>HG983337.1:1170825-1314128 GCA_900006255.1 Xeromyces bisporus
CCAACAAGCTTCTCTGGTGTGCTCACCAACTCTCCCAACCTAGCCAACGCCGACAACAGCGTATGCGACGCCTCCCGTTGCTTCTCAATCCCATCCAGAACCAGCACGAACTTCCCCTTCCCCCCGGACTCTCTTTCTCTTTCTCTTTCTCTTGACGCCAGAAGACATTCTCCCAGTAAAACCGCAAGCGAGTTGACATGGTCGCATTTCCCTTTCCCAAACCGTACCCATTCACTCTTTAGACCTAATGCCTCCAGAGTTCCCCACAGGATCTTTGTGAGTAGGTGTCTTCCCGTGATGCATTCCGTGCTTCGGACGATTGTGTGCGGGACTTCGAGGCTGGTGAGGACGGCGCGGACGATTGTTGATTTGCATGTTGCGGATATGCCGTGGACCACTAAGGTTGACGGACTAGGGGTATAGGGCTTTGGAAATGTTGTTAGCAGTTGTGTCGGAGTAATCCCGTAGGGTAGATAGGGTTTGTTTTCCTCACGCTAAGTAGACTCGCGAGTTGCTTTATCTGGATATCTCGACATGGCCATTGTCGACCGACGGAACGGGCAAGTTCTGTCGGAAGCATAGGGAGCAATTCCCGCTTGATAAAGGCAATAATAGACGGCAAAGCAAAGATGATGTCTGGAGTGAGGAGCGAATGGCGATGTCAACATCGAAGCTCACGTCGAGAGACGCGAAATCACGTGTTGTCGCGTCTGTCAGTGTTTCTGTCAGTGACCAGTATGCATCATTTCATCGTAATTCAAAGATGAAATTCTCATCTATTTCCGATCCAGATTCCAGAAGAAACTCTTAGCAACACGCTATTCATTCGATTATGGGTACATCTATTCTATACTGCGCTGTGGACAAGTGCTGAGTCCCGACACGACATCTCAACAACCAAAAGAACCGACCCGAACTTCGAAGGACAGGGCCAACCACCAACAAGAAAAACAAGCAGTCTCAGGCGATATGGTTCGATCAGTGCCGGTCAGGGCTCTCATTCTTGCACCGTTGCGTCCAGAGTGTGCCAAGTCATTAAGGAGCGCCCTGAACAGATCAAATAAACAAGCAGGTTGCTTACCATAGGCCAACACTATAGACAGCACAACAAGAACTCAGAATACAAAAGACAAGAAGGCTGAGGAAGTCGATAATTGAAGGTAAGAACACATCATGCCATTGTAAATGGTAATATCAAAAATGCAAGGGAATGGACAGCATGAATACATTGAATGTTGAATCTGACTATGTAGCTAACTTGAACTGCATTAGTTGCCGGAATAGCAAAAGTAATCACCAACCAAGGGCAAAARAAAAAAAAAAAAAAAAAAAAAAAAAARAAAACACGACTATGTGTCAGAAATGATCGCAAAACGTGCGGACATTCAGATAATACAAGCAAATAAATCAAAACAATAACTGGGTATGTGTCGTCATCAAAACCGTTGAAGATGCTAAAAAGATCTTGGTCAGAAATCATGAATCTTGTCATGGGTATCTCAATCATGCTTCCAAGTTCTCCGATAGCAATATCTTGCAAGGTGGCCGTAAAAGTCATCGAATATCATAGCATCGTGTCAGTATGGATACAGTTCCGTGAGTGAGAGGTGCGCAGCATGCGACATATCAGTAGTATGTATACAGTTGACCCTGGGCACCAAGGTTGCCATTGGGGTGTTGAATTGGGGATGGGAAGATCATAGAGGATGCCTCACTAGCTCCACCGGAGGGAGTATTCGAAACGGGGCTGGAACCGAAGGTCTGACTCCCGTACTGATTTCCCGAACTACTCGGAGAGTACGAGTGCTGTTGGTACAAGAAGGGCTTCTGCGTAGCCTGCAAAGGTCCGGGCAGTTGCGAAGAATTCATCTCATTTGGCGTCACCTGCCCGCTGGTGGCCGCACTGCTTTTTCCAGAGGCTTCAGTGGCCATTATTTTCCCGGCAATGCGACGACCATGGGGTGTTTGGCGGATCGAAGGCAAGATTGGACGAACTGCATCAACAATACGAGCTCGTGTCTCCGGGTCTGCGAAGTCCATGGCAGTCTGGACAACGTAGTTCGCAAAGGAATCACGCAGCATTTTCTCCAGTTCATTTCCCTCGAGCATCTCGTTGATCATCTGACGACGAACTTCGTTGTCTGCTGTACGGAGGCACTTTTCAACCACGTTCGAGCTGAACTTCTGCTTTGACAAAGCCGAGATATTCCCACAGAAGCTCCGACATAGGGGTTCTGTGAAATGTGGCTCAGCAAGATCCAGAATATACTGCACGACGTAGTTGCCAAAAGGATCCTGTACAAGGGCAAACGCATTGTCTGTTATCTGAGCAATCAGGCGAGCCCGTTGTTCACCCGATGCGTGGTCAATGCAGCGTTGCAAGACACAACATCCATGACGATGAGTACCAACGGCCACGCAGTTCGTCCCGACCGCATTATAGATGAACTGCGCATCTGCTGCGGGAAGACGGTTCAGACACTTCTGAACCACGTGGTTGCCATTCAAGTCCTGAACCAATTCAACAACGTGGTCCTTGAGAGCGTCGATAACGGTCAGAGTCTGCTCAGGAGTCGAAATGAACTCGATCATTTTCTGCAAAGCTCGTGTTCCGTGTTGGTTCAATGCAATTTTCACGAGTCGAGCAGCAGCATGATCAATGAGTACGGTTCGCTGTTCATCGTTCGAGTATTCGAGCAACTTCTGGCACAGGTAATTTCCAAAGGGGTCTGTCGATGAATTAGTCACTGTGTTGTACAAAAACAACGACAAAGATAAATAACGGCACAAGGAAAAGGCGTGACAAACCAGTCATGAGCTCAACCACGTGAGCATAAGTTTCACTGAAGATCAATTGAACATTTTCCGGGTTCTGCTCTTCCAGCTTTCTCTGGAGATACCTGCAGCCATGCTGATCCTTACACAGACCGTACAATTCCCCTCTGTAATGCTCGAGAGGGAAATTGGAGAAGCGGGACACTTGAGGCGACTCTGTTTCACCATTGCGGCGAGAACTGGTCGACTTGTTCGGGTTTTCGGCAAAGCGGTAGTTACCATAAGCTCCGTAGCCAGAGTAAGGACTCGAAAGGGTCTGAGTCTGGGTATTGACCTGTGGTGGGCTTCCCATGTATGCCTGGAGACCGTACCCGTAAAAAGGAGACTGAAGACTCGGCAGAACCGCCGGTGTGGCAGATACTGAAGAGCCCGGAGTAGTAGCAGGCGAAGCTAACTGTGGACCAAACGGGGCAGCACTAGCTTGCAAGGGGGTCTGTTGCGGCGGTGTTGTAGCAATCCTGCTCTCGCTACGCTCAGGGGAATTGTCACTCGGGCGGCCGTTACCAACACTCAAGGAAATCCGCCTGATATCATTGTTGAGTTGGCGGAACGGCTCTGCACAGGCCTTGGGGGAGCCAATATCGTTATTGTTCGCAGTGGGAATTTCACCTGTAGAATAAGACGAGTGCAGAGACATGGGACGACTGGGTGCAGCTGGCACCACATCGTCACGACTCAGTCGGTCATGATCATAGAACATGTTAGCTCCGAGGGAGTGTCTAGCAAGGTGTCGAGGAGGGTGGTTTATGTGGTTGCCATTATCGTTCCCCGGTTTGTCAAGGCGAAACATGTTCAGCGTATTCTGTGGCATGCTCTGGTGTGAATAGCGGTGGCGAGAGTGCATGTTACCAGGTTCAGGTACGGGAGTACGAGAGTTGGCCAGATCCAAGGCATCTGGGTTCGCAGACAGCTGACCCAGGGTTAGTTCAAACCAACCAAGAGAATATTATTGGAAGAAAAAAAGCTTACTAGACCAGAGTCGTCACGACGTGACAGAGTAGGAAACCTATCGTCAGGGTCCGTCATTCTGAGGTAGGACGTGATGTCAGGCGTAGGAATCCGATCACTGTTATTTGGGAGTGATTTCTCTTCCTCGTTCTGGAATAAGTATGCAAGACTAGATGGTTTGTTGAAGGGAGAGATGTTCGAGCGAATCTGCGAATTCAGACCATTTGAAGGCATTGAGTATCGGTGAAGACTATTGAAAGTGAATGAGCGTCAGTAAAGGTAAGTGAATCGCAAAACAGGATGAATAACAATAACATCACACCACGCTCCGACGAAGAGCCAAGGAAGAGACACTTAATAAAGGCATGAGATGATATCTATACTTACAATGGTCCGGCTTTGTACGACGGCACAGGTTCATGAAGCCAGGAGTCCTTCTCTTCAGAATTCCTACGAGATCCCGGAACCGAATGAACAGAGAAGCGGTTGGAAGGAGTTGGCGTAGAGCTGGAGTCAACCTGGTTTGGAGCAAACACGTTGAACATGCTCGAGGGAGAAGTAACGCTCGAGGTCGAAAGGCGAGCAGGACGAGACAGGCCACCAGGGAAACCAGTGTCACGGTGCTCAGGAGGAGTGGTGGGCTCGCTGACAGGGCCAGACAAGCCCGCCTTTGCCAGGTCCTGAGCAAGCCTTTCCATCTCGAGCTTCTCCTTCTCGTGCTGCAGATCCAACAGCTTCATATCTTCTTCAAAGCGTTTTCTCTGTTTGCGCATGTATTCGATGTGCTGACGTTTCTTTTCAAACTGGTTTGAAACAGAGTATGAGCATTGATTCATAACAGGGAAAAAACGGCCAAAATAGACAAGACAAGTCAATAATGGGCAAAATTGTATAAAGCTCACAAGCTGGGATTTGTACAAATAAGTGGCTTGCTGGGAGGGAACGGCGAGTCAGCTACAGTGAATGGAAAAAAAGCACGCAATGGCAACTACAGTAGTACAACGAACGGACTTCTCCGAATCCCCTGGACAGTCACAGTCATATAAAATAACGACGACGACGGCAACGAACAAAAGATGACAGGTCCAAGAAAGATGTTCCGGGTGATTTGACAACGCCCGGCAAGCCCCCACTGGCACGGGCAACAAGTAGATCTATCATGCATATGGCAAGCTTACCGAAGACAGCAGTTCAAGATCCGGCAGCTGAGTTGCCCCATGATTCAAGTAATTCCACGACGACAGCTTACTGGAATCGGTGGTGAACCGACGCTGAATGTTTGAGCGCACATCGCCAGGCGGATGAGAAAACGACGGGAAATGGCTGGCAAGAGGGCTATAAGCAGGAAATGGAGACTCGGAGGGAGATCTCGGCGAAGGAAAACGCAGCTCGTCAAGGCGATCGCTCAGTCCATTCTTAAAAGCCATGGTTGGCAGTAGGTAGGCAGAGCAGGGGAAAGCTAGGACGAGGATAGGATGCCAGGGCCCGTTATTTATCTCAAAACGATCCAAGCGAACAGACCGGGGCGAATAGTCACTACAGTCAGCGACATAAGCTTCTCAAGGCCGGGACCGGGACAAAGCGTGTATTGCTAAAAGCAACAAGTAGATTGCAAGCAAAGCAAGAGATAAATAATATACTATATAATAACGATAGCAATTTAAAGAGAAGGGTTAGCGGGTTGAAAGAAGGAGGATGAAGAGGAGGAGTAGGAGGAGAAGTAGGAGGAGGAGAAGGGGAGAAGGCACAGCGTTGGCGGTAAGGCCCGCTTCGGTGACAGAGAAAAGGAAAATCCAGGGGCAAAAGATAGATCAATCAATCAAGAGGGGCTGAGCGGGTGCTCTACTACTATCATAGTTAGTAGGTATGATATGTGAAACTGGGGAAGTTGAAACTCGAGAAAGAGACAAAGACGGAGAGGGGATAATCTCTATAATAATCGACGATCTCGACTTTCCGAGGATTGACTCACGCCTAAGTATGTAGCTATTCAAGTAGTGCACACTACCGTAGCATATCAACTCTTCTTCTTATGTTTTCTCCGACTTATGGGCCATGGTTGGGCTAATTATGCAGATAAAGAACTGGCCGATGGCTTGATGCCTAAAAAAACCCAAATTCAATAATGCGGAGATCTTGGGTTATGACTTCTGATAGCACGCGATGGATGATACTCTGTCTATTGTTTCGCGTAGAGTAACACTACCCGCGCAGCCCTACACTAAAGCATGACTAATCGGTAATCACAGCGCTAACCACTCCGGAGATTGAGAACAATGAGACGCTGATATTAGAAAGAAGGAAACAAAGAAAAAAGAAAGAAGAAAGAAGAGGCTGGTCGTAGAGCTCTCTGGTTTATACCAGGGTTCCCGGTCTCCCAAGAACCAGCCACGACTCTTAAACTTTGCATAGTCCCATGGTCCTAGACTCCTACATAGTTATCGTCCTATCATCTCCAGACTCCAGCTTCCTCTTCTGACAGCTTCTATCATACCAAAAACAACTGTCCTCTGCACCGTGCAAGAGCGGTGTATCTGCAACTCTGACCACTTTGCCTGCAGATCCATCAATATCAATCACATCCCTGTCACTGTCACTGCCACTGTCAAACCATATGGATTCCATTCAATCTCAGAACATACTTATTAGAGTTGCATAAATTCATTGATTAGTCAATAATAAAGTATAAAAATAACATGTACGGAGCCAAAAAAAAAAAAGAAACACAATAATATAAAAATGGGAAAAGAAAAGAAAAAAGGAAATAACACCAAACTCTTATCCAGCGTCCTAGAAAAAAATAGAGAAAAAAGAAAAAAAGTCATTCGTATCTTCGCTTTCATCCTTTGTCGTTGATGTTGTTAAGTCTGCAGGTGCCATGAGTTGTCCCGGGGGTGTGCCGACCCGCATGCTCCAAAGTTACCCGTAGGCAATCCCGCTTCAAATAATCCAGGCGCACAATCCTTGTGTGCCAAGAGAAGAGTTTTAAGATTGACAATTTCCTCCCGCAGCTGCGTAACCGTCGCTGTAAGTGCATCGTTCTCCGACATGAATAATTCAACTTTCGCTTGAAGATTGGCAAGCCATTGCTTCTTCCGTTGACGGCACTTAAGCGCAGCAACCCTGTAACAAAGACTCGCGTTATTAACCGTTTCTCAAAAGCCTGACTTACAACTGACATTGAAATAAATAGCAGAATAGCTTACCTGTTCCGCTCCAAAAAGTTCTTTCGTTTTTCGTCGTCAGTCATTCTCCTAGAGTCACCTTGCTTCCTCTTCATGTCGTCTTCGTCGTCTGACTCCCCTGCTTCCGAGTTCACATCGGTGCTCACAGACCCATTGTTCGCTCGCGCTCGTTTATTAGACCCCTTAGCAGGAGACCCTTCTGCTTTGCGTCTATTACTTTGCGCCCCTCCAGCTTTGTTCACCGTATTCTTTTTCGTTCTGCCTTTGGGCGCCGGCTTCTCCTGCTCAACCTGCGTATCCGAAGCATCGCCACTACCCGCTCGGCCATTTACAGCAGCAGCACCATTAGCGTTCTGCGACCGCGTAACGCGACCGGTTTCTCCGGGTTCTTCAGTTTGTTGAATTGTCTGCATCGGTATGGATGACTGACTCGGAACGGCAAATTGAGCAGAATTAGCCTGGCCACCCTTGGCCAGCATAAAAAGTCCGTTGGCGGCGTCTGCGGCATCGTGATGGGTGAACGGATCATTTACAGGCGGCTGAGAGCCCTTCGCTACTGCACTAGCAGCATTACCCGCATCAGACTCATTCGGGGGATTTGATGTTGGCGCATTCATGCCATTTTTCTTGGCGGCGTTCATAGCCGTGCGATGAAACTCAATCGTCAACGGGGTGGCTCCGCCATTCTGCAATTGTTGGATTATTGCCTGCGAGCTAGGACTTGGTGCTGGGAACATAGAACCTCCTCCGCCAGGTGTCAGTCCCGTACGCAGCGATGATTCGTTGGGCGTGGGGAAGCCTCTGCCTATGCTGTCAATATAATCGTTGGAGCCAGTCGGCCCGGGGAGCATAGCAGGACTCAGAGGCCCCGAGCGCAAGGAATTGGACCAATTATAGCCACCGCCAGCACTCGATCCAGGTAAGGCAGGGGAGGTTAGTGCCGCAACGGGAGGAAGCAGGGATTTTCCCGGAGTTTCGGCAGCGGCAGAAGTATTAGCGCCACCGCTAAACGACTGATCGAAAGGGTTGGGTTCGAGAGAGAAAGGGTTGTGAACGGAGTTAAAGTAATCCGGGGTCTCAGCGGCTGACGTTACAACAGGGCGGGGAGGAGGCCCCAGAGGCGATTGGGTATCTGCATCATTTCTCTGGTCCTCCGCCGTCTCAGAGGGCGATGCCTTTGAGTCTGTCGAAAAGAAGGAGTTTCCAAGTCAGTAAGTTGGAACCACAATGCAGTCGACACTGGGAGAAGATGTCATGCAAAGGCGACGAAGTCATTTTCAGATGTTGGCTGTCTGTCATTGGTGACTTTTGAGACCAGGGACGCGCGAAGATCGCTGATAGTCGAGTCGATGACGCCAACTGACAATCATTGCGATTGACAGGGTAAAAAAACCAAAAGAGACACACAAGAGGATGATGAGTAGCAGACAGAGAAAGCAAGTGACTGTTGGTGCGAAGGATTAAAGGATAAAAACAAAATCGCAAAGCGGAAAGGGAGCCAAAAAAAAAAAAAAAAAAAAAAAAAAAAATCGGAACGCGGTGAGTATTAGGGGAAGAAGGAAATGATACAAACCTTCGTGTTTCACAGCGTTCTTTTTCAAGTCCATCGGTAAAAGAACTACGGGGATCCGAGATCAGTAGTATTCGATTGAAAGTAAGGATGATGAGGCAACGACAGTCGATAAGAGGATGATGATGAGAGGAATGATAGGGAGAGAGTGAGAGTGAGATATAGAGAGGGATGATTATAGGGAGAAAAATGAACGGGGATTAGGCAAAAAAACTGCCAGCAAAAAAAGAGAAAAAAAGTCAAAAAAAGCCAGACGAATGGATATAGAGAGAGGACAAGCGAATGAGTAACAGCAGAGTTCGTTCGGAGGAGAAGAAGAAGCGAAGAATCAGTCTCACAGGGCAAGCAGAGGAGAGCAGGAACAATCGCGAAGCCGACAGGAAGCTAGGAACTGGGAGCGTTGGCGCGTGTTTTGATGGTTGACGTTGTCTCGTACACTAGTAAGAAGTAAAGAGATGGTACGAAGAGAAGGAGAAGAAGTTGTGACGTAGTTCAGCTTTTTCCAGCGAGATTTTTCAGGGAAAAAAAGAAGAAGTTGGGCGGAGGCGGTCGAGGTTGTGAGAACTCGACTGGTTAGTCAGCGCCTTCCTCTTGCGGCTTAGCGTCGGACATTTCTGATTAGTTAACGCCCTGTTCTAAAGCGAGGTTCCCGGCCAAACGTCTCGGCCAATGCGAGCCCGTGAGAATCAAAAAGAGCCCCACCTCATGATACGACCTCAATGGATGGACTTGGGTGGTTCGATAGCGGGGATGGGGATTACGTAATGACACAATTTGAGATCAAGTCAAAACGCGGTCTGGTCCTCGTTTTCCACATATTCCCACCACCCTACTACACAGTACAGTTCTCCGTACAGCACGGAATACTAACTACGGAACCAATCAAGCAGAAAATTCTAGCATAATAGTATTCTTTTTTTGCAGAATCGACCGTAGTTGATTCGATCAAAACTGGTGCAGATATGTAAAAGAAAGTAAGGAAAACTGCATGCATGATGAAATCACAGTGAGTTCAACAATCATGTCGGACCAGTCGGGTGGCCAACTGACGAGCATCCGCCGTTGGCTGACAGTCAATCAGTTTTTTCTGCCGGTGGTCTGAAACTGTAGTAAAGTCTAAAGACTTGATTGGACTGCGGCAATGACGCAATCCTCTCTAGCGCGGTTGTTTCCATGGTTTGACCCTTAATTACCCCATCGGTCTTAGAGTCTTGGCGTCCGCACGTGCTGATGTCTTGGCATCTTTGTTCCTTTCACATCGCGTCGTCTGTTCCCTATGCCGGTTTAGGGGGTAGAATTCTGTATCCGGTTATGCTCTCTGCGTGCTACTAAGGAACCGACCTTGATATTATTGTCCTCCGACATGGAAAGCAAACAATCACCACGAAATGTTTGTGTCGGTAATAAGGGTTGTTCCATACCGGCACGGAGTTGGGAGAACCAATAACCCGACAACCTCATGTATATAACGACACGCCTTTCCCCTCATTCTTTGGTAGAGAGGAGACACAGAGACAGAATTATTGAAATTGAATCATTTGGATACCGCAGTATACTTGTATACGAGTATTTTCCCGTGGTGGAACCGACAGTTTGATAAGTAAGACTGCTAACAGCGGACTTCAGAACATCAATTTGCAAAGTGAAGGATTCTTGGAGGACTGAGGGTCCAAATGTCAAAGCATTAGAGCATTTCAGTTGTCAGAAACCGCCCAAGGACGTAGGGTTCAGATGTCAAAGCAAGTACTCCGTACATCATATATTGTACTGTATGTAGAGCAAATCGTCTGCCATTGCACAGTAAATACCCCAGTACAGTACCCCATAAGACAGACAAATACACCGCGACTCATTCACGAACCCCGATAAGTCGAATAACTCCAAGGCCCCAACAACACCGGAACGTGATAATGCCGCCACCCCTCCTCACCCTCACGACCACGCCCCTTCACAGTAAACTTCACTTCAACCTCAGGCCAGAAGCTCTCCACACCTTGTTCTTCATACCACGGCCCCACCGCAAACCGCACCGACCAATTCGTCTTGCTATCGGCCGTCGGCAGCGACGAGAGGATCTCCGGGACAGACGTTGGCGGTGACGATAACGACGACGATTCCGCGGGTGTCCAGTTCTTCACACGTCCGTCTTGGTCGGTCGTGGCTTGGAATGCGAACGAAGGACTGCGGTTGGTTTGGCTGACATCGGCGTCGGTGGTGGAAGGGGATGCGGGGGAGGAAAGGAGGGTAAGGGTTACTGGGAGGTTTGCGGCGGGTGTGCCCGTTAGGGTGTTGAGGACGTGACAGGTGATAGGGTCGCGGGACATTGTTGTTGGTTTTTTGGGGGTCGAGGTCGAGGTCGAGGTCGTTGTTGGTTTGAGAGTTGTTTCTCGCGATTGCGGGATAAGTTGTTGTTGGTAGAGGATGAGACGGTCGGTTACCCTGCCCGATTGGTTGCTGGGAGAGAAGTGTTTGTTTTCGGAGTCCATTCAAGTTGGAATAGCCGTGCTTCAACGTTGGTGTTGATGTTGATGTCTCTTTGGCAGCCGATGGAGAGCTATTTATCCTCGTTCTTTATGCGTCGGAGGGCCCCGATACCTGGCGGAGTAGGCCTGTCATTACACTGTAATCGTGGCCCCTCGACGACTAGACGACTGGCATTTTCTTTGATCTTTAATCGGAGCACTTTTTGTAGAATAGCATTCGGTACAGTACTTGCATACATATTTGTCTGCACAGATACCGCAGCTACTATCCGTACGGGGTACTCCGTAGCATAGGGAGATTCGTCGTCAAATAAGAGCATCGCGGGGTTTGCTATGGCAGAGGACGATGATCTTATCAGTTTTGGCGGTGAGAGCTTTATCAGATTTTGCCAGGTGGCGGCTATGGTCTGCCGTAGTCGGTCTTTAGTCTTTTCCCCGTCAACCACGACGACGACGACGACGGTTGCCTATAGAAGTTTCCTGAAGCCCTCTCAACCTCCCCAATTCCTGGATAATACTTTGTTTCTCCTTTTACTGTAATTCCTTTATCCAAACAAACTCATCAGCAAACCCCCCGCTATCTAAAAAGATGTCCTCGAACGCGGTTGTACAAGGAGACGAACTGGACATGGAGCCCACTCTCCAGTCCATCGTCAGCCAAAAGACCCTCCGCTGGGTATTCGTCGGTGGAAAGGGAGGCGTGGGCAAAACGACTACTTCTTGCTCTCTCGCGATCCAGCTCGCAAAAGCTCGCAAATCCGTCCTGCTCATCTCAACCGACCCCGCACATAACCTGAGCGATGCATTCGGGCAGAAGTTTGGGAAGGAGGCGCGGCTGGTCGATGGCTTCTCGAACCTCAGTGCTATGGAAATCGATCCAAATGGAAGTATACAAGATTTGCTGGCTAGTGGTGAAGGTCAGGGAGAGGATCCCGTGGCTGGCTTGGGTGTTGGGAATATGATGCAGGATTTGGCTTTCAGCGTAAGTATTACCTGAAGGTCTACGGAATTTGTCCTGTCTCTCTCTCTTCTCCATTTGTGCATTTGGCTAATACCCAATTGGTGCTGTGTTATTTAGATTCCCGGTGTCGACGAAGCCATGTCCTTTGCCGAAGTTCTAAAACAAGTCAAATCCTTATCCTACGAGGTTATCATCTTCGACACTGCCCCTACAGGTCATACTCTCCGCTTCCTCCAATTCCCAACCGTTCTCGAGAAAGCCCTCGCCAAACTCTCCCAATTATCCTCCCAGTTCGGACCGATGCTCAACTCTATCCTTGGAGCCCGCGGTGGCTTACCCGGTGGACAAAACATGGACGAGCTTCTTCAGAAGATGGAGACGCTGCGCGAGACCATTAGCGAAGTGAACTCGCAGTTCAAGGACGCGGATTTGACGACTTTTGTCTGCGTTTGTATCGCCGAATTCTTGTCCCTGTACGAGACGGAACGGATGATTCAGGAGCTTACGAGCTACGGCATTGACACGCACGCTATCGTCGTCAACCAGCTGCTATTCCCCAAGAAGGAAAACAATTGTGAACAGTGCAATGCACGGAGAAAGATGCAGAAGAAATACCTTGATCAAATTGGAGAATTATACGAGGATTTCAATGTAGTCAAGATGCCATTGCTGACTGAAGAGATCAGAGGGAAGGAGAAACTGGAAAGGTTGGTTCATCTGGGCTGACTGTATACATTCTGAGAACGATGCTGACTTCTGCTACAGTTTTAGTGACTTGCTTATACACCCGTATGCTCCTCCGTCGGAGTGAGGAATATTGTTGGCTTAATGTTTACAAAAGCGAGAGTATCATAAGAATTAATACAGGTTACGAGAAGAATAGATAATATCAGAAGCATGGTGCTTGCAATATACAGTATCCTCGTCCGTAGGGTCACTGACGCCACCCAGCCCTAAGCTATACAACAGAAAACACCAAGACTCATAACCAAACAGAATCCAACAAAATAATTCAATTACCTAGAACCACTCCTACCATCAAGCAAACCCCGAAGAACATCCGTCTCCCCCTCCAACTTCGAAACGCGCAACCTAAACTCATCCCGTTCCCGCTTCACCTTCTCCAACTCAGCCTCCAAATCCCTAACCTGATCAACACGCCTCTGTCGGTACCTGCGAGCAGCGAGCGTGTTGAGCCGACGCTTCGCCACGCGACTATGACCATTAGCGGACTCCTTCATGTTCAGCCGCTGCCCAGAGTCACCAGGTATACCGGTCGAATCCCTCGCGGACTCCTCACTAGGAAAAGGGTCGGAATTGGGAGAGGTCTGCGCTGTCATTGGTTCGCTTGGGGTTCCTGATTGACGCTCTTGTTCTTGTTCTTGTTCTTGTCCTGTGTTTGACCAATTGGTTAGATACTTGTGTCCCTTTCACTAATGCTTAACTCCAACTCAATTGACGGAGAGTATGGTATATATTATAACGAACCTATGGCACCAGTCGTACCCAAGCCTGAATCCAAATCCAAAATACCCGGCTCCGGCCCCGGATCTGGCTCCGGCTCTGGCTGGTTGGCCCCTAACGATGACAATGACAACGACCCACCGAACGTATCAGGAAAACCCCCCAACAAACCCGACGGATCGCAAGAAGGAAACGGAAACGGATAGTTCAAATTGAGTAAGCCAGAAATAGAATCCGAATTCCCGGCACCCAAGTCAGATTCAGCGACGAAGTTGCTCTGAGGAAAGAAAGAAGAAGAAGAAGTAGAAGAAGCGTTCGCCAAGGGAGAAGGGGAAGAAGTAGGGAAAGGCGTATTCAATGACGGCGACAGAGACGACGGCAGAAATGTACCAAATTGATGACGATAATCCAACAATAACGGCGAGGTAGCAGGACCAGGACCAGGACCAGGAGCAGAAGCAGAAGCAGAAGCAGTATCGAAATCCTCGATATTACCGCCGGGGAGTGGGTTGACGATGATATGCTCTCCCGTTGGAGAATTACGGCGGTTCGACGGCTGCGATCTGTCGGACGGCGCTGGCTGCGCTAGCGGCGGTTGCGGCCATGACTGTATCGCGTGGACCGGGCCTTGCGACCCGGTGGGAGATCAGGGGAGGTATATGTAGTTTATATGCTTTCTTTTTCTTCAACGATGTTGTCGTTGAAGACTGGAATGTTTGGAGGGATCAATTGTGAAATTGAAGACGACGAAAGTAAATGGAAAGGGAGACATACCGTGCTATATGTACCCTTTAGTACTGTCGGTGGGTATCACTGATCGGCATACTCCGTAATCCCCTCTTCCGATACCTAACCCTAACTATACTATCGTCCGATGAAAAACGAAACCATGGTCTCCCTCTTAACTGGACTTTTCCATAATCTCTCCCTACTCGTTAATTTAACAGAGGTCAGCAGCAGAATCCATCCTTTATAGGAGTACCGTAAAGGGAGACAGGAAATAACGTTGAATTGCAATCAGATGATGTCGGCCCTGTTTTCTTCAGAGATATTCTTTTCTTCCTATATGTATTCATTTCTCCAAAGCGCCTCTTCTATGCTTTTGCTTTGCAGTTTGCACTGCCACTGGCAAGTCATATCGGCATGGGGCTGGGTTGTCTTCATTGCACACCGTCACAGACTCACAGTGACACAGGCAGACATACCATGGCTACTATCAAAATCCGTACTTTCTCAACATCTTACCCAACTTCCATCAAGAGCTTGAGTATACCGTAGCGCAATTAATCAATTAAATATATATTGAAAACCATAATCTACTGCTTAGCTATAAGATATTCAAGGCGTTTATATCCTATTTCTTCAATCCCTACTCCGTACTAACTAATAACTATTACTGTTCGTATATACAGAGCCGGTCACTCCGTATGCGAAATGAGTCGAAATGAGAGACTGTCAGTGTATATAGCAAACTATCTTACCTACTTCGTTTAACCATCTGCAGCGTCTGTCGTCGACGATGAGGGTTAGAGTGGGCATGTGATCTACCTAAAAATAGCAAGTGGAGAATTAGTGAGAATGAGTCATTTCGACACATTTCGACCCATGCATTGTTCGGTCGTTGATTGGTGGATAGGCAAATAAGCTATTACCCACTCGCCGGTTTGGCGGTGATCTTCTCCAGCGCGCACGGAAAGACATCTCCGATTGTTGCAACTTGCGACACGATCCTGATGAAAGTCTTGATGTTGGATGATCATTACTACTGTATTATGGTATAACAATAATTGGTACCTATTAAGTCAAGAAGACGGCATTGCTAACACTTCTGAACGATATTAGAATCGTCGATCCGAACGCCAGGTCCAATGTCAAGCATTGTGCCACGGCGTAACTACAAAGACGGATGGATTTTCTCACGATGAGCATCATGGGCTGCGGCATGCCATAGAAGTCCCACGACAAATTGCGAGCTGGTAAGGTTATAGATACCCATTACGGCAGAGGCCTGGCGTATTCCCAATAAAAAGAAGTGGATCGGACGTTACGTATATATCCTCCTGTGTGCCTAGAGCCTAGAGGTATACGCCAGTCCACCTGGTATACCTGACAACTCAATGAAGAGCGAGAGAAGGGTAGACATCCCCGATTCACCTGCCACGCCACCCGCATGTTCACAGATTAAACCGAGATAGCGAATTATATTGATCTGAACGCGCCGGAGTGTCGACAGTTTCGTCTTTTAACGTGCCGAGGGAATTAGAAAGCCTCAGGGTGCCATGGTCAACCATATCGCAAGCTTACATCCTGCCACAGCCAATTGTCCGCGCCATTGACACCCACCACCTGGACGCGCGAACGCTCCCCTCAAACAAGTTCCAAAGTATGGATCCAACACAAGCAATACAGTCGACAGCATCCGGGAACATGCCTTGGAAGAGCGAAAGCTTTCTTATGCCAGCCTCTTGCGGACCTTCTGGGCAGAAACAATGGAAGCATATTACCAGAGATGGCGAGAGGATGCCAAAGCACGGTGGTACTTCAGATTAATCTGGCACTGGCACTCGAACGTTCGCAGAAGGTGAATCGGGGAGGGGAGAGGTATCTGGCCTTTGGTCAAAGTGACCATCGTTTCTGCCCAAAAGTCCGCAAGAGGCTGGCACATAAGTTCTCGTCCTTCTAGAGCATGCTACCGGATGCTCAGTATGTCCTCAATAGTATTACTCGTGTTAAGAGCCATACTTTGGGACTGATCGTGAGAAGCGTTCCGGATTTCCGTTGGCGCCGCGGCGGTCGATAGAGCGAAAGCATTGTGCGGCGGCATATGGTTAACCGGCTCATCGTAACACTGTCCCCTATTCTGTAGGGGAAGGGACTGGGAAGAGCTCTCGGCTTGTTGCTGATGCTGGTGTGGACGTTCTCGGCAGTATGTTGGATACAAAAATATCCTCGCTGGGATGGGAAGATGTTGCGGAACTCAGGAGGTTGGAAGGGGTCCATTTATTTATTTTTTCTTAAGCGAGGAAAAGGAGAATTGTGTGCGATTCGCGAGTAGAGGTACACCCGAGTCATTTCTATCTCGGCAAAATCCTGGCATATCGGACTCGGGCGTACCCCTTCATACATATACAGGATCATCCCCAAACAACAATACGCGACGTTAGGGTTACGGTTCCGAAGGGCTCCGGTACCTACTTAAGCATTTAGGCTACGCGTTAACCTACGCGTTAACCTACGCGTTTAGGTACGCATAGAAACTTCCAGTGTCCCCTCGATTGTTTCTGGTGTGTTCTTTCGCTTTTTTAGTCCCATAACAACTACTATTTTTATTTCTTTCATCTTAAAGTGAGGCATTTATTTGATTATCATGCTCTGTACGCTGTGACTTTGATTTTGGACAGGTCATTTGAGAGCATACAATGTACAATATGATAGCACCGCCTTCCTATTATGGCGGCGGAAATTAAATTTTCCGAGCACGTGACGAAAGTCGATATCCGACGAATATCGGCAGTACCGACGGCGATATTTATTCGACGTGATTTGAGACGGCGAATACGATACTCGAATATACATCAAAACGTCGAATATCTGTATTCGACAACAGCCCTAACGGCAACGGCAAAGACATGAATTAGGTATATAATAGTCAGTCCTTGACCAACTATTACCTTCAGATATTATCAACCAAACGCTCTGCACTGTCTCCTCCTGCCGTAATCTTCCAATGTTACGGTAGTGCAACCTCCCAAAAGCACCGGACACGGATGGAAAGGAAATCAGTCTCTCCCCATCGAGCTCCCTTATTGTGAGAACTTCTTCTTGGGCCTCGAAAAAGTCAAGGTCACCCACAACTCGCCGTGTATGTCCATATCCTCGTTTATTAGCCACTCCCCCAAATCCCCACCGACAGCATTAGCGAACAGAAGGTTCACCATAGAAATCAACACGAGACAAAAGTATGCGAGCACGTTATTCACAAGCTCCTCTTCACCAACATGGTGAACAAACTCGTTGTCAATACATCTGGGCGGCAGTCCGGAAATGCTGTAAGGAGAGCTCATGCTGATCTTCGACTGGACCCCGCTATACGATATGCCTTTGGTCTCTAGCAAAATGTACAAGGCGCGGGCATTGGCCGTGGTAACGGCGACTTGTATACCTTGTTGCAAGGCTTCCCGCGACGGTGGACTCTTCCACGCTCTCGCTCGGCTGCAAATGCAGCATCCACTGACCGGAGAAGCGAAGGGTATTTAGGAGAGATACGTGAGCCTCGGTGAAGGAGTCCCGCACAAAGCTCCTTTCTGGTGAGTCGATGTCGGCTCGAAAAAGCGAAGGCGGAATGCTCATGAGACTCAGAAGTGGAAAGTCGTAATAAAGGAAATCGGTAATGCGGTGGTACGGTAGAATTCCATACTGGAGAGGCTCGCCCGGTTCATATGCAATGCGGCAGCGAGGGAATTGAAGTATATGTATATCCTCGTACCAGTCGGTTCAGCAGTCCACGTATCCGGGTCAGTGTTGCCACTTCTTCAAGGTGGTCGCTATAGTACGGTACACTTTGGAGTGTATCTTCTTTGGAATATAGCCTCAGCAGCTCCTCCAATAGCTCACTTTCTTCCTGGATCTGAAATAAGTAGCCAGCACTACTGTGCCAGCGACTGATAATCAACCTAGCCAGATTAGGGAGTCGTTGTCGCTCGTGCACCAGTTGGAATGCAATACCTGCAAGTCCCTCCTCTTAAGTGGTGTCAGAAGAACATAACCATATCGCAGCCGTCATAAAATGTGGGGAGTTTTAAACAGTCCGTTCTGTCTCCAGCTATATTCGTCCAAGTCCACGTACGCGCCGGGTTCCCGGCAAACATATCCTTGCCTTCGTGGTTGTTATGGTCTCTGTCATATTCAAGATCGTTGTCCCAAGAGGCCAAAACCTTGAGTCGGAGGTGGAAACGAGGAATGGAATTCCAAGCCTAATACCAAACCTTATTAGCACCCTGTCGCTCTTAATTGCAAATCGAACGATCAATAGCCCCTTCCAACAGGTAGGTCACTGTGACCATTCTTTGACTTCGATCAAATCATGCCGTCAAGGTTTGATGTAGCATTCTGCCTTACCTTGGAGATGCCGGGTAATTCACCAATCACTGCACTCCCGCATACAAACAGGCTACAGCCAAACAGGCCAGCAGCGACGTGATTTGGCGTACATAGTCAGACCTGACCAGCATATGTTTATCTTGAGAATTCTCAGAATCGCTTCTCATCAATCAGTCGAAGAAAGAAACACGTACTGCCTGTCTGACGTCATGGAAGTTACAGCCGAGATAAACAAAGACGCATACCTAGATCGGCAAGACTGAAAGGCAGAAAGCGCGAATCGAAATGATTCCGTTCGGGTCAAGTTGACTTGAATGACTTGTTGTTGCCTTCAACTTCTTGAAAATCCGAGAGGTCAGCTGACCATTGCCGGGATTCTAAATAGTTCGTCGTCCAGATTGAAATCTTTACAGGCTGCTACGCTACAAAATCCCGAAGCCACCATGGCACTACTATGCCACTAATCGAGGATTACGTTGGACATATCTGAGCTGATTGCCAGACTTGAAGAATCTGGCTGAAACACAAATCTGCTGCAAAGCCACGACAACGAGCAAGGATTGACTGACGGCAGGCCCCGGCAGGGACTAAGTGATTCTTTTGCCATGATGTCTACCGTGCCTACATGCGGGCTATGATGATGATAGTCTGCCGTACCTGGTCAATACACTCTTAGGCCAAGCCTCACCTTTCCGAGCCGGCCATGTGTTTGGATCTCGTTCTTCAAAAAAGTGAGGCTGCTTCCCGAGAACGAGGGTGAACAATGATTCTGGTCTCCTATGATATACGGAGTCAATACTACTACATACTACTTGTTTTTCTTTTGTTTTCGGCCCCTCACCCCTCCCCTCCCTCGCGTCCTTTTCAGCCCAGGTCCCTTAATTATAAATGGGCTTCGGTTACCGTGCAGAGACCGCTTCGTGCCTGCATGCATTCTGATTTGACTTCTTCTTTAATTATGTTTTGTGTTGGGCGTGTGCCGGGCGCTTTTGTTCGCTAATCAGGTCAGCTTCTGCACTTCGTGGTTTCCGGATGGCCCGACCCGGGAATTTGCTAAGTACATGATATAAGTCGGTATTCAAATTGATCGAACATCATTGAATAGGCGGATGACTCTTGCCTATATATATGTTTGAATATCTGTCCCGATCATTCTGAGTCCTCGAAGACCGGCACTACATTGATATACCTCTGTCTCTGTTGTCACTATCCATAAGTCTTGCGAGACACCAAGAAAGAACAGAAAAGCAAGCATGCCTCGAGCCGAAGAGTACTGGCTACCAGGATACGGGCTGTCCCGGCATATCGTCATTGGCCAGATCAATTACTTCCTAGGACCTTCGGCCACGGTCAGGCCGTACAGCTACCAGGTATAACATATACTACTGACATCCCATTCATTTATTATTTGACCTACAATGTCGGAATGTTACCCTAACCGATCGATTTCTCAAAGGGTCGCGAAGGCTATCTCATTAACGGTCCCAAGCTCACGCGAGTTCGTATACATAATTCGGTGTCATTGATTTCCCCAAAAAAGACTGATTGCTGATAAACACCATACTTAGGAGCAAATCGACGACTTGGCCCTCCTGTCCCGAGACTACGAACAGGAAGAAGCCGCCAGGATGACTGGACAGAATGCTGCGGATGTGGCCAGCCGGCAGTCAAAACCTTATATCAATGAGCTGGTACATCCTCGCAAGCCGGAACCCCGGCGCGGACGGTGAAAAGATCTGCTTCTGCTTGGATGTTCGTTCCGTGGAATTCGAAACTCGTCGCTCCCTAGGTGCCACGTTACTCGGGCTAGGTACATGTAGTTAAACTCCCTATCTGCTTGCTTGGGCGGTTACTACCTGTAACCTTGCACGACTACACGATACGTATCTATTTTCAACTTACGACTCGTCACGGGCTCGGCTGAGACTCAGCGGTGCATGACTAGGGTTTCCTTTACGTCTGTTTAACGGTGTCACGGTGTTATCAGTTTAATTGATGGGATGGCTTACGGTATCTATGAATTTGAACGTTACTTGCTTTTCTGGGAACATATGCTTCACCAATACGGATTTCAAACTCTGGAATGATTGATACCTCACTCAGCAGTTCGTTATCATTGAATGTTCGTTTGAGCTTCATGTAGTGTTTTCCCTTCTGATATCAAATAACCTCAGCCAGTGTCCCGAGAAGTCACTCATCATGTCAAGTTTGCGTTCTCCCATGCGCTCCATCTCATCATCTATTGATATAGCCAGTGACAGTTCAATCGTAACAGCATAGACTAATCAGACCTCAACGAACCCTAGTTATGATCAATTCCCTCCCTTCCTCTCCCTCTCTCTTTTCCTTTTCCCTCACTTTCTTCCTCCTGTGGTACATGTATGTCATGCTATGTTCCTGCAAAAGAACGCAAAACCGGCATGATTCCCCATGAAGTAATGATAATGAACCAAGGAATTGGAAGCATAATGCGCCCAATTTTACAGCAACCTTAGGGTCCATCATATGCAAGTTTCGAACAACTGAAAAGTGGAATTCAAGGTAAGAAAGACATGAAATGGATAAATGAATAAAGAGAAATCGTCAAGAAAGGTGGACCGCCTTAGAACGCCAGCCTGATGATGCCTGCTTCGTCCCATCACTCTCACTCACTCACTCACTCACTCAATAAGCCCCGTGACTGAAGGTATAGGCACGGGTGGCACTAACACGAGCAGAACAGAAGGTAGTTTATTTAGATAGATAGAAAGGAAGGAAGAGAAGGAAGGGGAAAAAGAAGTATGATAGGAAACAGAAAAACGGGAATCAAAAAAAGGCACATCGTGATTTTATTTTATTTTATTTTGCCACGGCCGCACTGGATAAGTCATGGTTGTTAGTGAATGATAGATAGTCAACATAGAAAGTTGTCAGGAGGGTAATCACTAACCTCAGAACTTGCGTCCGGAAGAATGCACCCTTCGTCTTCTCAATTACTTGCTGGTAGACCGATTGAGGGGGGTGGTTCATGATGACAGTCCCTTGCTTGTAGTCAATCTTGGCGTCGACTCTGGTGTCGCGGATGAGGTTGACAATCCACTTCTCACCCTCGTCTTGGTTCAGACCGAGTCGGGTAGACAAGTCCCTAATGGCAAGAGTCAGTTACTATTCCATAAAAGAAATCGGAGCCAACCTATATGGTTTATATAAAACATACTTGATGTCGATCCGTTGGTGGATTCTGCAGTAGCTCTCGGAGATGTGATGTCTAGCGGCTTCCACGAAGGCATCAGCGGTGGAGACGAGGAAGAAGTCGCTCCGTAGAACGTCCTCCGCTTCGCCAAGTTTTCTCTGAGCCTCCTCGAAATCGAAATCGACATATAGAGCCTTGACGAAGTCGGTGATGGGATCGGAGTATTCGTAATCTTCCTGGCGCACGACTCGGATCAGATCCTTAAGTTGTCTCTGGTACATGCTGCTGTTCCTATGCGCACGGCTACGGTTGGTGATGACGGCGGCAGCGAGGTATCGCAAGATCCACGGGCAGCTGGTCTGGATAGTGTTGATGTATGCGGGTGAAAAGAAGAGGTCGGTCAGGATATCACGAGCGGCGTCATGGTTGAAAAAGGGGAAGAGAGACCAGTGAATCAACCACGACCGGTTCTGTAATTGACCCAGAGGGTTGTTGAATAGTCGGGTCTCCAACGAGTCCTTCACCTTCTGGACTTCCTCCATCGCTCCCTCCCAGCTGGTGGTTAAGATTTCCGATGCCAACTTACCCCACGTGGCCGACGCAACCTTGTCATTGTCGGTGGACAGGACACGGAACTGGTACAGAAGCTCTGCGGCATTACCGTAGCTACCGCAGCTGTACTGGAATCGACCGTACTCGTAGAGACTGTTCACCATGTCAATCGTGACGCCGTGTTGCTCCTCGAGGAACCGCAAGTTGGCCACTTTGTCGCTTCGCAGGTTAACCACGACATCCTCATTCTGAAGCGCTTCGGTGATCTTGGAGCTCTGGTCCTGATAGTGTTGCAGCTTCGCGAGAACCTCCTCCCTCTTCTGGGCGAACTCGTTGGGGACTTTGTCGGACTCGTTGATTTCCTCCCACAGACTAGCCACGTAATCCGTCATGTTGGTGTGTTTGAGGAGCTCGTACTTGGCACGAGCAATGTCCTTTGGGTTCTCCTCTAGACCGGAGCTGAATTCAAGCAGCGGGAAAATAAGGTGACGGTCGAGATAGGGAATCAATTTGGGCAGCAGGTCATAATGTCTTGCGATCTCCTCGGCAGACTGGGGCGGGTGGGAGACGGCGCCATTGGCGACCTTGTCCGTAGCGGGGGGAGCGTTGCTTGCCATTACGGGGAAGGCGAGAGAGATAGGACGGGGGCTGGGGGGTGATATAGTCGTCGTGGAGAAATGGGGGGAAGTGTTGAGAGGAAGTGAAATCTGTGCGGCGGAAGAAAAGTTGTGGGAGGGCTGGCATGGCACGCTAAACCCTTTTGGGACTAGTCCGGAAGGCCCGCGCAGAACAAGAAATCATCGCGAGATTCTTTTCGTTTTGCGGTTTTTCGCTGCGGTTGCCAGGCTTCAATTTCTGTCCCAAAGCAGTAATATTATCTCCTGCCTTTTGCTGCTGTGCCGGTTGGTTTCTGCTTCGGTTTCTTCCTCTCATCTGGAGTTCCTCCATCTCTGACTACTCTCTTCTGATGGCTTCCCGTCTGCTGCAGCCCATGTCGCTTCCGTCGGTTGCTGGCAAGCGATCTGCCTCTTTGTTAAGTTCGTCGCAGTGTGCTGCTGCTTCCTACAGGACATGTAATTCCTATTCTACGTTATGTCCTTTGAATAGATCAAGTCAATGGCGTAGGTCACCCGTTACTCGTCGAGTCCTCTTGTCTCTCTCCATCCGTCGAAAGATACGCGATAGAAATACACCAAAGAGAGAAAAAATTTACATGAAAGGATCATATATATAACCGCTGAGGATTAGAACCTATGCTGATACATCTCGCTCCGCCAGACCACCGTCCGCAATCATCTCCAAGCTCACTGCTTAAGCCATCCAACATCACATCTCAACAATCCCGAACCTTCCTATCCCAACTCAAGCGTCAAGCTCGCTCACTCAAAGACACCACCGCCGCACCATCGGCTKCCYCTGCCGCAGAGAACATCGGCCCTGTGCCGTCGAATCTGCCCCCTCTGCAACTGACAAACCTCCCTTACTTCATCCGTCGCACGCCTTCGAACCAACTTCCCGTGTACCTTGTCACCAAGGCTGGTGGAACTAAGCAGCAGACCAAGATACAAAAAACAGAGGGTGATGTGGATGCATTACGAAATGATCTAGCGCGAGCGTTGGGGTTTGAGTCTGGAGATCCGCGCGCGAAGAAGAACCCCGACGTGACGATTAATCGGTTGAATGGTCATATAATTGTCAAGGTTCGTCGTTCTTGGGTGTTTGGATTTACCCGTCTCACTGTTCACTACGAATTGTTAACTGACCGACTCAATCCAGGGCTGGCGAAAACCCGAGATTCAAAAGTTTCTTCTGGACCGTAACTTCTGAGCGAGAAGGTCTTCTACTTCTATCTCCCTGATCCCCCTCCCCTTCTCTCTCTCTCTCTCTCTATCTCTCTCTCCACCTCCTTTCCCTCCATCTCTCCCCGTTCACATCGGGCTTACTCTAATTCTCGCCAACCTACTTCACACATCGAGACCAAGTCACAGTCGCGCAACGTCTCAATCATGTAGCATAAAATCTCACCACAAGAACAAAGGGAAAAAGATTGGCCAATTCTCACTAAATGACTCTTTGACTGGGAGGCAAGGATGACAAGTTAACGACACAAAAAGAAAGAAAGCAGGCAATCGTTGGACAAACATGTGGAACAATAACAGGCCGGATTATTTATTGGATTTTCTTTTCTTTTAGGAACGAGGAGTATGAGTTGGGTTTTTTCTTCTTTTATGTCAGTGTTATGTTTGTGGACTTGATCGATTACAGTATATAGGTACGATATACTGCTATGTCTGGTTTTCTCTTTCTCTCTCTTTTTTCTCTCCTCTCTTGACTCGTTCATCTTTGCTTGATTTCGGTTTGGCGTATATATGGTAGGTTCGATAGTTAGGTCTGTCATCAATTTTCTGCTCGTTGATCAAGCACCCTTGACTACGACCTTATGTAGCTGGCTTTGATAGTAGTTGACACTTGAAAAGTCATCATTTTAGCTTGATATTGAGGAGGCCCTTGTGAATCGTACAGGTAGTAGTGTATGCATGCATCAATTGTTTAGAATCGTCAACTATGATAGACATGATGCGTTGACATGTAACAATCGAAGAATCAATAATGAGTGCAAACCAAACCTCCCCAGGTCACACCAGGACGGACTTGTATTTGTAGAATCAGAAGAATTGATCCGAGGTATGAATAAATCAATACAAATATATAAGATAAAGTGAACACAAGAACTATCCATTTATACGTCACGCACAGCCGCTTTGCTAAGGGCAGTCAGTAAGCATTGTACAAGCGAGCAACAACAACAGCAACAACAACAACAGCTAAAACAACAGCAAGCAGCGGCACATCATCAAACAGTAGTATCCAACAACCTCCACCGGCGCCCACGCCGAAAACGAATCATGATGCAAAAGGAAAAATGAATAGAGACATAGAAAAGAAGAAAGAAGGAAAGAAAGAAAGAAAGAAAAGAGGACAAGGAAGTAAGCGAGAGTTTTTGTTTAAATAGCAGACAGACAGACGTCGTCGGAACGGGACAGGGCAGCACGGGACAGGACAGGACAGGACAGACAAGAGACACAAGCGGTTGGACTCCCATATGCTATTCCATAAGCTGCGCGTAGGCAATCAGTTGTCGCACAACGCTCGGGTCCATATTAGGCATTAATAACGCGCCGAGTAAGCTTTCCTTCTTGGGGACAATGGATGACGGCAGGCGCATAGACGAAGGATGTTCAACATGCTTTGATTTGTCTGCTAACCGACGTAGTATCGTCAGACCGCGATTAATGATCGAGCCATATGCGTAGGCGTCCGCATCAACCTGCGCCCTTGCATTATGGGATTGACGTTGGTGAATCGGAAATGTGTGATCGGTGCTTAGTAGACAGGAGAGTCTGAGGAGATACACAGCAAAGCCATCGACGGATTCGAGCCACACCTTGGCCAACTGACCATCTGCAAACGTAGCCAAAATATCCGCTGCTAGTAGCCCTTGCAGGAGAAACACCTTGCGCGCATCTGCCACAGCGAGTGACTTTCGAGGTTGATCGGGTATAGGGCAAATAGCAAGGCCAAATGCACGCGTAAGCAGGTCCTGTAAAGCGGCGTCACCGGTGAAAATTGCTCTGAAAAACGTCCTATTAGGATCATCCCTTGCCAACAGCTTGGCTAGGCTATCCACTGCCGCTGGCGTGTATTTATGGATACTCGGATTGTACGCTGTAAACATGACACCTTCAGACGTTATCGTCGGAGCTGGGGATGGCGCAAAAGACAAAAGGAAATGCAAAAAACAAATGGCCTCTTCCTTCCCAGGCAGCTGAATTGTCTGCGCAAGATTGCTCAAGTAAATAATGACATCTTTCATAAAGTCCAAAGTATTCTGATGCGTCCGCAAAAGCATGTTCCGAGTTCCCAAGTAACGGATTATTGTGGAAATAAACGTCACGACTGAAGGAATGCCTAGAATCCCAGAATTTGACTCTGAAAACGAGAAGTTTCTCAGAATCGTTGTTATACAGATGAGTCTGTCAACAGCTCGGTCTAGCTCGTAGTCTAGGCTCCCAAACTCCGGGACATCTGCAAGAGCCGTCAATTCGGCTTGGCACCCGCGGGTGACTTCCTCATACGACGACAGAAGCATAACATCTGAAACCTCAACGGTATTCTCAGCAAGCAGTTCAGCTTGGTCTTCTGCGCATTCAACCAAGCTCTCTACCAAGTCCTCGCAGTTATCCAATGAGATTTGAACTGTCGGCTCACAAGATATGGTTGCAAGTGTATCCAACGCCACACGCATCTCAGCGTGAATACCGGATTTGATACTCATCGTAAGAGCATGTATATCTATGACGCCTAGTTCCGCGAACGACGGCACATTTGGTTTTAACCTCGATATATCCTCGCCAAGTTGATACATCTCGTCTGTGACAATTGGACCATGGGATCTGCTTTCTGGTAAAACCGCTGGTTTAAAGGGATCCTCGATAGGGTGCTTAAGAGGCTGATCGGATGCCTGTTCATTATTCCCCGGCTGCTTCCCCGGCAGCGTGGATGGCCCTTTGCCCGGTGTTCCCTTAAGAATCCCTGGTGAGTCATGTGACAAAGTTGGCGGTAGAGATTGGCGCGAAACACTCATACGATGATGGTGCTGCGGTTGTTTTCCTTGATTCTTCAATTGCACAGGAGTTGCCAGGCCATTTGATGCAGCGTGTGGGACGTTACTGCTCATTAACGTACTGTTCTGGGAGGGATGCGAAAGGTGTTGAGGTTCGAACGGCGGAACCGGTTTAAAGGTTGGCGACTGAAACTGCAGTCCTGCTGCGTCGTTTGCCTGTCGTGGTATGTTTTGCTGCATTTGTTCTGCCAAGTGCTTTTGTTGTGAACTTAGAAAGGCTTGCTCATAAGCAAAGAGATTCTTTTGGTACTGTTCTCGAAGCTCTTGGACGGCCATGGGAAATTGCACCGGCGGGAACTGCAGCTGCTGAGCAATCGCGGGCCACATGTTTGCTGCTGTGGCTCTCTTCGAACCACCCAATTTCATGACAGTAGCATAAAGTTGAACGAGGCTGATTGGACGGCCACAGACAATAGGCGTGAGATCCAAGGGTAAATTCCGTGACATCATGAATTTCTGAAGCGATCTCATAAATCCCTCTGGGTTATTTGGCTTCATCGTGTTCTGATGCATCTGTCTCATCGCTGTTATTTGCTGAGGATTAGTTATGGCGTTTAAACCGGGGCCGACTGGCCTCCCAGACATCACGGGACTATTGGCATTCATAGCGCGACTATGACTCTGCATTTGCATGGCGTACAGTCGCTGCTGCTGCGCAGCGAGAGCCTGCTGGTACTGAGGCATACCACCGAATTGCGGCTGCAGGGGAGGTTGCACAGCGGCACCCGACATGGTAGAAGCAGGCGTAAATTGCGGTCCTATACTCTGGGGAAACGGCTGCGGAGGGATAAACGCGCTACTTTGCGGCGTATTTACGCGGCTTCCGTGGTCAGATTGCGCCGGCGACATTCGCGCCCCAACATGAGGACCGGCGGGGGAAAAGGGGCTAGGGGACGCCGTTCCCATTCGTTGCATGCCGAGGTCGAAATCTTGCATTATTGGAGACTGTGCCATACCACCGGGGGTTCCTTGTTGTAGGTGCTGATACGGGTTTGCATGGGGAAACTGCGGTGTACCGTTGGCGGGTCCCTGGTACCCTGGGTATGGAACCTGAAGAGGTGTTTGCGATCGTGATGCAGGGAGGCCACCAGGCGCCGGTCTGGGAGACATGGCGAGGCCATCTTCCGGCCGTGGGCGCTTGGATGGGATCACTTGCGCTGGGTTATGGAAGCCGGGTGACACATTGCGCGGCGTGCCGCCATTGAACATGCGCTGGTATTGGGTGGGGTCAGGAGTAGTGGAGGTATGGAGGAAGGCGGCAGAGGGGTCGATAGTCGTCGGTTGGAAAGCACCATTTTCATGGCTCGAAAGTGATGAGGCGTTGGCTAGCCAGGAATTCATGTCGTTCGGTTTTGCCAGCCCATCTGCGAAGCGACAAGGACGGTTAGAAACACAGTGAACTTGAGAACAACCAACATGGTGGTGTCAATAAACAGCCGCGGCATCATCCATCATCGCCATCGTCATTCCCTAATATCAACCCGAGCATAATCCCAATTGTCGACTCTAATGAACACTATCATAGTCGCATTGGATTACGCGTCTGGGAGAGACCAGGCAGTCGCGCTTTGTCTGCGACACGACAGCACCAACCCGGACACGTAAATATATAAAGTTTACCCCAACGCGCCCAAAAAGCAAATGAATAAAATGGAGACAGGAACAAGTAAAACGAAGAAAGAAGAGATACGTACCGACAAAGGCTGTAGACTGGGTGTACCAACTGGCGAGTGAAGGATTATTGAAGCGCGGCCCGAATAATCGTTGTCGTAGACGAAGGGAGAAGAAGTCACGGGATCAGAATTTGAACACCGAGAACAAATGGCGCTAGAGACATCCATCAGCAAGACATGATATGATCACAGTAAAAACTACAACGGTAAAGCCAGCAGTGAAAATGTAACAGGGCAGCAGGTACAGTACTCCGTATTAATGCCGGGCACTCTTTCTGAAGAATAATGACAGCTGGAACAGTAGTAACAGGTGCGTGGCCACAGCACAGGGAGGCATGTGATCGCAGCAAACAAATAAAACAGAATATTCACGGAAAAGGAAACAGCAGAAAGAAAGCCGGGATATGCAATAATAACCGTAATAACCAGTACATAATGAACGAGCGGACAGAGACGGATGGACGTACCTTCAACGATTTCTTGGTAAGAGGCAGGAAACGAAAAATGGGAGTGGAGGCGAATCAACGCGTGGAGAGAGGGAAAAAGAGATGGGAAGGGAAGAAGTAGCCTCAGGCAACTTGGGCTTAACACTGCTTGATAGCTATATTCAGATATTCAATATCTCTGTTTCTGCAGAATAAAAAAAGACCCTTTATTCTGCAGGGACTTTGATCCTCTCAGTAAAGTAATTAGATTGGGGGGATTTTGAAGGCGTTGAAAGGGCAAAACTCCCGTTAATTTCTCCTTTTTCTTTTGGGGCATTTTTTCTTGCCGCTTTCTGCACACCGCCAGCAAAGCACTATCAGAGAGCACTCCGTAGTGCTCTGAGCATTCAAAGGAACACTTCATTTTCATCGTTAGCCAGGTAGTAGTAGTAGTATAGAAGGAATATGTCTCTTGGGTCAAGCAAAAAATAATAGAATTGACAATAATAATAGTCCTGTCATGCTGCGTGGTGGTTAGTTACCATGATGAATGGCAATTTCTTGCCAAGCCGGCGAAGTTAAAGTACTCCGATGTATGTTGCTGTTCATCCTCAACCACGTTGTCTCATTCTTCGATCATCAGTCCGGTGTATGATGATGGGTTGTTGTCGTGGAGAATCCAATCCAGAGTCCAGAGGTACAGATTCCGGTCCGGAGCTGGTATGTGGTAAGTACATGCTTGCAGGGACCGGCGAGTCAAGATATATAATGTTCACCAGATCCATCCACACGGTTGGCAACAATGAGGTGTCACCTCTGAATGGCAGATACTTGACGAAAGGGTAATCATTCCCCCTGGTATGATACTCCGAAAGAATAATAAAGAAGGATGAAAGTGAGAAGTAGATGGTGGGAACCCGCTCCCACTTATATGTGTGTTCCGTCCGGACGGGCCTATCAGTCCAACCTGATCCCTCTTTCAATAATTCTCAGGGAGTGAAATTGAACGGCGTGTAATAATAAAGTACTGTATTGAAAAGGATTGCTACATTCTTTGAACACCAATCATAACATTGATAGCCTAAATAAAGTCGAGAGCCACGAAGTTAGAACGTTGACACGCTCTTTCCGAGCCCTTGCAAGCTCGGATCAAGACGCAGATTTTATGTCTGTCCCACCTGGCAGTCCTTGCAAATGTCTATCAGATGATGATTGATTGGGCTTTCACACTTTCCCCCCAACTTTGCGGAAGCGCCAGTACTCCGTAGTTGTCTACGATAATGTATCTGTGATGATCGATCTTATGGTCAACTGCTCGGTAGGTGTGGTACAGGGTTGCTGCCAGACAGTCTGTGGAGTATAGGCCTACATACGGAACCAAGCAATTAAGGTAAGGGACGGGAGTTGGTTGTTCACTTCCCTTCCGTTGCTTCTGTGTACATTACAAATGGCTTGTCATCTTGTGTGGTCTATCGAAAATTGTCTACGCTATGTACTCTAACTATGGGATTTTCCCCTGTAGCCTCATACGTAGCCTGTCATTCGAATTTAAGAAAGCAAAAAAAGGCGACGCCAACGACGGATGGATCCATCTGTGGATTAAACATGGGCTATTCCTCATAGAGTTAGACTGTAATGACTAAGCACCTAACCAGGTCACGTGCCAACATTCAAATTACATACCCAAAGCTGTCCAAGCGAAAGCTCCTAACGCCAGCGATTTCCATATCTCACCTCCATTACTTTTCTAACAATCAAACTATCACTGATATCTCCCTCTGTACAGGTTTTATCACTCTTTTTTCGAGCTTTTGCAAAATACGTATCCGAACATGGCGGATGTTGCCGTAGAGAATCCGGCGACCAGCCTCACGTCTACCAGAAAGCCATTAACTATGGACAACAACCTCAACATCGACTCTCTTGAGGGCCCCGGGACTGATGGCGGAGACGAATACACTACCATGAAGAGATTACAAAGGCATCTGGAGTATGTCATCTCACCTGGTCTTAGAGTTACGTTGCTCGAATCGCTAATCCAGCAACAGATACATCCAGCTCCAAGAAGAATACATCAAGGATGAGCAGAGGTAAGCTGCGTACCATTTTCTTTATCTTTGTTGATGCTCTTGTTTTGCTTCGTTAGTTTATATTTTCATGCATGCTAACGGTCATCTCAACTGCAGGAGTTTGAAGAGAGAGTTGATCCGCGCGCAAGAGGAAATTAAGCGTATACAAAGTGTCCCTCTGGTGATAGGACAGTTTATGGAAGCCATAGATCAGAAGTATGTCTCGATACACGCTTGCACGATCACAAGAGCTGCTTTGGAGAAAATTACTAACTGTGCTTTAGCACTGGAATCGTGCAATCCTCAACCGGTTCAAATTATGTCGTCCGTATCCTGTCCACACTCGACCGCGAGAAATTGAAACCTTCCTCTTCAGTCGCTCTTCACCGTCATTCCAACGCCCTCGTTGACATCCTTCCTCCCGAGGCCGATTCTTCGATTGCTATGCTTGGGGATAACGAGAAGCCAGACGTGACATATGCCGATGTTGGAGGTTGTGACATGCAGAAGCAGGAGATCAGGGAGGCTGTGGAGCTACCGTTGACCCATTTTGAACTCTACAAACAAATCGGTAGGTCGATCCTCTGTTTTGAAACGTGGTATTTAGCAGAGGCACTTACAGTACGAAGGAATTGACCCTCCTAGTGGTGTTCTGCTCTACGGCCCTCCGGGAACTGGTAAAACCATGTTGGTCAAGGCAGTGGCCAACGGCACATCTGCCAGTTTCATCCGAGTTAATGGATCGGAGTTCGTTCAGAAATACTTGGGTGAAGGCCCTCGTATGGTTCGTGACGTATTTCGAATGGCTCGGGAAAACTCGCCTGCCATCATTTTCATTGATGAAATCGACGCCATTGCGACGAAGCGTTTTGACGCGCAAACGGGTGCAGACCGTGAGGTTCAGCGTATTTTGCTGGAGCTTCTAAATCAAATGGACGGTTTCGAGCAGGGAAGCAACGTCAAGGTTATCATGGCCACCAACAGAGCCGACACACTGGACCCTGCTCTGCTGCGTCCGGGTCGTCTGGATCGGAAGATTGAATTCCCCTCGCTACGTGATAGGCGCGAACGACGATTGATCTTCACCACTGTAGCATCCAAGATGTCACTCTCCCCGGAGGTCGACCTTGACTCGCTAATTGTGCGTAACGAACCTCTGTCGGGTGCCATCATTGCTGCCATCATGCAGGAAGCAGGCTTGCGTGCGATTCGGAAGAATCGGTATAACGTTATCCAGTCTGACTTGGAGGATGCATACTCCGCTCAAGTCAAGAGTGGGCAGGACACGGACAGGTATGTTTTTTATTATCTACTGCAAATTCTTTTAGTCGCTAACGATCAATCGCAGGCTCGAATTCTACCGGTAGGCCAAGCGAGCCGTCTTTGGAGTTCGGTCCCGAACGATATTCGAAGGAAGTGTATGTAGGACATGATTGATACTTTAGCAGAGCGTTTAATCATCCCAGCATAGTTCATCATGCGGTCTTAGCCTTTCAAATTAATCACAAGTCTACACATTTATCGTTTGGCTTAAGCGTACTTGTCGGAGGGCCGCACCTCCCACAGTGTTGTCGATAAATGCCAAGACCCGACGACAATCTACGGAGTTGCACTTACATCATTGACAAAGCAACATGATAAACAGCAATCTTTGGGATTGTACTCCGTAACGACAACGATTGCGTTCAGCAACCAGAAAGCAGTGTAGTATCATATAGCTATTTGACAGGTATACAGAGTACCCTGTCCCTGTACGGCGATTAACCTGGAAGCCCTCCGTATTTACATACGGTGTTGCCTTGCGAGATGATCCCCCAGCCATAGGTAAACAGGCTGCATTGATAGAGCACTCTGTACTGTAAGTGTACTGTACTGTATGTACATGTGGTAGCACAACTGCTATTGGCTGTGCACATCCGACGGTGCTCCGTACAACTTACACTAACGACCTCAACGGACTAAGAACTCCCTCTTAACAACAATCACCCACTCGCTCTCTTTCTTGCTGCTTCTGTATCCTTTTTCTTACTCTCCCTCTCTCTCTTTTTCATCAGCTCTCTTGATTTTTACTAGTCTTCCACTCTGTCCCCATCAATCATGAAATCCTTCTTTCTGGCAGCCTTCGTGCTGCTGGGCTACGCGTCCGCTGAAGTCCACAAGTTGAAGCTCAACAAGGTTCCCTTATCTGAGCAGTTTGTGAGTCACTCCACAAGATACTGCAATCATCAATACTATCATCAGTATCATTCATAGGATAAGAAAAGCTGACTGACTGACCGTCAAATAAGAGTGCACATCATATGGACACGCGTGTGCGTGCTCTGGGCCAGAAATACATGGGACTCTACGACAATGCGTTCCACGATGCCTCGTTGAAGGAGGATGGCGGCCACGATGTCCTCGTTGATAACTTCCTAAATGCGCAGTGTACGGTCCCTCCCTGTTGAGTCGAAGCCAGCTATTGCGAAGCTTAGAATAACCTCACTGACTTGATGATGGTGTCTCTTATGAAGACTTCTCCGAAATCTCCATTGGTACTCCCCCTCAGACTTTCAAGGTTGTCCTTGATACCGGCAGCTCCAATTTGTGGGTGCCATCCTCCGAGTGTGGCTCTATCGCCTGCTATCTGCACAGCAAGTACGATGCTTCTTCCTCAAACACACACAAGGACAACGGCACCGAGTTCGCCATCCGCTATGGATCCGGTAGCCTGAGTGGTTTCGTCTCTCAAGATATTCTCCAGATTGGCGATCTGAAAGTTGCTGGTCAGGACTTTGCAGAGGCCACCAGCGAGCCCGGTCTTGCTTTTGCCTTTGGCCGGTTCGATGGCATTCTGGGACTGGGTTATGACACCATCGCGGTCAACAAGATTGTTCCTCCTTTCTACAACATGCTGAACCAAGGGCTCATTGATGAACCTGTTTTCGCCTTCTATCTCGGAGATGCCAACAAGGAAGGTGACAACTCCGAAGTCACTTTCGGCGGTGTTGACCCCAGCCACTACACTGGCGAGTTGATCAAGATTCCCCTTCGCCGCAAGGCGTACTGGGAAGTTGAACTCGACGCTATTGTTTTTGGCGACAGCAGCGCTGATCTCGAAGACACTGGCGTTATCCTGGATACTGGCACTTCCCTAATTGCTTTGCCTTCCACCCTCGCTGAGCTTCTGTGAGTTATGCTTATCTCCAAGAGCATGATAGGTGATAGCTAGCTGACCTTTACTCTACAGCAACCGAGAGATTGGTGCCAAGAGATCGTTCACCGGCCAGTATACTGTTGACTGTGACAAGCGTGAATCCCTGCCCGAGCTCGCATTCACTCTGTCAGGTCACAACTTTACCATCAGCCCGTACGACTACATCTTGGAAGTTCAGGGCTCTTGCATAAGCACCTTTATGGGCATGGACTTCCCAGAGCCAGTCGGCCCGTTGGCAATTCTCGGAGATGCTTTCCTGAGGCCATGGTATAGCGTGTATGACCTTGGCAACGATGCCGTTGGTCTCGCGAAGTCGAAATAAATGAGGTAGTCCTGTCAGCTTTGAGGACAAGGCAACCAGCGTAACGATATGCCCTAGATGGGATTTTACGAAGATCTGCAGACACCATATATCCTATTCAGCCTTTCCTCTTTCTACTGCTCTGTTACCAATGATGCAATACGCGAATGTTGTCTCGCTGCTATGTTATTACAGACTGAACGATTGAGACTTACTGCCTAATACATTGCTTTAGAATGCACGTTCTTCTCTTTGTTTGTTGTATCTGGTAGCGTAAGACGTGTCTAGTAGTGATTGTGCCTTACACTCTGTAAATCGTATGTAGACTCCTGACAATGATGTCAGAACACAGCCAACTGATAAGCCGAAAGCCGAATCCGGTATAGCGCCAAAAGCAAAGCTTGGCATTTTCTTGCCTGAGGCCGAAACTGCTTTGCCTCTCCACATCTTTTTTCTCGGAACCACGTCATGTGACATGACAACAACGCGCCTAAGCTTTCTTTCTTCGCTTTCCTTTGATGCTACTTTATCCTCAGCCTTTTTGAGCATCTCATTTGCCTCTTCATATATGGGCATCACTTCCTCTTAGGATTTCACCGTTTCTCTCGTTTTCGCGAAACGCAAAAACGCTAGCACTGCGTCCTGATTCTACCGCCGCCGTCTTCCCTCATAACCTCTTTCCCGCCTGACGCAAGTCCTCGCTGTTGTGTTATTCTTAAAAAATAGTCTCTGATACAGAGTGAATCTCCTTCTCTCGCTGCCGCCGATCGTCTCGCGATTTGACGTATTTGACGTATCCCGCCTACCTTCCCTATCTTCCTGCGTCGACTACCGTATCTATCGGATTGGAACCCCCATCGCATACTGCGTTTCCAGGAATGGCTCCCTAGGTTTTCCTTAGGGTGTTGTCTCTTCGGTTATCTGCATACCGCTCAATTCGCATGACAAGTCGGACGAAAGGAAAAGACAGATAGGAGTCGCAAGCGCAATCGAGCTTTTTTTTTTTTTTTTTTTTTTTTTTTTTTTTCACCGCTACATCGTCTGAGAAGAAGAAAAGATAGAAAATAGAGAGGGAGGGAGAGTGAGAGCGCGCGACGAGAAAGAGAACGAAAGAAAAGAAAGAAAGAAGGAAAAGGAATAAAGAAGAAAGAGCATGCTCCTCCCTCTATCGTCTAGTCTTCATTATCCGATCACCGTGACATCGCTGCTCAAGCAGCCCGGTGATTCGGTAGCAAGGGACGATGGGCTGTTTTGGTACGTTTACCAGACCGTCGTCACGGAAGGTGATGGGCTAGGGAATAAGATTGAGGTCAAGCGCGATTTTCCGGCTAAATTCGAGTCGCCTGTTGATGGCGAGATTGTCCAGTGGAAGATAAATGAGAGGGATGTTATTCGCAGGCCGTATGTTCTCTTGCTGCTTTCCTTTTCCTTTTGCGCGAAATTGGTATTAAAGAGGGATGATGGTGTTTTGCGCTTTTTTTTTTTTTTTTTTTTTTTTTTTTTTTTTTGCGAACGCGATTTGGTTAATAGGTGTTGCGATTTAGGATTGATGTGGTTGAAATCGATGAACCATGTGCGCACGAAGTTCAATTCGGCGGTCTCTGTGCCGAGTGTGGGAAGGATATGACCGAGTGAGTATCTAGTTGTTGGTTTGCGATTTCATGCGAGTTCCTTGGATATTGGCTGACAAGCGTTTTCGCAATATACAGATCCACGTATAATACGGAGGTTACAGATTCAATGCGCGCAACCATTCACATGGCGCATGATAACACTTCCCTTACTGTCAGTCAAGGCGAAGCTGCCCGCGTAGAAGAGGACGCGAAACGGCGTCTATTATCGACAAAACAACTCTCGCTTGTAGTCGACCTTGACCAGACGATCATCCACGCCACCGTGGACCCAACAGTCGGAGAATGGATGGAGGACAAGGACAACCCTAACTACGACGCTCTGAGCGACGTGCGCTCGTTCCAGCTAATCGAGGACGGGCCTGGCATGCGCGGTTGTCATTACTACATCAAACTACGGCCAGGATTGGAACGATTTTTGCAAAACGTCTCGAAGAATTTCGAACTCCATATCTATACCATGGGTACGAGGGCTTATGCCAAGCACATCGCCGAAATCATTGACCCAACCGGTAATCTATTTGGGGATAGAATCCTAAGTCGCGACGAGAGCGGAAGTCTAACCGCAAAGAACCTCCAAAGGTTGTTCCCAGTGGACACCAGAATGGTGGTGATCATTGATGATCGTGGTGACGTCTGGCAGTGGAACCCCAATCTCATCAAAGTGGCCCCCTACGACTTCTTTGTTGGTATTGGAGATATCAACTCTAGTTTCTTACCGGAGCAGCGGGAGTTAACATCCCAAGCCGCTCAAACGGCCACTCCCCCCAAAAGTCCTCCTCCTAAGCAGCCACAGCAACAGCAACAGCAACAGGTCAATGGAGGAGCACCGAAGGCTGAAGCAGGAGGTGCGGACGTTTCAGCGCTGGAGCAGCTAGTGAGCATGGGCGGTGGTGACAACCCGGGCCTGTTACAACAACAAAGCAGTGCACAAGAAGAGACCATAATGCACCAGGTCGAGGACCGTCCGCTTTTACAGAAACAAAAGGAGTTGGACGCGGAGGATGTAGCCGAGAGCAGCAGTGATTCTACGACCAGCGTAGACGAGTCCCAAGAGTCGCTCAGGGCTCGCCACCATTTATTCGAAGATGGCGATCGGGAGCTTGACCAGCTGCAAGAGCGACTTGGAGAAGTCCACCGGAGATTTTTCGAGGAGTATGAGAGACGACGCACGCGGGCACTAGGAGGCAGGGTAGCCGCACTGAGAGGCGAGAAGGTCCTAAGCAAGGACAAAGACGTTGACCTGAAAGTGGTTCCCGATGTCAAAGACATCATGCCACAGATCAAAAAACCGGTAATGGACGGCGTGGTCATCGTCTTCTCCGGAGTCCTCCCACTTGGAACGGACACGCAAAACGCCGACATCTCCCTATGGGCAAAAAGCTTCGGCGCCGTGATTGGACACAAGATCACGCCCAAGACCACCCACCTCGTGGCGGGTCGCAACCGAACCGCCAAAGTCAGAGAAGCCACGAGGTACCCGAAAGTCAAAATCGTCACGACACAGTGGCTGCTGGACTCTCTAACGCAATGGAAACGGCTGGTTGAGGACCCCTACCTCCTCCCAGTCCACCCGGAAGACCGAGGAGAGCCAATCTCGACGACGGAAGAAAGCGCTTGGCTATCATCGTCCGAAGAAGGGCGGGAGCATGCAACAGGCGACGACGATGGAGGAGAAGACGGCCAAGACCAAGACCAAGACCAAGGCCAGACCGAGGAGCTCAACGAAGACTTCCAGAGAACCAACGAGGAAATCGCCAAGTCGTCCGGACTAACAGACCTATCGCCGATAGGCATAGATTTCGACGAGCGCGATGAAGTACACGCCGAGTTAAAGGAATTCCTAGGAAGCGACGACGAGAGCGAAAGCGACAATGAATTCCCCATCCCGCCCATCCCGGCCGACCAAACAACAGCAGCACCCGGTGGCACGAAGCGAAAGCGCGACGACGAAGCAGAAAAGAACGGAGATGGAGAAGGAGAAGGAGATGGAGAAGAAGAAGAAGGGAAAGGAAACGAAGACGGCGCAGAGGACACACCGGGCTCGCGGCTCTCACAACGCATCAAACGCTCCTACGAACGCAGCACGGGTCTCAAGACCGTGGCGACCGCCGACGAATCCACTAAGGGTCCGTTGGGTATGGCTGAGAGTGACGCGGCGGGGGAGGGCAATAAGCCCGAAGACGTGGAGGAGCCGGAAAACCCCGCCAGGACGGACGGGGATCAGAACCAGGATCAAGATCCCAGCCGCCAGGAAGGTCCTGAGAACGAGGCGGATGAACTCGAGCAGGAGATGATAGCGGCGTTTGACGATGGGGGGTATGATAAGGCGGCCGAGGAGAGTATTGCGGCGGATAATGGGTAGTTGTGCATCTTTTTTTCAGGTCGTGCAGCAATAGCATAGCGACGGCGTTTTGGTGTTAAGAACTATCATTTTGGATTGCTACGTTTGATTTATTGATTGATTGATACTCCTGTCTACATCGTGTCAGCTTGTATCGGGGTTAGGGTTATGATCGGGTACATACATCAACATCATACTTCAAGTCATTTGGACATGTTACTATAAGTGAAGTGACATCAATGGACACTATCATATAACCAGAGAAGAACAAGGTTGGACTGCTTCTAGAAACGTTCCTTATTATGTTGCTATCTTCCTGCGTGCTGGTAGATCTGGAGACAATAATCAATTCATCTGTGGACTGTCAATGTACAGGGTATAATCATGGTCATAGCCATCAATAGATAGAATCATATACAACCGAATTCGGCACGGTATCATAGAAGAGGCACATGTACATCAAACAGATAACCCTAATAGACAAAAAAGCCGCCATAAGACCTGTAGAGATACCGGTTAGCATACGGTCCATATGGACAAGGAAGGACTCAGAGAACCATACTAACCATCATCATGAAAATCATCAACATCAAATTCAAAATTAGAACCGCTTAAACATTAGTAGAATACATCCCTATGCACCTGATACGACATAATCATCATCCAAATATAAAGAATCGAGTTAATAAGTTCCCACGCGAAACAAGCTCTCCAGCAATTACCTATATAAAAGCAAGCATCAGCAAAACCAGAACCCTCCCTCCATTAGAACCAAATAACGAAAGAAAGAAAGAAGAAACTCACATATAGTACTCAAAGTCATCCAAGCCAACGTCGTCAAACTATCCCCCCTCACCGAACTCCCAGAAACATACGTCTGGCAATTCGAATTCACATTCCCGCTAGCGCTGAACAGCTGGATCGACGTATCAATGAGACCCGTCAGCCAGAGGGCGAAGAGGATGAAGCTGCCCGTGAACATGATGCCGGGGAGGAGGGTGCGGTTTGCGGCGAGGATGAGGATGAGGATGATGAAGAAGACGCCCAGGCTGCCGGTTGTTACCATGTAGGGGAAGATCCTGGTGTTGTTAGTTAGTTATTGGTGTTTCATGTTTGGGGTGTCTGGTGTGTCTATGTGATTTATGTGTGCGCAGTGAGTACTAGGGGAGTGGTGGGTTTGGATACGTACCACGGCGTCCCCAGAACCATCTGCGACTGGACCGACAAGAACCACGCGAAAATGCCGAGACATGTCGCCGACCCGGATAGGCTTAGGATGACCCAGATGTTGAGGAGGAATTCTGGCCAGTGGTATCTTCGTCGGTAGGCCATTTTGTGGGCTAGTGTTGTTGGTTTGAATTCTAGGGTTGGGGTTGTAGGGTTGTAGGGTTGTATGATGTTAGGGTTGTTGTTGTAGGAATTGGAGTAGAATCCTCGGCCTGGCCTCGGTGTCCAGGATTCGTTTGCTGTATTACCTACTCAACAAATCCGTGGATAGAGGGTAGTTTCAGTTCTTTGGTTTTTGATTAGACAGACTGGCCGACAGACAAGGGTTGGGTATTGATTCTGTTCTGATGTCGGTCGATGTGGATGTCGATGTCGAGTAATACTTTGGGATGGTTCAATGGTATGATATGCAGCACACCCCCAGAAGAAGTCGTCGAGTCCCCCAGCAGCGACGGATGAATGTCGTCTGGTCCTTCAATCCAACCAAGACGAATTCGCAATGCGACTGTCGACAGTGACCAGTGACTGACAGCCGAGCTGACAGCCGAGCTGACAGAGCTTCAGACCCGACGTTTTCGAATGATGGAAGAACAAAGGGTACAGCACAACACAAAGAGTCGGTCGCGAATTAGCCGTAAACCCCAGTTAAATAAACCATGATAGCGTTGGTTGCAGTCAGTTAGAAAAGACGTTGATGCTCGTTTCGTAGTTAGGTTTCCAGTTCAATCCAGTCAATCCAGTCAATCAATCATGCATATAACTCTGTACTCCGTACCCGTACACTTCAGGGAGAATTGAGAAAAAAGTCAAGAAAAATTTGTAAAAGATTCAGAAAAGAAGAGAAGAGACGAGGACATGCATAAAATCAAAGGTTGGTGTTGAGGGAAAAAGAGGTGGCTGGAGGGCTTCGCCATCATCGCTAACGTCGCTCCAAAGACAAAGATTCATCAACCTGTTACTACGAGGATTCGGAGATTTAGTAGTTGTAGTTGTAGATCGTACTTTATTCTTCACGGTCAGTGGTTTTCTAATGGAGTCTATGAACTCGCCGTGTGGCAGTCAACCGTAACCCTATGCTATAATACCGAAAATAAGAAGAAACCCGATAATAAAACATACCAAATCACAATAACAATACTTAACCATATTCACAAAAGCGTATCTCCCAATGCACTGCGGACCAACGAACAACCAGTCCGCACAGTCTCACCAGCCCCAGCAGTCTGCAGATTGGGGTTGACCTCGACCAGGTCCATTGCGACCAGGTTGCCGGTTTCATGGACGCATTCGCAGATGAAATCACCCTCGCGGAGGGTCAGGCCGCCGCGGACTGGCGTGCCGGTGCTGGGAGCCCATTGCGGATCCAGAGCATCGACATCGAAGGACAGGTGGATGGGGGTGTCGTTTCCGATGTGAGCTAGAGCCATTTCAACGACGCGTCCGATGCCGTACCTAGATGCCATATTGTGAGCGGATGAGCAAATACCTAGAAAGAAAGAAAGAAATAAACAAACCCACCGATCAATATCATGCATGCTAAACGCCCTGATCCCCTGCTCCCGAAGCAACACCTTTTCCTCCCGATCAACATCCCGCAACCCGATATACACCAACTTCTTCAAATTAACCATCTGCTCCCCGCGTAACCACCCAAAGACATCCTTATCCTCATCCCCCTCTTTCCCACTCTCACCCCCCTTCTCCATTGCCAACCCCGTCAAAAACGCCATCGGCATCCCATGAATATTCCCACTCGGACTCATCTCAGGCGTATTAATGTCCGCATGCGCATCAACCCAAATCACCGCCACCTCCCTCCCCAACCTCTCCCGCACCGCCCTCGCCGTCCCCGAAATACTACCAATAGCGATCGAATGGTCCCCGCCCAGCGTCAGGGCGAGTCGGCCCTCCCGCGCGTGGTCGTAGACTTGTCGGCTGAGCTGCTGCGTTACGGCGCTTACGGCGCGCGGCTTCTTCATGCCTCTGTGCTCGGGGTCGGCGTCGGGGGGCGGGAGGTGGGGTTCGTAGAAGTGGACTTTGTTGCCGTGGTGGATGGTGTAGCCTAGGTCGGAGCGCAGTTGGTCGATTAGGCCGGCTTCGATTAGGGCGGATGGGGCGGTTTCGGTGCCGGGTTTGGCCTGTATGTTGGTGGTTAGTAGGTATACCTATTCTTGTTCTTTTGTTGGTGTTCTGTTCTTGCCTGTCCGCCGCTGAAGCCAACCGCCACGACGCCGAGTTGGTCGGGTTGGGAGAGGAATTTCTGCGGGATCGTCGATGGTTGCGTCATTTTGGATTATGGCTATGGACTTGTAGTATAGTATAGTACAGAGAGAATAGGATGGGATATGGAGGAATATACAGATATATATATCTGTATAAAAGACTACCGGAAATTCCTGAGGTGGACTGAAGTGAGATGGACTAGGGTATCGTTACTGTCACATAAACCTATCCTATCGACCGCCGAAAATAAGTTCCCGCAAGGTCTCCTCAGCCTTGGGCGCCTCAACCCGGCCTTTCTCTCCGGAGCGCATCATCTGCCCGACAAACCACCCCAGCTTCCCCAGCTGGTTCTTGCCGCGGATCTGTTCTACCATCTGCGGATTCTTGCCGATCGCCTGTTCACCCAGTGCAACGTACTCGTCGCGCGACAGAGGCCGCAGCTCCAGCTTCTCCTCCTTCAAAAGTCGCCGAATCGGCCGCCGGTCTCCGTCAAAGACCATTCCCAGCACCAGCTTGGCCGTCGGTCCTGTGATGCGTTTTCGCTGTTGCTGGTCGATGAGCTCTGCCAAGGCTTTTGCGGGTACGCGGTCCGCGTCCCACGCTACGTCGGCCTTGGTTAGCAATCCGCCTAGTTCGTGGAGGACCCAGTTGGCGGCTATTTTGCCGAGGTTGTCGCGCGTTTTTGCGTCTTGGTCTTGTTGCAGGGTGCGTAGTGCTTCCATCACGTCCTCGTAGTATTCGAGTCGCGCTCCGTCGTCCAGCTCGCCCAGGGGTTTTGCGTCGTCGATCGAAAGTCCGTACTCCGGTCCGACTAACAGTCCTACAACTTCATCGGGAGAAGTGGGAAGAGTCTCCCTCAGTCGGGAGGAAAGGTCGTCACCAATCAACAACGGCGGGATATCCGGATCCGGCATGTAGCGATAGTCAACAGCGCCTTCTTTCCCGCGAAGTCGTCGAGTCTCCGTACTGCCAATCGTCCACCCGCGCGTCTCGCCTTCCACAACACCACCGCTCTCCAGAATCGCAATCTGGCGATTCTTCTCCGCGATAATAGCGTCTTCCACGGCCTTGAAGCTGCTGAGGTTCTTGATCTCCGTGCGCTGACCAAGACCCGCAATTCCATGGTACTGGTGAGATCCCGGCGCTTCGTCTCGTCTTCGAATCGACACATTAACGTCCGCTCGTAGGCCTCCTAGCTCCATGCCTGTAGTCACAGCTCCACACGACTGCAGCACAGATTGTATTTTCCTAACGCACGCCGCCGCAGTGGCAGGCGTGTGGATCTGCGGTAAGGTAATGATCTCGATAAGCGGATGCGACACGCGATTAAAGTCCAGAAGCTGCATCGACGGAGGGTACTCTTGCGACTTGGCCGTATCTTGCTCTAGTTGAATCTGTTTAATGTCAACGCGGACTCTGTCGCCATCCTCCGCCGCAATGCCATCGTAGTCGAACAGGTCCACGTAGCCGTTTCGCGCAAAGGGTTCTAGGAGAAGCTCGCGGGTTAGAATATCACTTATCACCATGCCATACATACAGCGCCTGGAGGAGCGAGTTACCGTAATACTGCGTGATTTGATACCCGGAAGGCTGGTCCTGGTAGAAATAGTGTTTTCGATCGAACCGGCTTACCGGCTGGATTTGGCAGTTCAGAGCAATCGCGGCTCGCAGGGCAGGTAGTAAAGTCTCGACTTGGAATTCCTAGCAAAACAAACACTCTAAGCACTCGTAATCCTCAGCAATCCGTAAACACTTCCCAGAGAGACAAACCGGCTGACTACCCGGAAACGCCAGGTCGAAGAGAGCGACATTGGAATTCGGAACCTCACTCGGCGCCGTCGTCGCACCTATCCCACAATCCAGTCAGATCCATGACAACTGACAAGTAAAAAAATTAATTGAATTAAGGAACGAAGCTATACGAACGAGAAAACAACTTCGACCCCGAATCCAACTGCGCATGAATCTCAACTCCCACCGTCAACTCCCAGTTCATGCGCGACGCTTCCTCATTCCCCCGAGTCTCCCTCTTACGGGCCTTGGAGGCCTTGGCTTCTGCCTTTAGCTGCTTCCTAAGGGGTACTCGATCCGAAGCATTGGCATTATTTGCAGTTGGTGTTGGTGTTGCAGTTGCAGGGGTTTGTAGACATCGAATAGGCTGAAAGTGAGACTGTGGTTGGGACGATCGGATGCGATTCGTATAGCACGCGCGGCATGACGGTGATGATCGTGGAAGGACGCGGATCCCTCCGCTACTTCTGCGAAACCATGACTGGAACTGGAGCATGGGCACTGTTGGCGCTTGGAGTACAGTAAAGACTGCAGTAGGGCGATGCGATGATGAAGCGGAGGAATTGAGGAACAAACAAATCACAGCCGAATACAGAGAGAGATCTTCGGCATTTGTCGCACCATTTCTCTTTCTCTCTCTTCCTTATGCTGTAGGTACAAGTAACACGGTGCATCGTGCTGTGCGAGGAAAACAGAGGAAAACAGAGCAATCAATGCGATGAGTGAACTTACAGCGGTTAACGCTCTACGGATATCTTGCGATTTGCTCCTGTCGCATCCTGTCGCATCCTACTTCTCTCTGAATGAACTGGAAACATACTCACTTCTTTAAGCTAATACAACCGACTCTATTCAAATGTCCCGTCTACCCATGCCAAAATGTCACTCCGTCGTTCTCAAGACGCCGCCCATAACAGGAGGCCCGCGAGGGATGTAAATGTAAGGAGGAGGGTTTCGGGGCCCTTTGTCAAGTCGCGATCGGTATCAAGGACACCAGGAGGTTCTGCTGAATTGCCGAAGAGGGAGGCGTCTCAAGCACAAGCACGACCTTCCTCGCAGCGCAGTGTATCTGGGAGAGATCGTTCTCGGGATGATTCGCAAAAGACACGGGCTGCTTTGCAGAAACAGTCGCAGTCGCAGTCGCATTCGCGGTCACAGTCACAGCAGCAACGACAGCCGTTGAAGCTGGACGAACAGCCAAAAGCAGCGAAAATCCCGAATGTCTTTGACTTTCTCCAGCAAGAGAATTCTAGCGAGTCTGGCGATTCTGAAGATACCGACCATTCGAATGATACCAACGACCCTAATGAGCTTAATGACAGCAACGATTCTGACGACCCTGACGACTCTAACGCTTCTAACTATTCCAACGAAGTGACCTTGTCGCAGGACGATAAGGCCAGCAGCATACCATTACCCCAGACCGAACACATTCCATCTGCCTCGCATGGTGAACGAAAGCGTTCCACCAGTTTGGCCACTGTTAACTCCCACCGTGACTTCGAAACCTTGCAAAGAGCACACAGCAGCAGCCCGAACCAGGTCCCTTCTCTGATATCCAAGACGTCCAGTGAAATCTCCCAACCTCACACCCCACTTGACATGTATTCAGCGAGTGGTCCATTGCAGTTTGGCAGCAACGCGTTGGCGGATCGGGAACCGTCGATGACAGAGCCATGCACTTCCGCAGGAGCTCAGAGTGGTATATCGACGCCTGTTGAAATGCCGCCGCTGGATATGCCTTATGTTCCCGAGGCTTATTATACGTCGCATCAGGAAGCGGCGCCGATGCGTAGAATGCCGACGCCACCAAGGAGTCCAGTGGACCATTACCACAACTACAACTACAACCACAACCACAACCACAGCAACAGAGGCGATAGAACGTTAAGGCGAAAGCCCAAACAACAACAGCACCTGGTACCATCTGGATATGGGTTTCTCGCTTCGCGACTAAGCTCGTCTCGGGATGATAATCACGCCCATATTCCTCCGCTTTACCGGAGGTTTGAGAATGTCAACCACCGCGTGCTGCTTTATCTCCAGGATGAGATTGCGCAGATGGAGGAAGATCTCAGAGTACTTGATGAATATGAAGAGATGCACCGTGTCGCTGTAGCGGAACAAGAAGGCACCGCGGTTCTTCCCGATTCGCGGAGAGTGGATGTCCAGGCGCAATTTCACTCTCCCTTGCATTACAGACGATTGAGCTTGATGGAAGGATTGGTTTACAAGACTGAGCAATATAGTAAGTATATGCTGTTTCGAGGCGGCAAGCGACAATTCAAAACTAACCAGGTTGACTCCAATTTCCGAAGACAATGCACTCAGCGCATTCAACAAAGTCCTCCAAACCCTCCCACCAGCTTCAGAAGAAGACGTCGACACGTATCGTGCGTGGATGAGAGAAAAGCGTCCAATCGCAGCAGCAGAAGCCCGCTTCTTAAAACACACAAAGGATCTTGTGTCACTCAACACACGTCCCTCTCACACCACCACACAACCAGCCCTAACGGCAGGTCCAGGTTTAGGTCCAGGTGCAGGTCCAACACCTGCTGCGCAACCAACAGCACCACCCGAACCAGGTGACGGTAATCCTCCCAAGTATTCGCCCGTCACAATCGCGTCCGCAGCGATCCTCTTACCGATTCTGTCATTCAGCATGGTGTCAGAGTTTGGCGGCCGTCTTGCCATCGTAACCATCGTCAGCATTTCGGTCGCTGCCAATTGCTCAGGTGAAGTGGAGCGTTTGGTTGCTTCTGATAATGGGTGGAAATATGCTGCTCTGTATGTATCTCTCATTCTCATTATCCTCATTATCATCCGTAAGGGAAATCGCTAATGCATTTTCCTCTGCCTTTCTCCTTTCTGTTTCTTTTTCGTATCCAGGTATGTCTGCTTTATGATGAGCGCCGCCTTGTTCATCTCTTAGTCTTAGGGTTAGGGTTATGTGGTGACGATCGGATGTGTATCTAAACTTTCTCCGCGAAAACGCGTCGATAATTCCACCCGATGTAACAACACGTGACTCCGCTAGAGCAGTAAATAGTCACGGGCGACGCGACGCAGTATAAGTTGACTTACGCGTTGACATTTCTCTTCTTGACTTCAACTTGGAATTCTCCTTCTTCGACTCTTTCTTGGACTTGCAGAAAGAAACAGTTAATTCGAGACGAGAAAGCCCGTTGTCCGTTTACGCTACACCTACGTAACTATACAGCAGCTCTCCGCCACTCCAACGGAGCTCCAATTCCTCCAATTCCTCCAACACAGAGAATGCACTCTACTCACCTCCATCCCAGCCCCGTCAAGGACGGAAGACGCGTCCTCGGAAACAGAACAACCAACGCGTGTCTACTATCACCAGCAGCAAACCGCAACGTCGACGCCTTCATATCTCTCAAATCTCCGACGACGAAACAAGCCCTCTTCCAAGACACGTCGTTTTTCAGAAAAGTTGCTCCCGTTTCCACTCCCGCTCCCGTTACTTGCCATGCTGGACAGAAACGGTCGATAGACAGGGTGGAAGGGAATGAAGACGCGTCGGGTGCTGCGTCTTGTCAGAAGCAGTCTAGACAGGAAGACATTCGGCCGAGGATGGGGACGACTGCTGTCCCGGAGGATCCTGAGACGCGTAAGGCGTTTATTCAAGACGTAAGGATATTTATTGCCCATGTTATGGAGTCTGCAGTGTGGACTAACAAACCCGCAGAAAGCAAGCTTGCTCCGTAATCGAATCCAACGCGCCATGCACCACGTCAAAGATCACCAATTCGACCGCAGATTGTCAGACCTGGAAGCCCACAGTCGCAAGTTTCCAAGGTTATCGTTCCTCTCAGCAACCCCTACACACCGACGAGAACCCACCATCAAGAAGACCACGACAACAACAACAACACCCCCGTCAGAGAATACACCCCGACCCGACCCTGCCCTTGAACACAACAAACCGGCCCTTCGAACAACATCCCCACATCATTCCGGTCTCTCTTCCCCACCCTTGTCCGCCGGCAACAATAGGGATGAGCAGGTGAGAACGCCCACACAAAGGGACTTTCGCCGTCGGCATTCCGACCCCGCCGAGTCGCCCATGCAACTGAGCAGTCCGCCCGCTACCGTACAGCGAGGCGGGTGTGACAGACAGCGGATGGGAGAAAGCAGGACCGAACGAGGGTCTGACTCCGCTACCGCTACCGCTGCTGAGAAACAAACGGCTCCAACGCAAAAGGGTGATGCTGTCAACGGCCTGCTTAAGCTTATGACGGTGGACAAGCACGAGCAACGTCCTTTCGGTGCGTTGACCAGTTGACGCGGTTTCAGCGGCAGAAATTCACCGGTACCAAATTTAACCAACGGCGTTATAAGTTATCTTTAGGAGGGAGGTGTGTTTTATAATCACGGCGTTCCGTCAACCGACCCAACCAGTTAGGGCTTATTTAGGAAAGGCAAGACTGGAATACCCCTCGATCACTTCCCTACTTTACTATACTATACCTACATGACCGAGAAAAGAAAAACAAACGAATACCTCTTGTTTTTTATAAAAGTTTCGTGTCCTTTCACAAATTGATACCGATACGGCCAGTGTCCAGTCGATGAATTCGGTCGAGCGTACGTGCACAACATAGTACTCAAGTGCAGTACCATATAAATATACAGGGTAATCCAGCAGATGTATAAGACTCGAAGAGGATGAAGTCCTGATGGACATACTGTAGACACGAATGTAGGGAATCTGATTCTGGAGGTGAAATGGTTAGAACTCCGTTATCAATCGGTCACGTGACGAATTGTGCATAAAAATGCATAAGTGATCTGTGCATCTGCATAAGCTGGCATAAATATGTGCGTGCGACTCAAAAAACCTTCAAGAGGCTTCAACGCGTTACGCGACTGCTTTATGACGGCTTTTTCGAATACATATGAGCTTATATTATCCATCTATTATTGATCTTGTGTACTTTTAGGCTTCACAGAGTCATCACTTTTGTCTATTATACCTCCAGGTCCTAAGGTAACTGGGAATGATTGGCATCAGCGTGAAGGCTTTGGCAGGATGCTAAACGGCCTGTGAGGCTGTGATACTACGAAGGGCCAGTGGAATCACAGTCATCAATGAGATACGACACTTCTCGCACTGTAAGCGGAGAATTCGATGAGATTGGGGACAATTTGTCACATTCAGGCGATCCTAGAGTCCACGTATTGTATTGCCCATGGGAGCGAGGCTGACAGTCGCGGACTCGCAGTGAGGGCTGTGGCGAGGGGGCTTGCGGTAATACTTCGTGTGCCAATCAGATCGCAAGAATAGGAATGATGGAATCTGGGGAAAATAACGAATAACCTTGCTTCAAACAAACTTCACCTCTCTACCACGTACAACACCGACTATCGACATCAAGGCAGTTACGATATTCACCAGCTGCCAGCATTAACGAGGCTCAACATGGGACGTTCACAGAAATCCAAACCGGCTTCAGAGCGAGAGCTCTGGGCACGTACAAGACGGTACCAAACGATCCGGGAGCAGGCAGAGGACTGTATCAAAAAGGGCAAGCTTACCATAGAAGTTGCAGAGATCATCGTCCGAGTTACTTGGAGGTGTGACCGGATATCAGACATCTTTGACAGTATCTACGACACACTCTCGTCCTTTTTCACTGCCAAGGATCTTGAACAAGACTTCGAAGTCTTGACCTGGAATGAAGACGGGCCGACGAATAACAAGCCGATTTTTTTCCAGCAAATGCCCCTTGACGACCTCAAGGCTTTCAGGTTTGAGGAAAGCGCCAGGTTGACCCGAGACTCGTTCTTTGACCCAGACAACCCCATTGATTTCATTAACGGGCTGTCTTTTCAAGTTGCGGGAGTATGTTGCAGCTGCGAAGGACTATAAAACAAATTTGCCATTATACATTTACGGAAACTGGTACGATGAAAGGTTGGTACATCCAGTTTATAGATTCACACATGATCTCCTAACATACCTGTCTAGAACCAAGCATAGTGCGCCTGTACCAGTGGAATATGGGAAATCCAGGGACCCAAACAAGTATGAATGGATGGCGCCTATGATGTGTGGTAAGGATGGCGTGCCACATGTAATTGCCGCACTTGAGAATAAATGCCGGAAGGGTGATCACATTTTACGGAGTGAACTGTTGACTATCCTTCGAATAATGTTTTGGAAAGGAATGACCGTGACAGCCTCCAGACATGGTATTAACCCGGTATGGACATACAGCTGCGTCAATAAAGCATTTACTATTCAGAGATACGCTAACGTTGAGATGACAGGTTCTTTTGATTTCCATAAGTCATGAAGTGTTTCATGTCATCGAGGCTTACATGAATGGTCCCAAAGTCGTCCTGCGATACAGCGACCCGATTCCCTTCACCCTTGAGGACAGTGCTGAGCGGCAGGAGGAAACGATGCGATACATTTCTAGATGGATGGTGGCCAATGCCATCGGAGACACAAGGAGCTTTGACGCTATAGCTGCTGTAGTGCCTCCCTTCGACCTTCAAGAGTTAGAAACTCAAGATAACGTGGAACGAATGCGCAGCTTGGGCGTTTAATCGAATTGGCGCGGAATAGGCTTTTTGGGATGGTATCAATCAAGCTCTGGGCATATCAGGGGCTTGGATTTTTCAGTCTCATTCCTCTTTCCTTGAATTCCGTGCTCAAACATGTCGTGTCTTCGGCGTCCTTCATTTATTTCCTATTTGCTCACATTGATATTGTTGGGTCGGTGCACGGAGTTAGCTGGCTTGAATATTGGGACATTCAATAGTTCACAAGACTTCCATCCTCTATCTCTCATCAGCATGGCCTGTAGGACTCATGGGAGTTCCAATGTTCCAACTTCCAATGTCCATTGGACTCGGGTGTCGTTCCGTGGGAGTGTGGCGGACGGAAATGGGAATATGGCAATTGGCAGCGACGGTGGACGCGCGACGGGCGCTTAGAATTGCATTGTTGTCCCGACTCTTATCAACTCTAAACAGCCCTAACTATCATACAACAGCAACTACACTATGTACCACATTATAATACCGCTTGAGACAGCCATTATCTACATAAGGCCAGAGGGTATCGATGTACCGGAAATGGCTCTTTTTGTGCGGCAAAGGAATCATCAATAGAACAGCTCCATGCTTTTTCTTTTCCCGTCACTGTCCTATACATAATACAGCCAGCCACAATTGATCATTGATGGTATGACTGACCAATCAATATCAATGCAGAGTATCAATCAATCCAACAGGTGTACATATCACTACATTCTACATTTGAACAGATACAACTAGGAAACACAAAAATATTTGAATCACAGGCTATAACCAAACTCAAAGTCCTCGCCAACGGCATGGTCTATCATTTGTTGCTTGTTCCTCCAGCTGCCGAGTCAGTGCCAATAGTATGGCTCCCAAGTTTCTCATGTGTCCCTTAAACCTGAGATCAAAGGGCCCGATTTCATGCATTGTTAGAAAGCTCTGAGGTATCCCTTGTAAAGTACCGTCAAGATAACGCAGATACTCAGCATTGTAAGTAGCAATGACCAAGTATATCTCGTGGCGATCTTGACATATCATGACACGCCTTCGACTGTCAGCAATGCTCCTGAATTTCAACTTCGAGAATCAAGAAGTCTTACCGATATTCATCAGCGTCCTCCTTGTCTCTCTCAGCGTACATCCATGCAACCATCTGAGCACTTTCTTGCATGTATGGAGAAGCTTCTTGACGTGGACGAGCCTTGACCTCCATAATCGCCAAGGACCTCCATGTTTGTCCAATGGGAATTACCAAATGACCATCTGTTCGCGCTTGGAAAAGATATTTCCTAATACCATTGCGTTTCCCAAAATTAAAAGCCTTTCGCTCGAGCGTCCACTTGGCCCTGTCCACCTTGGGAGCTCGCAGACATACACTTCGTGGTAGTAATACAAGAGCCGTGTTCACTGTCTGCTCATCATCCACGGCAGGTAGGTCTTTCGCGTCTTCTTTTGTCGTCGGTGACACAGATTCAGGTGCTGTATTTGTCGTGGTTGTTGAAGACGTTGTCTTTGGAGTGCTAGTTTCAAAACTCAGTCGCGCCATGACTTGGGTAAGGTTGACTTTCCCGAAGGCAGGGGTGGCGGTGCTGGGTTCAATCTCCAGTGGATCCATCATTTGCCTTACATTGGCGTTGGCGGGGGCAGGGGTGGGGGTAGAAGGATAAACTGACTCTGCTCGCGTTGGGGAACGCGTACGCAGAGTCCTCGGCCAACATGGCGAAAAGACCTTTGGAACATCCTCATTTGGTTTCTGTACACGGAACGAGTCCTTCTGGAAACTGTACAACATATCGAAGGTACCAAGAACTGGCTCCCCGTTCAGCCCATTCTCAACCTCGGACAGGTAGGCCTCCCAGGAACTGGGAGAAAAGGGAAAGCTCGTCTACTTGCAACAGTAGGTCGAAGAAAAAAGAATTATCTTTTTGAATGCTTGGTAAACATGAAAGAAATTAGGGGCGAGAAAAGGAATTGAAGAAGACAGATGAAAACAAATGACTTGTTGCCCTAGCGACAGACATCAATTGATATATATTTGTACCGTTGACTCTGTACTCCGTACCCCATAGGTTCAATAATGGACGGAATAGCAGCAGCTTCATCCAACACTTCAATCATTCAACTACATGGAGGCATTCACACGCAGGGACGATAAAATAGCAAGGCTCTATTGATTTCGAAAAACCATTGATGACAACAAGATCCATGTGAATGCCTCCATGTAGTTGAATGATTGAAGTGTTGGTAGCTTCTTCGGAACCGCAGCGTCTAGCCAATGAAATACGATATTGCTAGCCCACAAAAATCGACCAATAATACCCAACGTTCGGTAACTGAAATATCCTGCTATATGCAAACAGACCCCTTGTCAGGATTACTTTCATATACCGAGTTATTATTTTTATTTATTTGTTAGCGTATACGGAGTAATTACCACCCATTGAAATGTCAACCCTCAATAACAATAATATTGATCAGACAACTCTTGACATCTCACTCCAACTACAATTACCCACTTCAGTCTAATTTGAGACACCACATTTACTACGACAGCATTTACCACACGACCAAATCCAGCATGGTACGCGCGAGGAAATCCACAAAAGCTTCCGAGAAAGAACTCTGGGACCGAACGAGACAATACGAAACGATCCGGGAGCAGGCAGAGGACAGTGTCAAGAACGGCAAAATTTCCAAAACGGTCGGAGAGCTCATCGTCCGAATTATTTGGAGATGTGACCGGATATCAGACATCTTTGACAGCGTCTATGACTCGCCCTCGTCCTATTTCACCGCCCAAGATCTTGAACAGAGCTTTGAAGTCTTGACCTGGAATGAAGGCGGGCCGACGAATAATAAGCCGATATATTTTCGGCAAATGCCCCTTCACGACTTCGAAGCATTTACATTTGATAAATATGCTGGACTTAACCGAGACTCGTTCTACGACCCAGACAATCCCGGCGATTTCATGAACGGGCTGTCTATCGATTTGCGGAATTATATTGGGTCCGTGGGACCATAAGAACGATGTGCCGTTATACTATCGTGGAAATTGGTACGATGAAAGGTGGGCGCATCTAGTCCATAAATCTACACGTGGCCTCCTAACATATCTCTAGATACAAACACAGTGCGCCTGTACCAGTGGAGTATGAGGAACTTTGGGAGCCCGAGTCACAGAGGTATGGGTGGATAGCGCCTATGATAAGTGGTAAAAATGGCGTACCACATACAATTGCCAAAGTTGAGAATAAATGCCGGAAGGGTGATCGCATTCTACGGAGTGAACTGTTGACTATCCTTCGAATGATGTTCTGGAAAGGAATGACTGTTACAGGTTCCAGACACGGTATCAACCCGGTATGGACATACAGCCGTGTCAAGTATATCAATATACTAGAAAGAAATATACGTACTAACGATGGGATGACAGGTACTTATAATCTCCATGAGCTATGAGGTGTTTCACGTCATCGAAGCTTACATGAATGGACCGAAGATTGTCCTGCGATACAGCGATCCGTTTCCCTTCACTCTTGAGGATAGTGCCGAGCAGCAGGAGGAAACGATGCGATACATTACAAGATGGATTATGGCTGATGCTATCGGGGACACAAGGAGCTTCGACGCGATAGCTGCTGTGGTGCCTCCCCTTGGCCTCCCACGTGGAGACAACTAAGCTGGCCCGAATCAACATGATAATATGGAATGGATGCGCAACTTGGGCGTTTGGTCGAATTGATGCGGAATAGGGAGTCTGGGATGGGCTTGCTTTACTATGTCGTTCTACCTTTTTTGAATCCTGCGCCCTTATCGAAAATGAGACAAGTTGACTATGTAATATTTCGTATTCATAATCGTGAGGGTATCCGGAGTAGATACAGGATAGTGATATGTACCTTTCGTTGTACCAATTCCCATAATAAGTATAATGGTACATTTGCTTTAAGATCCCACCCAGATCCAACATACTTCTGCAACTTAATAGACAGCCCGTTCATGAAATCACCGGGGTTTTCTGGGTCATAAAACGAGTCTCGGGTAACTCTGACGTTTTTCTCAAACGTGTATGCCTTGAAGTGGCCAATAGGCATTTGCTAGAAGAAAAAATTGGCTTATTAGCTGTCGTCGGCCCGCTTTCACTGCAGCTCAAAATCCCAAAGCTCTTTTCAAGGTCCTCGGTAGTGAAATAAGATGTAGTCGAGTCGTAAATAATGCTGTCAAAGATGTTGGATGTTTGGTCACATCTCCAGGCGAGTCGGACTAGGAGCTCTCCACATCCTCAGTGACATCCTATGGATATTTTGCCGTTTTTGGTACAGTTCTCTGCTTGCTCTCTTATCGTCTCGTACTTTCTTGTATGCGCCCGTAGATCTCGCTCGGAAGCCTTTGTGGATTTCCCTGAGCGTATAAACCATAATGGATATTCCGTCTGAACTGTAGTTTCAAAAGTTGGAAACGCTGGTCATACAATAATGTAAAATTGTAAATAATCGCTGCCTCAAGTCACAATAATAATGACATCGGTACGTTGAAGACTTGGACTAGTTAGGGCTGGTTGAGTTGATAAATGAAGTTCCTCAACGGTTGTTGCCGGCGCAACGGCGCTTCTTGGCGCCCGTCGCTTGCCCGGGGCCGTGAACTTCTTTCTATGTATCATACTTCTCTAGACAGAGTACGTACAACTCTGACTATTGATTTCAACGCAGTTACGATATACACCAGCATTAACGAGGTCCAACATGGGATGTTCAGTGAAATCCAAACCGGTTTCAGAGCAAGAGCTCTGGGCGCGTACAAGACGGTACCAAACGATCCGGGAGCAGGCAGAGGACTGTATCAAAAAGGGCAAGCTTACCATAGAAGTTGCAGAGATCATCGTCCGAATTATTTGGAGATGTGACCGGATATCAGACATTTTTGACAGTATCTACGACACACCCTCGTCCTTTTTCACTGCCAAGGATCTTGAACAAGACTTCGAAATCTTAACCTGGAATGAGGGCGGGGCGACAAATAACAAGCCGATTTTTTTCCAGCAAATGCCCCTTGACGACCTTAAGGCTTTCACATTTGAAAAAAGCGCCAGACTAACCCGAGACTCGTTCCTCGACCCAGACAACCCCGGTGATTTCATGTACGGGCTGTCTTTCAAGGTGCGGCAGTATGCTAGATATGCGTGGGACCACAAAAACGATTTTCCATTATACTATTATGGGGATTGGTACGATGAAAGGTGGGTACATCTAATCTATAAATTGACACATGGCCCCCTAACATATCTATATAGAGAGAAGCATAGTGCGCCCGTACCAGTGGAGTATGGAGAATGGGGGCACCCTCAGAAGTATGGATAGATAGCGCCTGTAATGTGTGGCAAGGATGGCGTGCCACATGTAAAAGCCGAACTTGACAACCAATGCCGGAAGGGTGATCGCGTTCTACGGAGTGGACTGTTGACTATCCTTCGGATAATGTTTTGGAAGGGGATGACCATAACAGGTTCCAGGCATGGTATCAACCCGGTATGGACATACAGCTGCGTCAAGTATCTAACTATGCAGAGATACACTAACGGTGGTATGATAGGTCCTTCTGATTTCCATGAGCTATGAAGTATTTCACGTCATCGAAGCTTACATGGATGGTCTCAAAGTTGTCTTGCGATACAGCGACCCGATTCCCTTCACCCTTGAGGATAGTGCTGAGCAGCAGGAGGAAACGATGCAATACATTACTAGATGGCTCATGGCCAATGCCATCGGGAACACAAGGAGCTTCGACGCGATAGCTGCTGAAATACCTCCCCTTGATCTTCAAGAGGGAGAAGCCGGGCTTAGTGAACATGACAATGTGTAACGAATGCGCAACTTGGGCATTTGATTAAATGATGCGAAATAGGCCTTTTCGGGATGGATTTGCTATGCTTTTTCGTACACCATAAACTGCTCCCGGCTGGTCGTTCGTCAAAGTGAATATGCATGATCTGCATCATGAGCACGACGTACAAGAACATCACTATAGGAGTGGCCATTGCCCTGTGGCCAGTCCATGAACCTGATCGCTGGTACTTTCTGCTGACAATAGTAGTGATATAAAAGAAGTGCTGGGTAGCGTTGTTTTCCCGGAAGCTGGTGTGACCTTGATGTATGTTTTCCTCTTGTCATTGAGTATTCTCGCGAGCTCTCCGAAGCTGCTTGTTCGTGGGCATCCAAATAACCCCTTTATTATCCAGAGTCAAGTAATCTTGAGATGCTTCAATGGCCATACCCTGATTACTGTAAAAAGCAGCATCCGCAATATTGTTATATTCTGACTCTTAAACTGATTGCGCTGGCTGGAGCCGCTGGACAGTGATGCTGGTTGAGGTTGATTTAAGAAGTTGGGAGTGAGAGTCGCAAAAGGAGAGCGAACGTGCAATTCACAGTCCCACATGTGGATTAGTCGAATTTGGGCTTAACCTAATTGGGATTAAGTTATGTATCACGGATAAGATAAAGTTTAGCACGGACATGGAGTCAGGGACCACAACCACAACGTATCATCGAGCTCAACCGATATCTGCAGCCAGCACAGTATGTAACCAGCTGCCAGCGCAAGGTACAAAATCAAATTCACGGAATATTGGGGTTAATCCAACCTCCAGGCTGTGGTCGTCAGCATCACCTGACTTGCGATGAATGAAACGACATCGTGTCGACGTGTGGCTCGTGAAGATGGAAGACGAGAGTTTATGGAGAGCGGAATGATATAGAAGTGTGCTATATACGGTGATGGAGAGCTCAGCAGCTACTGGCGATAACAAAACGCGAGTGCTGAAGCCCTATAAGATAATAGTCGACACTTGGAACGATCCATTTGAATGTCCACGAACAGAGAGTCAGAGACCGTCGAGGAGCTCGCGAGAATACTCCGTACCCAATGGTGAGCGGCGCCTATAGGGAGCATGCATTGGACATGATGGCACGGAGTAGTAGTACAGTTGTATGTAGGTAGAAGTCATAAATTCAAGGGTATATATATACATAGCCTAAATCCAACCAAACCAATCAACGAACCTTCTTCAACTTATTCCGTTTCCTCCCCAGAACATCTCGACCCTCCTCCATCTCCCCAGCAGCCTCTCTCTTAGCCGAACCGACCTCCTTCAAAACAGTGCCCCTAACAACCCGTCCTTCCACATTGACCCCCTCCTCAGCCCATTCAACCATCTGCCGACCAACCCTCTCCTCAATCGCCAAAACCAACTGCACATCTCTCTGTCCGACGAGAGTAACGGCCTCACCAGGTCTACCAGCACGCGCCGTCCGACCCACACGGTGCACGTAGTCGTCCGGATTCCGGGGCACGTCGAAGTTCACCACGAGACCGACGGAGGGGATATCAAGACCACGACTGGCGACGTCGGTGGCGACAAGGAGGCGGGCGGCGGAGGCGCGGAAGCGGGCGAGGTTGGACGTGCGTTCGGACTGTGGCAGCAGGCTGTGGAGGGAGGTGACTCTGTGGGCGAGACGGCGGAGGGTGCGTTCGAGGAGGTCGGCGGTTTTGGTGTGGTTGCAGAAGATGATGGCGGGTTTGGAGGTGTTGGAGGGGGTGGATAGGAGGACGTGGAGGAAGGCTTCTCGGTGGGTCATAGGGGTTTTGAGGTAGGTCTGTTTGAGGGTGGGTGGGATGGCGGTGCCTTGGGTGTCTTTTTCGTCGGTGGAGATGTCTGTCATGTAAACTGGGGGGCGGTTGTTCGTTGGGCGGGACATGGATTTCAACGCTCGTACCTCCGGCGTTAGTGTTGCCGTGAATAGGAGGGTTTGGCGCTCGCTAGATGGTGGGAGGGTGGAGAGACAAGTTTCGACGTCTGGGAGCATGCTGCCTGGTCCGCTTGCGAGGAGTCGATCGGCTTCATCGAGGACTACCATGCGGACTCGGCTTAGTCCGCAGACTGTGTCTTGACCGGATGTATTTATGTGATCTGCCAGACGGCCTGGTGTCGCGATTACAACGTGAGGCCTCTGGGAGAGAGCAATTGCTTGAGGACGCATATCAGTTCCTCCGGTGATCAGAACTGGTTTCATGTTTTGCGGTGCCGAGATGGCTTTGAATTGTTCGTAGATCTGCAGTGCCAATTCTCTTCTCCAAGTCAGCATAAACAGACTCGAACCCAGATCATTCAATTCAACAAGAAAAGGAAAAATACCTCGTCGGCGTCAACACAACCGCAAATATCCCAAACGGATCAACCGCCCATCTCTGCAGAATCGGCACCGCAAAAGCCACCGTCTTCCCCGAACCCGTTCCACTTCCCCCAATACAGTCCCTACCCTTCAGAATCTCCGGTATACAAGCCTTCTGGATAGCTGTGGGCTTCCTAATCGCCATGGTCGACAACGAACCCACCAACCACGGCGCGACGTTCAACGACGCAAATGACGACTCGGCACTTTGCAGCCCGATCTCGAGCGCATCTCGAATCGTCACGGGGTTCTCATCTTTCTGGTTTGCTGCTGACGAGGCCGCATTTTGGTCTTTGGAATTTGTCTCGTCTTTTCTTTTTACGCGGGAAAGTGTTGGGAGGGGGGTTGGTGCTGGTACATCTGAGTCGGATGAGGAGGTGGAGAGGCGGCGTCTTTTGGAAGTTTGGGTTTGAGCGTTGCGTTGGTCGTTGTGGGTGTCGGATGCGTTTGACATGTCATTGGTCCCGTCGGATACCGATTCGGAGGGCGATGATGGTGCCATTGTCGATTCTGCGAGTGTCATGGATTGTTTTCAGTGGTTGGAATGGAATGAATTTTTTTCTTTTCGTCGGCAGAATTGTGACCGCTGAGAAAGCGGTCACGTATGCTCACGTGCATGCATGCTCCAMCAAAAAAAAAAAAAAAAAAAAAAAAAAARACCTTCGTATGCATACATACTTCGTACCATCTCCACGAATTTGAAGCGGATGATGATACCAGGTTGACTCCTCAAATAATTCCTTCATAGAGTTACAGTCTAATATCTTCTTTTTTATACTAAGGCCCATTGGCCAATGTTGGGGTCTCGTCAGATTATGTACATGCCAGTTCAAAAATTGAAAATGTGAAAGAACAAGAAAGAATACACGTTTGAGAGTTTGCGAATACAGTTCACATCGTCATGGGACAACGTTCAAATGAAGGCCCTTACAAGTCAGGAGCATAAGCAATGCCAGTGAAGTTACCACTGTACTGGAGAAGGACCTTCTCGTTGGAACCGTCAAGGCCGGAGCTGTAAAGGCCGCCTTCGAGGTCGGTGAAAAAGAGGCGGTTCTGTTTGGCGTCCAGTGCGATACCAATGCCTTCGTGCAAGCCGGTCACAATGACCTTATGCTGAAGCTTGTTGTCGGGGGTCAGGTTGTCGACGTTGGCGACGCTGACGGAGTTACCACCAGGCTTGTTACCACGGTCGGTCCAGTAGAGCTGGCGGCTGTTCGGGTCGAATTCGAGGTCAATAGGCTCCGGCAGGTTGTCAAGCAGGACCTCGACGTCCGTCCGGTTATTGTTCGACTCGCCGGGTTTGAGATCGACGGGAGCACGGAAGATACGGCCCTGACCGGCGTCGTCGTTACCCTTCTGCGTCCAGTAAAGCTTCTTGTTCTGTTCGTCGATGGCGATGCCGACGGGCCAGTTGCGCTTGTCCGCACCGGCGACGGGGCCCGTGCCGGCCACGTACAGGATCTCGACGTTGCTACCGTCCGGGTTGCTGCGCATGACCTTCATGCCCTCGCGGTCACACCAGTACAGCTTCGTTTTGTCCTGGGTCAGGAGTATCTGCTTGGGAGTGTTGACCTTGCCGCCGGGCACGATGGTCACGTCGTTGCTGCCGTCCAAGTTGGCGCGATTGATATGACCAGTGTTGGTGCCGGGGATGCCCATGTTCGTGTAGTAGAGGTGGTTGTTGGACTTGTCGACCACGGGGCCGTCCGGTATCGTGGTGACATTCGGAATGATATCCTTGACGCCCGATCCGTCGGGGAGGACGGAGAAGACGCGGCCCTGCAATAACTTCGATTCTCCAATGTCCAGCACGACGAGTCGACCAGAATCACGAGGGATGACGACCGCCAGGGCCAAGGTAGCAGTTAAGGAGAGGCCATATAGGCTCGACAGGAAGCTTTTCATTTTGAAAATGAACGTGTATTGGCGTTTAGAAGAGGCTTAGAGAGAGAGAGAGAGCTGAACAAGCAAAAAGAACGACGAATTTACTGGTCATTACCGGTAGTAATCTTCAGAAAAAACAAGAAGGGCCTCTTTATATTCATAATTAAGCGCAAAATGATAGAAATAGACTTAGTCTATCATAGGAGTACGTAACATATCAACTATCATACACCACGTCCTAGGCCCATAGCCCCATAGGCTACCGGAAGCCTGAAGAAAGCATTGAGGAGAATTCATCGGATGATCGTCGTTAGAGCCGGATAGCAAAGGGACTTTTGATTAACTACAATGTAATCTGGACGTCTCCAGGCATGTGTTTGATGCAGCATGAATGTACCCATACTCCGTAAAAGGTGAGAGTCGCGAGTCCTTTTAGGGTTTTGAGGGGGCTTGGCATTCCACGTGCTGACAGGTTCCGAATTCCCTCCGAAACCCGAAATAAACGGACCGTTACTGATCAGTGATCAGTGGCAGATCACTGATCACCATCGCAACTTACCTATATCACCTCGACTCGGTTTTGGGTTTCATCAATATTATTGGCTTTCGGTTGTAGGCCACCCCACCTTCCGTATATAGTATAAATTAAACGCACGTGACTCATGAAATTCCACACCCCTCCCGGGGGTGTGGCCTGAGAACGCCAAAGTAGCGAGTATGCCAATAGGCCAACTGGTGCATGTCAGACTGTCAACTGGCACCATTTTTTAAGAACAGTTATGAAAACAACGCCAATATTAGCGTTTTTATTCTCATTTTACTACTGCGATCTATAATCTGGCAAATGTGTTTTATATATTTTATTTTAAAAAAAGAATTAGTGCCATTAGAATTGGTTAAATGGTGAGATAAACGAAATGCGCCAGTTGGCACATTGAAAACTCGCTAACTTTGCATTCTCAGGCTCACAAACCGGGGGGTGTGGAATTTCGTACCTCACGTGTGCCCTACCTACTATATAGGGCATGTGGGGATGGGCCCGAACCGATAGCCAATAATATTGATGAAACCCAAAACCGAGTCGAGGTGATATAGGTAAGTTGATCACCATCGCGGCGAAGCTAACCTTTAACGGCAAGAACCTCGGTTGACGGTTATTATCAGTTGTAATTGTGGGCCGGCGCCAACTTAATGGGAAATTAAGTTGTTCCCACTCGAACGATCTCCGGGGGTCTTTATTACGACGTCGCTCGGTCTTCGACCCCAATCTCTCAACCTCCAACCTCAGTTGGTATCATGTCTCTCCCCCCGACGCCAATGTACTCGTACTTGTTCCAATTTAAAACGAGGTGAAACCTTCCAACGTCCTTTCTTGGCTCCGTCGTCCTAATTGGTTTTCCAGGGACGATGTGATTCACGATCCTTCTTCTGTCCGCCGTCGACTCTGTCCGTCGTGCCTCGTCTCATCCGGGAATTCATGATTCTAGATTATGTCCTGAGACGCCGCGGAGGTTACTGGATCCTGTCGGCGGGATTTGGCCAAGAATTCGATGAGTGTTCAGAAACGAATTCCTCATACGGAGCAGAAGAATCAGGTCATTGATTTGCAATTGCTCCACTATGCTCGGCTTCGACCCTTTGGCTGCAGCCTGCATATGTTTCCGTGCTGTCTCTAAGTGCAGAATCCGGAGCTTTCCGTTACATGTATATTGTATTATCCAGCAGATTATTCCGCTGGCTGAGGTTGGATACGAAGATCTCTCGAGATTGTCATGATCGCTCTCCCGATTCCTTTCTGTATACTGCAGATGTTGGTCTGGGGTGGTGCTACAGCTAAGATATAAATATGTCTACCATTATTCCTTGCTAGACTGCAAGATTCACCTTTTTACTTTCAAACAGAAATCTTCCATTCTTGGGATTCTGGCGAATCCCTTCCTTTCATTTCTTCATTCTTTTTTTGAACTTTTTTATATTCCAACCGGTTTGGTTATTGTTTCATTGTCATTCTTTCCCGATCATGAGGTTCGACTTCGTTGCAGCCTCCTTCATCTATGGTGCTCTGCTGGGTGTGGCCAACGGGGCCGCTCAGAGCTTCAACACCATCCCTGGCCAGCCTGGCTATCCTTCTCCCGCGAAATGGCAGCAGTTCAACCAGAGCATTGGCGGCAATCTCCATGAGACCGTGCCCTGGGCGGCTGTCTGCTACCTCAATTCCGGCCATTACAACAGAGACGCATGTAACCAGGTCAACGCTGGCTACGGGGTTGGCATCGACCGCGAGGTCCCCTACGGAGCTACGGAGCAAATTCAGTACGAGGCTTGCGGTAACGCCAGCTGTCAGCTTATCTCGCAGGCACCGCAATTGAGTCTGCAGGCCTTGGGCAGCTGTGAATTGGGAAGCTTGTCCGCCTACTATGTCGATGCGCACACGCCTGAGCTCATTTCGTCCGCCATCAAGTTCGCCAAGGCCAACAACCTCCGTGTGTCCATCAAGAACACCGGCCACGACTACTTTGGACGCTCAGTGGGACCAAACACTCTTGCCATCTGGGTGCGCAACATGCAGAACATGAAGTACTTCGACACCTGGTCCCCCACCAACTGCACCGGCCAATACCAAGGTATTGGTGAGATGGAGGCTGGTGTCAACGCCGCTCAGGTTTACACTTTCTTTGGTCAGAAGGGCCGCGACATTCCTGGTGGAAACGCTGAGTCTGTCGGTCTCGCTGGTGGTTACGGTCAAACCGGTGGCCACGGTGTTTTCGCCCCGTCTCGTGGCCTGATGGTCGACAACGCCGTCGAGTTCGAAGTCGTTACCGCTGATGGCCAGATCCGCACGATCAACGAGTGCAACGACCCCGACCTCTTCTGGGCCATGCGTGGTGGTGGTGGCGGTAACTACGCCGTGCTCACCAAGTACCGTTTCAAGACTTTCCCCTCCCAACCCGTGTCTATGCACGTCTTCCGTGCCAACATCTCCGTCGCTGAAGAGGCACTAAGCAACAGCTCGATGCTTCGCCAGCTCTTCGCCGCCCACATCAAGAACCAAGAGAACTGGTCCAACCACAATGTTTCCGGCCGCCACTACTACGCCTCTGACTTTGTTGAGTTCTACACCATCCTGTCCTACCCTGACGACGGCTCCCTCCTTAAGCAAGTTACCAAGGACTTCGTTGATGAGATCTCCCAGATCCCCGGTTTGAACCCAAGCGAGAACCAGTACTACCACTACAACAACTACCTCGACTACAACGCACCCGCCCAGAAGGTCGCTGCTCGTTTGACCCCCAACGGTAACGCCGCTGCTCTCTCCAGCCGTCTTACGCCTCGCTGGCTTTTTGCTCCCGAGAATCAGACTAAACTCACCGACGCCATGGTTAATGGCCTCCGGAACAACTTCCAGATCAACCAGCTGGTCAGCGGTATCACCGGCATTGAACTTCTGATGACCACCCCGGCCAACTTCCCAGACCCCGAGGGTAAGACTAGCGCCAACCCTTCGTGGAGAACTGCTCTCTGGCACCCTATCTTCATCGGCGGTTGGGCTCCTGGCACTTCCACAAGCCAGCAGCAGCAGATCATCAAGCAGGTTCACGACTCCGCCAACCCGCTGCGTGAGCTGACCCCCGGTGGTGGTTCTTATGCCAACGAGGACAACGTCATGATCGACGACTGGCAACAAACCTTCTGGGGTCCCAATTACAACCGTCTCCTTAGCATCAAGAACAAGTACGATCCGGACCACTTCTTCGACTGCTACAAGTGTGTCGGCTGGCGCGGCCCTGACGAGTAAGTATTTCTTTGATGTATTTTCTTCTGTTTTATAACACTTGTTGCTAACTTAATTGTCAGCTTCGCCTACTCTTGCTACGGAGACGACCCGACTGGTGCTACCATCAAGCCCTACTGAAGGCTATTCACGTCTAATGTACATATAGTGCTCGACTTTTGGTAGTTGAGCAATGCTACGATGGCCTCTGTTTCATGTGCTTAATACCAACCAAGTCTGGAATATGGATGTTTTTCTTTCTCAGTCGGTTATATTTCTATGTTACTACTATGATACTACTGTGGTTTGAATCCAATTTCACCAAGTGCTCAGTACTCCCGGAGTACACTCCACTTTATTGTAGTACTCCAAAAAAAAAAAAAAAAAAAAAAAAAAAACAGTGAACATGAATCTTCAAGTTGCATACCATTCGATAGTGCATTTAACTTTTAAGCAAGTATATGATTGTCATTTCTCTTAGCACGTCGTGTCAAGTGTGTTCGACTTCGATCAGGTCGACTTCACCACTCAACATAACGCATTATTTGTCAAAACAACCGAATTCCATCTCCACGCCCCACATTTCTCGATGATTAGAGATCAACGCGTCCTAGGCTTCTAGCCCCTGACAATCAGTGCATCGTTAACACGGAACGCCGCGTGGATCCAGGGACAACAATTAAATAGGTCACGGTTGTTAGGGTTGACTGCTTGTTTATCATTATTTGATAGGACCGGACCGCAGGAACGTCGGGCCCATAACCGTTCCTAAACCGGGGCTTCCGTTGGCGCCTTTCCAACTGTCTCTTTCCTCTGTTCTCTGTATGATACTACTGCACATCACCGCAGTTACGGCTCACGAGATACGGTGTATCATGTATGACTCCGTACTCTGTAAACGGCTTCTACATATTTCCCCGTGCACTTAATATATGGAATACAAACTCAACCTAATTGCACCGCTTCAATCACCGTCCCGCAGAGGTTGCAACGCCGTCAAGGTTCCTCGGACGTTCTATGACACGTATGATAGGTACATACTACCGCTACTTATCGGCATTTGGTCTCAACGTTCGTCTCGTCTCGGGGTTCAAGTGAGTTGGAATCCAATTTCAACAGCGTTGCTAACACGTGCCGCAAGACACATCAGTTCATTCGCTGTGTCCATTCAACATTTAAGAGTGATCAATAGCTGGACAAGAAGGCCCGATTCTCAACGAAGCCATCGCGAATGAAACTATCAAATTCTGTACCGCGATTGATTTCTATGGACTTTAATGATAGCTGGAAAAGCGTTGTCGATGTCGAGGAAGCCGTGCCGTATGCACGGTCACTGGTCAGAGCGCGTGCTTCTCAACGAACAGAATGTACCGTCTGTTGGGCGCCTTTCTCCACCATGTCTCGGGTCCTCGGATCTTGCAGAAAAGTCGGAGAAGACCTGCCAAATCTTCTTGCACTTTTCATGCTCACGCAATCACCATCGCGACTACATATGTACATATGTGGTTGTTGGCATCTTGGAACGACCCTTCATCCCCATTATGTGCCCAGAACTCATTTATTGGCTTCAGGTTTTGATTGAAAAACGGGAAGCATCAGAAGCCAGCAATTGCGTCACAGGTTCACAGCAGATCAAACTTCTGAAGTTCTGACCTCTCTCGATTTACTGTGAATAATCCTCCCATCCCGCAAAGTCGACAAACAAGCAGAGTCGGGGATCGTGTCCAAGAAGGGCTTTAACTATACATACCGAATTACCCGTACCGCCACGGCGCCCCAGCCGTGGGGGTTGTGAGGGGTTTTCATGCTTGAACATTATTGCTCTACCCTGATGGATGGCTGGGTGACGTCGCTTCCGAACACACCAACAAACTCCGTCAATCACTCCAGCTCGTCATACATGGAGTCATCGTCCTGCCGTACCGTTGTCGTTGTCGTTAGTTCAACGTCGTCGAAGGTATTGCAAATGGGGCTGCAATACTCGCGAACTCTGATCCTTGGACTGGGCGTGGGTGTTGACTTGTCGCTTGATGAGTCCTGACTCCTAGGCTTTGATAATGGACCTCCATGGGAACGGGGCATCAGTTGATTCCAAGACCAGAATTCCACTACCATCAAAATTTGCAACTTCACTGGCCAATGGCTACGGTAACTCATGCCGCATGGCCAATGCCAAGAACTGCGCAAAATGTCACATGCGAATGCAAGACACGTGGACAGAGTATTGTGTGGGAGACCGGACGGAACATAGAGTAAGTAGCCTTCCCGGGCTCTGGCTCTGCTTTCGTCGACTGTGGCTCGTGGAGGGGAGTCAGGGGACGGGCGTCGGGATTGTTGATTGTTGATTGTTGATCGAAATTTCGAGGACTTTACATATGCTCCCTGGTTTGTTCGGAGAGGCTAGAGCCAAATGTGCTGAGGAGAGGTTGATTCGGTCATATTCGTCATATTCCGGAGGTTGTTGGGATTCTGGTCGTACTTGGATGCCAACTGCCCTGCCCAATCTGTATGGCCTATACAGTGTGATGATGTGGGTGTGTTATTAAGGACTGTCAACTGGAACGTGATAATTGTGTGCACAGGTCGAGCCTTGAGTTCTAAGGCTATTTTGGCATATCGATTGGTGTCAACTGTAGATATCGATGGTGCCTGGCGCACCTAAAAGCGGGAAGCTAGGCCAAATTGAATTGATACTAACAGCTTGAAATTACATAGTGCTCAACGATGTTGCTGCAGGCATATATAGCACATCCAGATACAGGCATTTCTGCTATAGCCATCCAAAGTATGATATATACAGTACGTCACCTAGAACCTAGTCCTCACTCCTTCGTCGAATATACCGTTCCGGCCGAAGCTATCACCCCTCTCCAATTCATCATCGCTAGGAGGACCCGAAGAAGTCCCCCCAGACCGATCACCTACATCCCGATCACGACCACGCATAGAACCACCATCCTTACCACCACCAACAGGCCCAGGCCTCTCCTGATGATCCTCAGAACTCCCGCCGCGTACAGTCGGGACAGACGGCTCCACCGGATCATGGCCGTAGGTACCACCAACGCTCTCCATGATAATCGGACTAGCCGTGGGCGCGTCCAAGGCCGAAAGCTCCTCCCGCCGAAACCACAGCGGGAGCAGGAACGAGCGGACGGGGACCAAAAGCAAGATGATCACGGGGAACCCGATAGCGGCGATCGTCTGCGTGATTGCGAAGATGGCGCCGAAGCCGAGTAATTGGAGCACGACAAAGGCCCATACGGCGGTGCGGCGTTCGAGCCTTTTGAGCGGGTTCGCTGCGGGCGTTAGGTTCCTGTCTTGTGCTAGGAAGATGAGTTTCCGCGTGATGCCGTTGCCTTGGAGGGCTTGGACTCCCATTATGAAAAATAGGCCGGCCATGACGCCCTGTGGGATGAGGTGTAGGACTATGAGGAGTGGGCCGGTCATGGTGCCTAGGGTCAGTAGGCCCTGGGCTAGGTTGCTGACTCTCTGCTCGACGACGTGGTCCGCGACGCGGACGGTTTTGCCTTTGTTTATGTCGTCTTCGTCAGCGACATCGCGCGTGACACAGAGGGACTGGGTGTGAAAGGGGGCCTGGGGAATGAGTCCGTTGGGAAACGGAATGCCCAGTAACCCAGCTACGAAAGTGGTTAGGCCGAGGAGGAAGAAATCCCAGTGAAAGCCGGCTGGCTTTTTGAGAGGGAACTCGGTTCCTTGGGCCATCAAAGATGACACTATATCGAATGTCAGCATGGTGTCGACACAGATATATGCAAGCAACTCAGCAGGCTACGGAGAAGAATCGGTCACCATTATGATCAAAGTAGAAAAGAATCGTCAGCAAAAGCGCAAAGGGAATAGCGAGAAAGACGTCTCCGACATCGATTTTCCAAAAATTCACTAACCAGTCGCGATCAATAGTCGGGAAGAATGACTTGCTCGTAGGAAGCGTTGCGACATGCACATTCCTCATATGGCCAATATGGACAAACCCCGTGAAAAAGACAATGGTCAGCGGCGTACCGTAGTCCTCCAAGAATCTTCGAATGACTCGAAAGAACAGAGTGCTATTGCTGAGTTCTCCGCAAACATAGCCACTCATGAGAACGAGGAGCGCGACCATGATGCTCAAGTAGGCTGCCGTCTCCCCGCCAAAGCCCCATTGCCTAGTGAGGACCTGAATCCCTTTTTGCAGGTAGACGAAGGCAACGTAGAAGCCGAAAATGTCGCACGAAAAGCGGGTGACATAGGTAAGACCATTACAAGCATTGGTTATAGCCAGGAACCAGTGCATAATCAACGACCATCTTTTTCATCAGAAAAAGAAAAGCAAGAGAAACGGGTAAACCAAAAGAGTCAGGCTGTGCTATCATCCAACTCAACCAAATGAAACGAACGGCTTACATTCCAATCCAGCACATGAAGGCAAGGAAGTTCGTTCCACGCGGAGCAACGATATCATAGACAGTGTAGTTGAACACAGTGATCGGGCCTGTATATACTCGTCAACCCATGAACTTGACCGCTGTAGTAGGTCCATGAACATACCAGTAATCCCAACAATCGCCAAGGGCTGAGCCGCAAAGAAAGAAAACACCACCGACCCAAGAACAGATGCCAATAGGACCTCATTAACACCATAACTCTGGTGAGTTTTATCAAACATATCCAAAGAAAACGCCAGAGCAGGCAAGATACTGCAAATATAAAAGTAAGTGATCTTATCCAACCAAGCCCAAGAAAAGAAACAAGGGAGAAAACAAGAGAAGAGAATCATACTTAGCAAAATACATATAAACAGTAGCAGGAACAACCCGATAATCCCAAGCATCAAGCCAGTCACTCCAATAATAAGGAACCCGCCTCCTGATATCGTTGACCATCCCCCGAAACAGGCGAATCCGCCACCATCTCTTCCCCGATGCGGTCCAGGATCTGGCAGCCGTTGAACCAGGATCACCAGCGACAGGGGGGTTGGTAGTACCGGTTGCACTGCTCCTGTGCTCCCGTAAATCGTTCAGTTCGATTTGCTCTCCATGGCCGGCCTTCTCGGATGCCTTGTGCTGCGGCGATGATGGCTGAGAGTAATCGTGATAATGCCAAGACTTCCGCTGGGATGGGGCATGAATGCTATTAGGATCCGGCGAGAGGGATATGTCTGGCGACGAGTGGGACGGAAAACAAGGGCCAGCCTGCATTGTTATCTGATGACTTATCTTGTCGTACAGTAGATTAAAATAAGTTCTCTGGTCGCGAAGGCAAATCATATCGTCGGCGAAGTTGCCGGCGATTCTGCTCCGCCTGATCATCATCTTGGCAAGTCATACTGAAAGCATCCAACTTCTCTCAGAACTTACGAATACGAGACAGTTGACAACTCCATTTGAATAATAATATAACTCATCTCATCAAGAAGGTACTACATTAACGCCTCCAGCAATCAGAGAAAGTAACCCGCGAGCATCCAACCCTTCCCGTCCAACAAAAACCAGTTCAAAGACAAATTAACCGATAACGATAATCCTCATTACACTCACGCAGACGGAGGGGGCGGTGGTGGTTGTTCAGCGGGCGGCTGTACTCAAATGTCAGTAAGCATTCACTTCAAGTTGTTCACTGAAATACGTACCGGAGGCGGAGGCCCATCAGCTGGAGGTGGAGGTGGAGGGGTACCACCGCCATAGTACATAGAGCCCATGCCTGGTGGTGGCGGCGGAGGGAATCCCATACCCGGAGGCGCACCGAGAGGTCCCATGCCACCAGGGACTGATGGCGGGTAACCTGGGAATGCCCCATATCCAAAGCCTGCCTGTCCACCAGGAGGCGGTGGAGGTGCCTGCTGATGCCAAGGAGCAGTTGAAGCTCCGGGGGCAGAATAGGCACCGGCACCGTAGCCGAAATCTCCGCGATTTTGCGCAGCCCATGGTGGCGGAGCTCCATGATCTCGGGGTGCATAGTCATCACGCGGGCGATGCTCTCGTCTCTGCTGCCAAGGAGCTACGTCGCTTGGTGGTGGAGGGGGCCGATGCCAAGGCTTCATATCACGACCGTCAAATCCATTTTCTGGCCCAGCTTCAATACGGCGAGGAACGTGACCGTCTTCATTTGGCGCTCCTCCGGACAGTTCTTGCATGAGTTGCTAGAGATAACGTTAGTTGCTGTTTTATGATATTTGGATGTTTCTCGTAACGAAAACTTACCTCCATTTCGCGATCGACGGCATCAGCCGGTCCAAGAGCTCTGTCGGGCCGGCCGAAGCCGTTGTTACGCCAATCAGTGCCCTTCTGTCGATCGGGACAGTCGCGAGCCATATGTCCCGCATTGCCACAAACACGGCAAATGATGTTCGCGGTAAAGTTGCGCTGCTCAGGGCAATCGTACTTGCGATGTCCGATTTGACCACCTTTTCAAGAGAATAGAGTTAGACAGAGGCAATCTAGAAAGAGAAGAATGGAAAGGGAGAGGAGAGAAGAGCAAGGTCAACGTACAGTTTTGGCAAGCCTGATTCTCATCATCACGAAGAGTACCGTTGAGAGCGGCGAGTTCTCGGAGTTGGTTTCGCTTGAGCGCATTTTGGCCCTCGGGAATAGAAGCAGCCTATAAGGCGTGTTACTACCATTCAACTTATACAAAGTATAGGAGATAAAAACGTACCGTCTCAATGACATTGTGCACCAGCTTCTTGGCTTTGTTAACCTTCTCTTCAGTGTCTGCCATGATCAAACAATGAAGATCTTCTTCCTGGTTGCTAGAATGAGCGGCGTCAGATCGACCTTTCCCTTCCTTGACAGATCCTTTGCCTCGGATAGCAATCTTTGCCAGGGATTCAGTCTCCATTTTCTTCAAGGTGTTCCCACGCGGACCTATGAGTAAGCCAACTTTAAGAGAGCGAAGAAAAGCTAAGTGTTAGTAATCATGTCGGGTTAATGTTCAGAAGTAAGTGTGCAACATAAAGCAGCAGGATTAGCAAGGAGCGAGCTGAGTAAGAGCCATCGTATTCGATGTCTCATAATAGCTCGACTCGCAGGAGAGGATAGACCCAAGGAAGACACAATAGAACAATGATGGTAGAATAGAATGGTTAGGAGTTAGAGGGTTAGTTATCATACTGAAGTTAAGCTCTGGATAGTCATTCACTGGAACATAGACCTTCTCTTGGGTCTTAGTTGGACGCCTGTAGTCAGAAGGCGGGTGATAGTTAGGAATAGTTTTCATGGCCTTTTCGACCAGCTTATGGCGCTCGTCTTCGAGACGCTTGCGGTAACGATATTCCCTGGTATTTACACGTTTACCAAAATTGTCGTACTGAGGCGGCGGCGACGGAGACCTATGCAGAAGAAAAAAAGCGTTAGCAATCCAGAAAAGCGCGACATTATCAAGGAATAATGAGGACGAACCTGTCACCATCCGCCGGAACAACATCGTTAATACGAAGCTTCTGGCTAATCTCCTCAATACGAAGATGCAGGGTATAAGCCTCAAGTTGCTCATTGGTAAAATTAGCCATAATCATGGTAGGGAGTCCCATGAGACCGGCAGCCTTGTTCTCCTGGACTTCACCCCAGCGGTTACGCTTCTTTCTCTTCTTCACGCCGTCGGCTGGGAGGTCCGCTATAACGAAGAAGATAAAACGTTAGCATCTGCTAAAACAATAATCGGCATCTTCACGAATCAAGCAAACGGAAGCACATACCTCGAACAGGACTCCGGCCTCGCTTGAAGCCATTGTCCCCACCCAACGATGCCGGGGTCGCGGTGCGACTGTCATCGTCAGGAGGAGCATCATCACCGCCGAACCGGCGACGACCCAGAGGGACGTTGTTAGAGCCCGTGATACCCTGATTACGCCAGGCCATGATGCCGGCGAAGTTATAGAGTTGATTAGTCTTTTCTTGTAGTTAGTCTAAGAGGTTTGTGAAGTGCAAAATTGATAACACGGGAGATGTTGCAGACGAGCTTTTCGCGGAAGGGTCAGTGGCAAGTCAAGTCTTTGGTCGTGCACGTGACGGATGCCTAATTGCTGACTAACGAGTCATGACGTCGTCAAATCTTGAGGCGTAACACTGTTCGAGTCTTCACAACTAAAAGACCATATATTTGCATCCAATCTCAACCTTACCCGATCCCTTAGGAGCATCAATTTATGAAATACCATACCCGACCTCTCCGTTTGGCCCAAAACCCAGAGACCGAAACAAGCCCAGTTCATCCAGCCGCAACCAAAGCGAAATTCGCAACCGAAAACCAAAGTACAAATCCGTACCCCGTACCTACCGGACGATAGTGATGACGATGACACGATGAGGAAAATGACTTGATTAAATGAGCATACAACGTTGATTGAAGTCGTCGTCCTGTCTTGTCTCGGATTAGGTCGCTTCACGCTGGACGTACCCGATGCGTTTGGGGACGTATGATAGCGGTTGAAATTAGGTGGATTCAGGTGCTTCGTCTCGCAAACATTGAGTCTACGTCGAAACGAATTATGTGGGCTATATACAGTGGAGTGAGTTTGGCTTAATAGTCAGTGCTCTGCTAAAAATCGGGGTTGTTGCTGGATGATGTTACCAAACCCGCGAATTAGGCGGGACGGAGTTATTGTACTTAGTATGGAATGATAAAGGTTAATCGACTCAAGTCGATATGGGCAGTTTGTTGTACAGACGACGGTTCTAATTTCGAAGGTTCACGGAGTCCAATACGAAGCATGATACTCCTCGAGAAAGGGTACAAAAAGCCCCAGTTGCTCAGTAAGTACAGACTTCATCTTATGTTTCATCACGAATACACGCTTGAATAAACCAAAGCCAAACCATCGTCGTGTTCTCATTGCTTCGCCGAGAAAAAACAACTCGTAAGCGTGCGATATCAATTGATACGTACTCCGTACATACCATCCCAACTGACAGAGAGCGGGGAACAACCACAATGCTGATCTAGAAAAACACAAAACCCTTTTGTCTCCAAAACACCCATAAATATCATAGATAAATAACATCGTGCAAGAATATAAAAAGCTCGTATATGACATCATGACGACTTCGTCCAAGGGCGTTATAGCGAAAGCGTTGTTCGTACATAACTCACCAATCACAACAACAGAATACATTCTCCCTTCCAATTTTCTTACCAAGAAAAGTTCTCCTCGATATAATCGACATGCGTCTGATCTTGTCTCTTGCGGCAGACACGTCGAACGTCATCGCTCAAACCACCGCTCCCACAGGCAAGAACACCCAAAGAGCCAATCTGGTTCTCAATTTCCATGTCGACCAATGTGCTGATATTTGGCCGTCCAGGGTACATCTGGACAGTGGAGCTCGGGCTTTGGATTTCCTTTGTGTTGCGAGGCTGCGTCACAAACAGTACAATGCGAAGGACGTCTCGACGGCGCTCCATGTTCAAGATGTTGGTCATCCAAGGTCGGATCCATTCTAGATGCTCTGGGGACCGGATAACCCAAACCAACGTGACTCGCCGAGCGGCGACTGTTCCTTCTGCATAACCGTTCACCAGATGGCGGACAAAGGGGACATGGTGGGTGACACCGACACCACCAGCAATAAGGAGGACAGTGCCATACGAATCCATGGAATGGGTACCCCCGTAGGGACCTTCTGCGAAAGCTCTGAAAGTAGCCAAGGAACCTGGTGATCTCTCGGTTTGTTTGAACAGTTTATCGGTGAACCCTGTGCGGCGGCGGACGAGAAGAGACAGGGTCGTCTTCCGAGAAGCAAGTACATCCTGGCGCGTCATGGGAATTCCTTTTTCGTCGGTGAGAACCTCCTCGGAGTCGCCCCAAGCCACGGAGAAGGGATGAGAGCACCACAATCCAACTGCTGGGATGTACAGGTAAAGGTGTTGACCCGGCGTAAACGTCCAGGGCCGAGCCATCTTCAGGACTAGCCTCATTGCATCGCCTGGCATTGCCTCAACAGTAACGGTAGTACCATGTCTGCTGCAGCTACGATACAGAAGGACAACAATGCGTGTGAAGCGCTTTTGCAATTGTTAGTATTGGGTCTCTGCAGATGGACGTTATTTTTAGGTGTTTACGTACTTCCAGTACCCAGAAGATAATAGCAACGCGCAAGTAAACATGCTGCTGGTATGTTTTCAGGTGAATCCAAAGCAGAGCGAACGAAACTATTACCAGGGCGATGTGAAGATGAAGAAACGTTTCATAAAAGGCATGGCGAATGGGGGAAGGCGAATGCAAAGCAAGCAAAAAGAAGCCGATTCCGGCCTGTTGATACGTCAGTTCCAAGCACGCGGTCAGTTCGCTGGCTCAAGCACACTTACTATCAGACCACTTGTCATGAACTGATTTCCCACCACTGCTACCCCGATCTTGTGCCAATTATCTGCATGACATTAGCATTAAAGACGAAATGATACCCGCGCATTGGAGATAACCTACAGTCATGCACCTTGGGAATCATCCATGCAAAAAAGTGAGCCATCACCTCACAAACGATAATGCGGCCCAACCAACGATGAATCAGATTGAATGTGTCAAACGACACGTGGAGAAACGGGATTAGGGGATTATTCCGGCCCGCGAGAAGCACAAGAGGGATCAGATTGACGGTGGCCATTGTGCCCGTTCGGTTTCGAATAGTGCCACCAATCGTGTCTTCCTGAGAGCCATAGGGGGCAGTGACAACGCAGAGCACAATATTCATAGCAATGATTCCGGCCAGGATGAGAGCATGGAAGCGACTTGGAAGTGTGCCCATGTTGACAGCACTCGACAGCTGAAATTCACGATTGTGTCGACTCCGGAATAATGAAGCGTAGATTAGGTGGTTATTGAGCTTGGCGGACCAAGCAAGGGGAGAAACGAAGTATCGTTGACGGTCATTGCCCAGACTGGCCAGCAGTCTAATGTATCCATAAGAGCGTTGGTGTAGCTGCCAGATAAAGATGAAGGCGGCCATCAACCCCAGGATCAATAGGGAGAGACGGGCGAGTTTGTCCTCGATAACTTCGTAGTAGATCATCATAGGGCTCATGCCCTCGCGTTTCTCCATATCGGCAGCCATAGCGAGACGTGCCAGGAACAGAGAGATGAGAAGATAAGCCATGATGCAAGAGAGGTAGAGAAGAATGGAAGAAAAAATGGATTTAACAGTCGAACCACAGATCCGACAAGAAGGATAATAATTGGATGTTGAATTGAAAAGATTCGTCGTAAGCGAGACCTGCTCGCTATTGGAGAATTGAGAGAGAATGTCGATAGGTCCGAGGAACCCCTGCAAAATTGAATGATGGACGGGAAAGGAAGGTAGCCCGCTGTCGTAATAACGACGGTTTCTCAAATTGACCTTGAAACTGGACGGGAATGAAATGACAGCGAAGACGGTCGGAGTTGAACAGAAGTGTCAAGGATGAATGGTACAACAACCAAATGAACGATGATGATTCAGCTCCGAGAGCAATAACGACTGTACGGTGTCTCAACCAGAAGAGCCAGTCCTCCGATGAGAGAGTGAGCTGTGTCGACAGAGCTGTATTGATATTGATAGATAAAAGAAGGACAGGTCAACCCCGACAGGACTGACAGGCTTGAAATGAACAAAGAAGGCGACGACGATGAGATGAAGATGAGAGAAGAAAGAGAAAAGAGAGAAAAGAGAGGAAGAAGAGAGGAAACGAAAAACTCACGAGACCAGCCCAGAACTGACTGGCGAGACATACATACCGTACAAAACCCGTAACAAGCAGAAGCCCCAAACGAACCCCGATCAGCGGCATCAAAGCCTACATATTAATACGGAGAGTATTGGGCTGGATTTGAAACAGGCATAAAAATGGCCTCAACTATGGGCCTTAATAAACGGCCAATAAAGACGAACATGGGTTCGATCCTGCAGAAACTGACTCTGTTGAGTCTTGGTCAGTCTGTGCTAGAGACCCATTCTAGGCTTGGTGGCAATGCCGCTATGCTGATCTTAATGGCTGGTGCTGAAACGCGAGGTTTTTTTCTTGGGGAACTTCTCTTTTCCTGGCGGCACGATATGGAGAGGTGTTAGCTGGTTGAGCTGTGTGAATCATATATATGTATGTATGTACAGCATGCATTGCAGAGGTAAAATTAGTGTTTGTCAAATTGTCCACTTGGGAGAAAATTGAGTTGTTCTTGTTGTTGAATTGTCTTCATTGTTTGTTGAACTTTGTTCACAATAATGCTGACCCTGACCTGCAGGTGACTAGGGTTAGCCCTGTTGTTGATCTGATAAAAACCAACCAACATCCCAATTAATCTATCTCCGACGATCTCCGACCGTCTCACCGTTCAAATGGGAACTCTCTTTCTATTGATCCGTGGTTTTGTTTTGCCGATATTGTCGGTAATACGCCTCTGTGCAATGCTATTGGTCTATCGTAACGCTAGACAAAACAATGTGCGTGGACCAGAACCCGAACCCACGGTTACCCACCCACCAGTATCAAACCACCAACTCCAGGGTATCTCTTGAAATGGATACAAAATGCAGAATTGATGCTGAGGAGGTTCTCCAAATCATGCTGTACAATAATATGTATAACCCCCCAAAAACCAAGAGGAAAACGATCCAGATCAACTCGTCATACCAAGAAACTGAGCTCATCCTCGCTCTCGCTGTCCACATCCTCAGGAGGCGGAGGCGGAGTCGTCCTCATCCGCGCAAGCGACGAGATAAATATAGGTTCTCGTCGCCTCCTCTTCTGGCTTCGACTCCGTAAGACCGTCTGCCAGCGCCACGCTGGAGGTGGTAGTTTGGGGCCATCATCGTCCTCATCTTCAGAATCGCCGATACCACCATCAGACGAAACACTAGCCTCATCCACCAAAACTGTAGAGTTATCTTGCTCCTTCCTATTAACAATGACAACCTCAATATTCATATCCTTCTGTCTTTTCTTGTTGGTTTTACTCGTCTTTGTTGGCTGCATGCTAAACATGTCTCGTTCCGTCCCTTTAGTGTCCGCTGTCCGGCGGTTAGGGACATCGGTACTAGATGCTTTTTTAATCGTGCGGCTACTGCCACGCTGCAAGTCATCGATATTACTTGCAGCGCCTCGCCGAACGCGATAACTGGCTGCCGTTCGCGGGATGGAATTAGCCGATGTTTCGGAATCCGTAGAGTGATAGTAATAATCAGCAGATTGACCAGTCCAATCGTTTGACTTTGTCGTTTGCGCTCTGGTTGTCGCTGGTGCAGAGCGACGTCTTTTGTTCGGTCTTCGATGAGACATTGTGTCATCGTCATCTCCACCGCAACCATCATCTCCTTGCTCTGACATCCCTCTCTTCACAGACATTGGCGGTGCTGATGGAGCCGACGATGTAAAACTCGAAGCGGAACTGACCGAAGGTGACGATGACCCGCGTGCGCTACTACTCGTCGAGCAAGGCGTCGCAGGGAGTGTTCGTCTCGGAGGCGTCACTTTAGGCCGCGAAACCAGGTTATTCCACTGTGTGGACTTCTTCATCTTAGGCACTGGTGTACGTTCGACCCATTCGCCGATTCCTTCTTCCCACCGATATAGCCCTGCGTTGTTACTTCGGTCATCGTCATCATCATCGTCATTCACCGTTTGACAGTCACTCCCAACGTTCTCTTCGACAACCACCTGCTGATATTGATGCTGATATGACACAAATCGCTCCTGCATCTCAGCTGCCCAGACGTGGTCGTCAGAATCCAGAGTGGCCTCGGCTATATTCATCGCTGTCTCCACTGCTATCTTGCCAAGAAACGTGGAAAGTCCTTGCGAGTTGCTCATCTTCATAAGTCCACGAATCTGGCCGCGGACTTCCTGAGATGTACGCGTTCCTTCGTGCTTATTGGCGCGCTTGTAATAACAGACCACTTGCCGGACTAGAACCGCCAGGTCCTTAACCACGTCCTGCTTACGAGCCAGCGTAAGATAAAACGAATCAAGGCACTGCACAGAAATGGGATCTGAGGAGTTGACGTTGTTGGGGGATGATCCGTCAACGCATAGAAGCAGATACTTGCCCAGCAGGACGTAGCCGCGACGTAGCGAATGCGGCGGGACGTCAGTTTCGTTGAACGTCCATCGCACTTCAATCTCCCGTTGAACCACTAGGGCTACGTATTCGATGAGGTCCTTCATCCTCGTGTTGGACAGCTTCTCACGACCCAAGGCGTAGGAACGCACAAGGTGCATGCCGCATATCGCGCCGATCAGGCTCAAGACAAGGTTGTTAAGCGCATCCTGCATATTAACAGGATACGTTGAATAATCTACCCGAGAGCTATCCGTATTTGCCGCAGAAGCACGAGTCCTTTTGGGGGTAGCCGGCGACACTGCACGACGAGTTTCTATGCAAGTAGACCCTCGCGCTTTGTAGACGCCACTAGCAGCAAGAATAACTGCCTCGATAAAACATTTCGCAGCCATAAAATCATCATCCTCTGTCGATAGTGAGTGGATGGCACCGTCGACGCACCGCTTCCACAAGGTCGTCACCATCCATTCCGGAGAAATCGCCTTGCGATCTAGTAGCTTCGCTAATTCCGCAAAGACAAAGGATCGTTGACCTGAGCGTGAATGCAAGTAGTAAATCCTTAGTAGCCGAGCGGGATTGTCGTGCGACGAGTCGACGACCGTCGGATTGTCGTGAGTCTGGATGGTCCACAAATATCTCGACAAGATACTCTCAAAGGCATCAGTGTGTCCATGGGCCAGACACAGCTCGAGGAGTCTGCGCGCGACTAATCTCGTAACCCAATCTTTCTGCAATATTTCCGAGACCAGATGAATGCCCTGAGCGCGTACGGCTTCACGAAGTGGTTTCCACCCACACCCGCTGGGCGCGTAGTGGGCTTCCAACTCGGTAAAATACACATTGCACATATCCACATCAACTTCCTCGTCCTCCTGCTCATCTTGGATCCTCTGCTCATCCTCGATAAACTCCGGTAAGCGTCGCGCAGCCATGGACAACAGCGAACGAGCCCCGCGGCTTTTGCCAACTGATCCTGCACGGTTAATAGACCTAGTATTATCCAAGAACTTGATAAGTATGCGATCAAAAAAACGCGCAATATCAGCCAATCCTGTATCTCCAGACATGTCAAGAGCCTCTTTCCAAGAACCTTGATAACTAGGACAAAAGCTCTCCCTAGACCGTCCCGGCTTCCGCACATCGCTCGGTTCCGTATCATTATGGTCGTCATTATTAATATCCGTAGTAGTAGACGGCGACTCGTCCCTGGAATGTCTCTCTCCAGAGCCGACGCATGTCCGCACCGTCTTCCCCGCAATCAATGGCGTCGCAACCTCAACCGCCCCGGGCAGCTTCATCCGAAACTCAGGACTACCGATCGACAACCGATTTCGCCGCCTTGCACGTCCTCCTCCGTATTTATGCTTTATTCGACGCTTCTCCCGCCGTCCAGGAATCCAAGAAGGGTCATCTCCTCCACACTCTGAATAGGAACATCCGTCCTCATAGCCGGCTACGCTTGCTGCTGTTCGGTCTGCATCGCGCGCCTGCGCCCGCGCCTTGTCTTCGTCCTTCTGTCTTAGACTCGTCGCTATGAGAGATAGCGTTTCCTGGTGCTTTTCTAGTCTGCGGTAGACCGACGTCAGGGGGCGTAGCATGCGATTTGCCCATTTGGCCGTCGGCCGGATGTCTTCCATATCGCGCTCAATATACTATTGGAAAAACTGCGGATGATTTATACACTGTGGTAGCGGATAGCATATTATTAGTATCATGTCCAAAAATAAAGAATCAATCAATCAATTTGGCAGAGTCTGTCCCACTGTTATGCCTTTGCTTTTGTTGTTGATACCAAAACAGTTCGCATTGGAGAGCGCGTTCACTTGCACTCCATTTTATCTGATATTCAGCAAGACATGGCGTTCGTGCTTCCAAAAATTCAAGAAATTCCGCGTTTCAAAATAGAGCTATTCTAATTCTGCTGGTAGTAGTATGATGAGATAGAAGAATTGGGGTAAATAGAGAGCAATTATTGTTATGGGATGTTGGGCAAAAGCAAAGGGAAGATTTCCGTAAACAAAAAGGTCGGGTTTGGATTCCCAAAGCGGTAAAGCCTCATTTTAGTCCCGAGGTGGTTCTATCAACTTAGCAAGTGTATACTATGCGAAAACCTGAAGGCTGAGAGACCATACTGTACGATGTGGACTTATTACGATAGAATCGCATAAAATGAACTCATAAAACCATATAAACCACGCCTGTGAACCAATCCCAAAATCACGATAGCGTTAAATAGAACGATACCGTCAAACCAAGCAAGACAACTTATACACCCTCAACTCCCTGAACCCAGTGATAGACCAACCCAGTGACCAGAATCGCAAAAGCCCAGACACCACCCCAGCCCGCAGCACCCTCAATATCAACACCCTTGATAGTTCCCGCCAGCTGGACCGTAGTGTGGAGAACAACCATTGCGGCAAGAGAGACAGTCCGTGTTATGAGGACTTTTGTCTTGGATGACAAGGCACCCCATGTATGCTGGTACATAGCGGAGAGAAAGCGGTAGAACAGACCTCGGTGGCCGGCAGAGGGTTCGTGCTTGAGCTCTACCGGAGCTCCGATAGAGCTTACAAAGAGGAAGTCGTAGAGCCTCCAACCAAGCAGGAGGACAGCGAGAAAGAGAAGAGGCAAGCCCGCCGGGATTGCGTGTTCCGGTCTGACATCTTTAATGCTCTCAAAGTGCGCAGTCAGATGCGTAGGTATCCATGTCGCGTAGCTAACGTATAGGCAAAGGATGAGAATCGCCGATGTCAGGATAATATTAAGCATCCACGAGACGTAATCCTGGAGAATGATGCGATTTGGCACTGACTCCGGCGACGCTCGACGCAAGTTATGTACTGCTGCTCGTCCTCGCAGGAACATCATCGGGGGTACAAGGGCAAGTGTCGACGTAAAATACGACACTACTATCGTCGTTGGTCGAACGTTGTAAAAGGCCGAGAGCAGGTAAAACGTTTGGAAGTTCGTGATGCTGAAAAAGGACACCGCATCCATGGCTGTCAGAGCAACCAATATTAGTCTCATTCATACATTTGACCCTTGTATTCGCCTTTCATAGATCTATCCTTACCGTCGAGATCTAGGAGCCATGCCACTCCCAGTTCAAAGGCTCTCCATGCGACCAAGCCCCCCACTTCCCACCACGCGTCGAGTTGCTTGCTCACAGCACCCAAGTCACTGAAGGAGCTGCCAGATTTGAGGCTGATGAGTATCGCGTTTGAAGCGAAGCTGCTCACGACAAATAAGAGGAACCTTGTCAGCGACCGAGTGACCGTCGCTCGTGGTTTCTGTTCGGAAAATCCCGAAGATTTCTCGTTGTCGCAAACAGTCATGATTGTACTACTCCCGAGTGGGACGGAGTATTCGAGTTGGGATATGTGAAAGTCTGGTGGTGGTATTCCGTATTTGTTGGTGGAAAAACGCGCGCGAATTCAGACAAAGAAAAAGGTTCGCAGCAATGTTTATCTTGGTTGCTATAGCAGCGAATGATGTCACCAGTTGTCCGCCCACGGTCAACATAACGATTTAATGCTTCATACACTCACTCAAGATACATGAATATCTAGGAGAATAACTGTACAAAACAAATTGAATGAATGAATTTCTTCGTCTCCAATTCAACTGCTCAATCATCACTATCCTTGTTGGCAGACTCGACATTGGCGAACTCAACCGTGCCGCACTCCCGTCCCCTAGGATCCCGAATAAGCATTCTATATTTGCCCTGATCCCAGAGATCCTTGATGGTGATTTCACGCGTGCGTCCCAAGCTCTCGATATCTCCAATACGATCGAGGGTACGCTCAAGATGTTCGTCGAAACCGGGTTGTGAACAAATCTCCCGGAATGCAATCTGCATGGGAACCGAATCGGCTCGGACCATAGAACGGGAGTCGATGGTGAATATGTTGTCACTGTCGTAGCTCTGAATGAAGTCGGCTCTCGTCATTATATACCGAGCTTCGTGTAGAGGAATCTCTGGTAGAATATGGCCCTTTACAGGGTCGTAAGTCTTCCCCATCTCTTTTTCTTTGTCAACTAGGGCTTTTGCCAGGACCATAGCAGCGGACTGGAGTTTGCGCGAATTAGCATCAAGGCACCGCGGTCATATATGGCCAAATACTCACAGCATGCTTCTGCTCATCCATAACGTCGTCGTCCATCTCTGCTCCTAGGATCCAACACTTGTTGTAGAACCAAGTCTTCTCCATATCGCAGATAGAACGGCAGGTTCCAAGTAAGTCGTCTGACTTGGCCACTCGATCCAGGTAATTTACCCGTCCGCCAACATATCTGTAGACTGCTTCAAGGGTTTCAGGAGAAAGATCCTCGCCAAAATACCGCTTACGGTAGCGCTTTAGGGCGTCGATCGCTCTGGTTCTAGGAAGATCTGAAAGAGCAACAACCTCCATACGTGTAGCATACCTCTTCAAGCGCTCGTACACCCAGTAGTCGTCGCTATTCATCACTTTCACATTTCCCTGTCAGCATCGACATGGTATTTGACATAGGATTAGAATGAAAGAGAAGCTTACCCGTTACAACCAGATCATTAGCTGCCCACTTTTCTGCCCTCTGCTGGAGCATCTCGAGCAAGTCTTGGCCATCTTGATTATCTGCAATCATATGTACATTATTAACGACCAATACCATCGGGTTTTTGCCTTGGCCTCTCCTCATCACCGCAAGCTTTTCCAGCTTGTTGAATGCGCGCTCAATATCCAAGAGAGGCGTTGTGTCTCGGGGGCCCCGAATGCTGAAGAGGCTACCAATGTAACTGAATGTTTCTGTGAGCAATCATATTCGAGTGTACCAGGGCCATTTCGAAAGCAAAGGACATACTCTTCGTGAAACTCATAGTCCAACGCTTTCCCTAACCTTAGGCGAAAAATTTCGAGGTCACCGTGCGCATCGAGCATGGAAACACCACTACCGTTATTCTTACGCATTGCATTTAATAACATCGATGTCTTTCCAGTTCCCTTTTCGCCAATGAGTAGGTAGTAATGCCCACTCGCTTGCCCAGAGATGATCTGCTCAATCTTTTCTTGCTCGTCACGGATAGCCCAATGCTCATCATCCGCAACCCCGGCGACTTCAAGAGCTGGATCTCCGGGTTGGAAAGCATTGTCCATCTTTTGCAACACAAGATGCTTGTAATACCTGTGATACGAGTATCCAGCAATACTACCAAATATGTCAGTGGGAACAGCAGATAGGAAACCGGGACAGCAGGACACACCCTAGGATGGCGATTGAAGCAAAAGTAGTAGCAGCCGACTCGAACATTCTGAAAGCCATGGATTTCAGATTCACTTCGGAATCGCCTTTTTTGTCATCTTTCGCATCTCCATTGTCGCTGACACTGTCATCGAGTAGACCTGAATTGGGCTCTCCGGGATTCTGAGCGTAGAAGCGTCTTGAGTAACGGTTTTGGTGACGGGGAAGAATCATTTGGTTCAAACCATGTCGTCTGAGCAGTACCAACCGGGAGTGAGTGACCAACCGCTGGTTCAAGCGCATTTTGCCGAAAAGAGTGCTGGATATTATGCACAGATGTGAAGCCGCAGCATATGAGTATATAACGACAAAGGAAACTTTTTTTACACGAAAAGAAGGATAGTGATAATCAAGACCAAAAGAATGCATATGCTTGTACTCCGTACAGTTGATAGTAAAAGATTGCTGGTTAACCAGCGTTGGAGACTTCTCTCCAGCTCGCTTTGTACTCCGTAAGCCTCGCTCTTAAGAGACTTGACAACACAAAAGCTGTCTCCTGCACCTGAAGTCTTCAAGCTATGAAGTTGACGGACCAAACTTCAGAAGTTCGGATTTTGATTGGACATATTGTGCCAAGCCGCAATTTGCGCTAATGCCAGGTGGTCGAGTTCATTTCCCTTCGCCAGTGCCAGTGCAGCCTCCAGAGGTGGTCAAATTTCGTACAACTCTACAATTACTCTGTACATCAAAGTCGACAGTAGTGAGCTGCGGAGAGCCAGAGCTGCTATTTGATTTCTCCGAGATTCTCTCCAAACATTCTGCTGGTTTAAATAGTCGACATGCATGCATCATATGGATCCCTACTGAAGAAAGCCACCAACATACTCCGTATACGTACAGAACTCCCACCGGTGTACGGAATAACGGCATCCAACCACCAAAAAGCACTTGTCGAGATCTCCGATTCGTAAATTCCCCTAATGTCGGCCCTCTCGGAGACGTCATGTGGAGAGAAGGCGAGCGAAGGTGAAGCGCATTACATACTTATCCCACTGCCCCGAAGCAGAAGTCCGCCCGACCACTTCCGAGGCTGTTCCGCTTCCGCCAAAAATTTCTCTCGATAAATGCTACGAGAAAGCCGGGAAAAGCTCACCACCACACTTCCTATATCCCCCCAGTCGAACTCGTCTTTTCCGTGTATTCTTACCTGTTTCTTTTCTTCCTTTTCTTAGAGGTCCTTGGGGTTGTCGGTTTCTTCCTGTCAATTGCCCTCGTTCTCGTGTATTGTACACTGTGCGTGTTTTTTTCGCCTTTTTTTTCTCCCCCAAAACTCGCCATTGTGACTTCTATATCCCCAGATATTAGCAGCCAACGGCTTTCGAGAGTAAATTGCTAAACTTTTCGCAAGTCTCTTGCCTCTAATTCGATTCTCGTCCTTGATTTTCCCTGGTACCCGGTCTACTCGCTCCAATGGCGCAGCAAAACGAGCAGTTGGAGCACTCGCAAGGTCAGTGTTTATATGCCTTATTCTCCGAGAAGCTACCAATTCGCGTAAATGCCGGTGTTATTGGTTGCTCTTTTAGCGGAGTAGAGAACAAAACGAACGTACGAAAATGTTAAAGTTGACAAGGTACTGACCGAGGAGATGCTACAGCTCAAAATAAGCCGGCCGAACAGGTCCCCAATGGGAACAATGTAGAAGGAGGAGAAGAGGAAGACCTCAGCGGAGGTGCGTGAATCCTACCTAGCCTCCGGGAGAGAAAGAAAAATTGCTGACGGTGAAGAAACAGGTCTCTTCCAGATCTCTGTCAATCTGCCTCACGAGCCGTACAAAATCCAGGTGATGGTGGGTGCATTTGAGCTTGACATGCCGAGGGAGTGACCTGTTCCTAATTGTCCTTCTCATTTTGCTAGGTATCTACCCAAGAGCAAGTGCAGGATGTCCGCCAGTCGATTGTCGAGCTGCCCGGGACTTTCCAGTATACTTGCTTCCACCTAGAATTTAACGGCAACCGCATAAATGACTTCGTCGAACTCTCCGAAGTGGAGGGTCTCAAGGCAGACTCCGAAATTACTTTGGTGGAGGACCCGTATACCGAGAAGGAGGCCCGGATGCATGTCATTAGAATCAGAGAGTTGGTCGGTGCTGCCGGTGATCGAATCGACATCCTCCACGGTATCAACGCTGGCTTGTCTCTACATGACACCATCTCCGCAGAAAGTGCCGGTGACAGTGCATCCGAAAAGGAACACGCCCTCTCCAAATATGACGTGAATGCGGCTACCCCCTTGAGTGAGATTCTTCCAAAAGCTGAGGCGCCTCTTCCGAAGACTGTCAAGTCAATCGCTCTGTCTCCGTGGAACCCTCCGCCGTACCATCTTCGCCAGAGAGGCCATCTGCTGTACCTCCAAGTCACTACCAACGAGGGAGAACAGTTCCAGATTACTTCTCACGTTTCGGGTTTCTACGTGAACAAGTGCTCCAACAGCAAGTTTGACCCGTTCCCGAGGTCCGTGCCGAAGAAGTCGAGGGCGCACTCTCTCCTTACTTTGATTTCGCATTTGTCGCCTTCTTTCAACAGCGCCTTCGAAGCTCTACAGGAGTACAACAACCAGAAAGATCTCCTAACGACTTTCCCCTTCCAGAATGCCATTCCCAACAACCCATGGCTCGTTCCTCCGCCCCAATCCAACATTAACGCTCACGTACCAGATGTCACGCGATCGCAGGAGAACTACTTAATATCGGGATTGGACAACGCGGAGACACTGCGGGATTGGAATGAAGAGTTTCAGACCACCAAGGAACTTCCCCGCGATACCATTCAGGATAGAGTGTTCAGAGAGCGCCTAACGTCCAAGCTGTTCGCTGACTACAACGAGGCGGCTGCGCGTGGCGCCGTCCTGGTGGCAAAGGGTGAAGTTGCACCTTTGAACCCTACAGAGGGTCGCGATGCTCAGATCTTTGTCTACAACAATATCTTCTATTCCTTTGGCGCTGACGGTGTTGGGACTTTCACTGCCGAGGGTGGTGACGAAGCTGCCCGTGTAGCAGTCGGCAAGGACGTTTTGGGAATTAAGGCCGTGAACCAGTTGGATATCCCCGGGCTGTTTACCCCCGGAACTGTTGTCGTCGACTACCTTGGGAAGCGGATTGTTGGCCAGAGTATTGTACCCGGTATCTTCAAGCAGCGGGAACCTGGTGAGCACCAGATCGATTACGGTGGTGTTGAGGGCAAGGAAGTCGTTGCTACTCACCAGGACTTTGTGCCTGTCTTTGAGAAATTGTCGAAGGCTCTCCGCGTCAAGAAGCATTCTGTCTGGGACAAGGACAACAAGCGACACGAGCTGGAGGGTAGCGTCGAGACCAAGGGCCTCTTGGGCACCGACGGAAGGAAGTACGTTCTCGATTTGTACCGTATCTCTCCACTTGACGTCTTGTGGCAAGAAGAGGAGGGTAAGGATGGCTATCCTCATCGGATGTCGATTCTGAGAGTGGAGCTGGTCGAAATGTACTGGAGACACAAGATGAGCCAATACGTCAAGGCGGAGGTTGAGAAGAGACGCAGTGAGAAGGCACAGAAGGCCCAGGAAGCGAAGGAGAAGGGCTCTGAAGAGAAGCCAGAAGAGTCCTTGGAACAAGAAAGAGTTGATATCTCCGGATTCGATTTTGCGCTGAACCCTGACGTTTGCAGCGGCCAGGTCCCTCAAACAAAGGAAGAGAAGGAGCAATGGGCCCGTGACGAGAAAGAAGTCCGTGATACTTGCGACTTCTTGCGGTCTAGCGTCATTCCTGAACTCATCCAAGATCTTCATGATGGAGAGGTTGGCTTCCCTATGGACGGGCAGTCTTTGAGCCAACTGCTGCACAAGCGCGGCATTAACGTGCGGTACTTGGGCAAGGTGGCTTCTCTGTCAAAGGAGAAGGGTTCTCGCGTGCAAGCTCTCACGACTCTTGCCGTGCAGGAGATGATTGTGCGTGCATTCAAGCACGTTGCGAACTCTTATCTCCGGAATGTCCCTGCGCCATTTACCTCGTCGTGCGCTGCTCATCTTCTGAACTGCCTCCTGGGAACTGATGTCAACCCCAACCCTCGCCCGCAGATTGATGAGGAGCTGCGGGACATCTTCCCGGAGGGCGATTTCTCTTTTGAGAAGGTTACCCCGGCTACTCTCAGGTCTGAGATCGAGAAACAGGTGGTGATCAGGTATCGCTTCACTCTGGATCCCGACTGGTTCAAGTCTCTGAGACACGTGCAGCTTCTCCGTGATGTCTCTGTTAAGCTCGGTCTTCAGCTGGGTGCTCGCAAGTTTGCTTTCACCAAGTCCCAGGCTTCGGGCAAGGAGCAACCTGCTGCTAACGGTGTTAACGGTGCGGCACACGACGAAGGCAGCAAGAAGAAGAAGGGCAAGAAGGGTGGCGATTCCAAGGCTGCGAACGGATCTCCTGCAGACGAGAAGACCGAGGTTTCGTTCGTTCCGGATGACATTCTCAACATTGCACCCATCGTCAAGGATGCCTCTCCCAGAAGCGCCCTAGCGGAAGAGGCCTTGGAAGCCGGCAGGATCTCTCTCATGCAAAATCAGAAGCAGCTGGGCCAGGAGCTCATTTTGGAATCTCTGTCTTTGCATGAGCAGATCTACGGCATCCTCCACCCTGAGGTTGCTAAGCTCTACCATCAACTATCCATGCTGTATTACCAGACAGACGAGAAGGATGCCGCTGTCGAGCTGGCTCGTAAGGCTGTTATCGTTACTGAGCGTACGCTTGGAGTTGACTCAGCAGACACCATCTTGAGCTATCTCAACTTGAGCTTGTTCGAGCACGCCAACGGAAACACCAAGGCTGCGCTGGTTTACATCAGGCACGCAATGGATCTCTGGAAGATCATTTACGGACCCAGCCACCCCGACTCCATCACAACAATGAACAACGCCGCCGTGATGCTGCAGCACCTTAAGCAGTACTCTGACTCCCGGAAGTGGTTCGAGGCCTCCCTGTCCGTCTGCGAGGACTTGTTCGGCAAGCAGTCTATCAACACGGCAACCATCCTGTTCCAGCTGGCTCAAGCACTGGCCCTGGACCAGGACTCCAAGACTGCCGTTAGCAAGATGCGTGACGCCTACTCGATTTTCGCCAGCCAGCTTGGACCGGAAGACCGCAACACGAAGGAGGCAGAGACCTGGCTCGAACAGCTCACTCAGAACGCTGTCTCCATTGCGAAGCACGCCAAGGACATCCAAGCTCGCCGCCTCCGCCGCATCAACATGGCCACTCGCTCCCTTGGCGCCAGAGTCCAGCCCCGCGTCGGCCAAACCGCCCCCGAGACGACGGGCTCAGCAGCTCCCAGGCCAGGACTGGACAACCGCAGTGTCGACGAGCTCCTGAAGTTCATTGAGGGTGGCGACTCGAGCTCCCAATCTAAGCAAAAGAAGCGGACTACGGCGGCCAATCCCAAACTCCGCGGCTCTAAGAAACAGTCGACCAACGCATAAAAAAAAAAAAAAAAGCCATGCAACGTCCTTTCTTTCTGATATTCCGTCATGACTAGCAATGCATTATTCGACATGTTGTTGATGATGAAACAAAGATGCTATTTTCTTTGCTCTGCTGTGCTGGATGATGTAGCGCACGGGAGAGTGTGATGGGTATGTTTTGATTTTAGACGAAGCTTTTCTCTTTTCATTTTCTTTTTCTTTTTTGATCGTACACTTGTATTATTTATATATATGTCTTATTTATATTTCACTTATGCATGGACACCTCTCTACTCATGCGTGACAATTGATCTGTCGCCATTTTGCAGGCCAAATAATGTCTTGTGTTGAATGATATGCTATGCGTGAGTTATCAGTTTTGTTGTTTTCAACGGAGCAAGTAAAAAGTGTCTGGACAATAAAAGTTACATGTACGAGTAACTGCAGAGCTCGACGCGATCAATGTTTTGAGGAAAGTGTAAGAGTCCAAATCGTGCCGTCTCGTCTTCTCTTCGGAGTTGAGCTGCATGTAAGTGCATTGCAACTGGTGGTAGACTGGTAGCGCACCGCTCCTCAACGTAACGACTCAGAATAACCATAGTAGTCCCAAGCTCCCAGCGTAGACTAGCTGCACTTTCGTAGATGATAGATGAAGAGAGATTAGAAAGTTGAAAGATTCAAGAATCTGTTGTGGGCCTTAGGCATCTATCATTGTACGGTACCGAGTTCCGCCGAGTCTGGGATCTGGAGACGCTCTCCACTGTCCCGGATTCCGAGTTCCAAGGTATCACATCTCGATTTCTCAAAATGCGTATTAGGGTCTAAGTCATAATAAGCGTTGTCTCATAGATACAGGAGATGTATATATATCATAGTGAGAAACCAGGCCATGAAGGCTCGCTCGAAGAAAGCCAAACAGAACAGTTGACGCCAAAATGCAACAAAAATAGAAACGCATGGATTAAATAATGTAGCAACGGTTCAGCGAAGAGAAAATCATGGAGACTCCGCATAGTCCTTCCTATCAGCACCAACATCAACAACCCCAACATCGTCCGCCGAGTATAAAGGAGTCGACGGCAGCAACCACCCCGGATGGAAGAAGTTGAACACAAGAACAGCGGGAGCCATCATAGCCCCATCCATAGCAATAAAGAAGCGCTCATGGGTAATAAGATACCCACTCCATCCCTGCGCGAGCTCAATGGTACGATAAATACATCTCACGTAGACGCAGAGAATCGAGAAGATCATGGCGCCGAAGAGCGGCACGACCGACCCATGCATAGACTGCAGCAATCCGAGTTTGAGCGAGCGGCGGACAAAGTCCGCGGCGCAGGCGACGAACAGCGTAATCGAGGCCAGCTGAAAGACGATTCCGGCAACCATGACGTCCGTGCCGGGCTTGGTGTTGCCGTTGGTTTGGTCGCTGGCCGTGGCGGCCATGCCGCCTCCGATGGCTTGGATTACGAGTGAGACGACGTCGCAGGTGCAGTAAATCCAGAGGTAGAGGCTGGGGCTTAGGATTGAGGATTTGCGGCCGAGGAGCTTGATGTAGCAGCCTAGGAGGACGTAGATTCCTGCCGTGAAGAATGTGGGGGCTGGTTGGTTTGTGTTAGCTTGGTTCTGCCCTAAGTGCTCGATACTCATTACTCGATACTTACCAATAATGGTACAGATAATCTGCATAAGGAAGCCGTCTGAATTATATGGACATTTTGAAGACCATACACGGCCTGCCCAGCCTATAATCTCCGCTGTTTGTTTAAGAGACAACCACGGTTAGAAATGAACCTTGTAAACGACACCGAGTCAGCAACAAAAGAACTTACTTAAACAACCAACGGCAAATACCATGGTCCACCAAGTCCTTTTCCAAATACACTGCACAACATGACCCCCCATTGACAGGCCGAAAAGCACCAGGAATACGATGCCCGCCGCAAGAGACGGCGTGTACCCGTACGATGTCCCTATGCCTTCGATTTTAGCATGGCAGCCATCCTTGAGTTGTAGTTTTAGCTGCGCGACTTGCTGCGGGTCGTTGACGTTGAATCCCGGCGGGAGAGAGGACATGATAATGCAACTCTCTAAGACAGAAGTAAACAAAAAAAAACTTGTCTGTTCTGTCTCTTAGGATTAGGGTTGCGAGGTCAAATAAGGTGAGTTGCGACTTGCGAGGTCAAAATCTTCGACAATATGACCGCGTACAATGTGCCCGACTAATGAGTGAACTATGAAGCCAAGGAAGGCTGCAAAGGTTTATTATATTGTCCAACACAGGCAAAGAAGAAAGAAAGAAGGAGAAAAAGAAACATGCGAGCAGCTGGCAGCAAATAAGTATAAAGCATTTTTATAAGCCTCGCTGCCTCGAACTGCCGGTCCACAACCGCATTCATCTTTTTTTTTTTTTTTGATATCATGACCTGGACACTTTGGACATCGGCCAGAGAAGCATTGCAACTTCGCAAGCCTCGCTGTTTTGGGTTTTAGCGTGTCTTGTCATTTGCCCTGTAGTTCGGAGAAACTGTCTCGTCTGGTGCGGTCGGGTTTTGGAACACGCGAAGTAATCTCCGAGACTCCGACGGATAAATTACCCCAGGTGTGGGGACTCTAATTGCGCTGTAGTTGATTCTATTGGTTGTTGTCCAGCTTAGTTCTGCTCGGTAAAACGCCGGGCTAAGCGAGGGCGGTAAGTTGTAGCAGAATAATGTCCCACCACCGAATTCCGAACTTCTCTTCTTCACCACCTCATACTCCGTACGAGTTGACTGATACGACTTCACAACAATATAGCATGCTCAATTTCTCCCTTTTTCTTTGCTATGCTAGATTAATATACTTTAGTGCTTATGCATACACTCTAGTCAAATTTCGGCATGTCGTACATGTTATCAGGGTCTAAGGTAGCGGCGGGAAGAGAATCAACGTCAGCGTGGGCTACTGCTACAAGCACAGCACATTTGGTTAAAGACTCACCTGTCTTATGTGCCACGATATACTTCTTCGTTTCAACAATGTTATGGGTCAACTCAGTTACCAGCTCTTGGTGACGAATTTGAACCTTTTGGTTCCGCATCGCTGCACCATTAACCGCGTGGATGGCCACATCGAACCGTGACACGCGGTTTACCAGTAACATGTCAAACGGCGTCGTGGTGCTACCTTCTTCAGTGTACCCTCCGATAGTCACATTGTCCGTGTTCCCTCGACCAAACAGCAATCCCCGCAGCGAAATCGGATACCCGTGGTAGTTGAAGTGGATGGCCCTGTCAGCGGTGAAGAGATGATTAAAAGCATCCTGTCCCAATGAATGCGGGTGCAAATTTTCTCTGTCAAGGATCATCAAATCCGTCACGTTGACAACCCGAACTCGAAGTTCCGGTGCGCGCTTCCGGAGAATTGCTGCCGCGTAGATGACTTCGAACATCACCTCGACTCCGATTCCAACCAGGACTACATCCGGATCAAGCCCGTCGTCGGTACTGCAGAACCTCCAGATTGACGCACCAGCCATGCAGTGTCTGTCTGCTTCCTCCGGCGAGAGAAAGACGGGCGAGGGTTGTTTTGCTCCTACCATGAGGTTGACGTAATTCTTGGATTTCAAGCAGTGGTGAATAGTCGAGAGGAAGCTATTGGCGTCTGGCGGCAAGTATACCCTAGCGGTATTATACTTCAATTTGATTACGGCGTCGATAAAGGATGGGTTCTGGTGTGAGAATCCGTTGTGCTCTTGACGTGTCCATGTGCTCGTTTCAAGGTAATTGATGCTGGGTACGTCTTCGTGCCAACCTGTTTCGCGGCGCTGTGTGTTTGTAAGTAAGAAGCCACTTTAATCGACGAATAGTCTGAAGAAACCCTACCATTTTCATGAATTTGGCATACTGCACCATCATCGTATGGATGATCCCAAGGAAGCTTTCATATGAAGGGAATAGGGCCACGCGACCCGTCAGTGTGTATCCTTGCATGAATGCCTGACACATGTGTTCGCTCAAAACCTCAATGACACGGCCACCGTGGTTACTGGAGAATTGATCCCATTGAAAATTCCTTCCGGTATGTTCGAGGGTGCTTTCTAATTTGTTGCTTTCCAATTCGTCTGGCGAGAATATCCTCATTTTGTGAGGGTTCTGAACGAGAACTTTGTCCAGAAATTCGCCAACCGCCTTCATGGCACTCTGATGAGAACCTTTCTCTGCGCCAAACTCCCTCCAGTCAGGCAGATTTAAGGGTTCGTACACACAATACGTCTCTGGGCGTTGTCCCATTTTCTTGGTGTTTGGCGGAATGATAGACTTGACTTCGTCAATGACATCGCCGGATTCCGTGAACAATTCATTTGGTTTATACGAAGAGAGCCAGTTGTTAAGTGCCTGAAGTTGCTCTTTGTCCTTTTTAACTTTTGGGAGCGGCACCTGGTGCGAGCTGTATGAGCCTTCTATGAATTTTCCGTGGACCTCCCTCGGCGCAGACATTCCCTAGTGGTCACATCTATTAGTTTTATACGAACATTTCGTGTGACTGAGCTTTGATTACCTTGGGAGTCCGCAGTATAATCATTGGCCATCGTGGCTTTGAGATGGGATTCCCGGAACGAGCTGCGTTCTGGATCTTGCGAATTTCGCCAACTGACCAGACAATTGAGCTGTGCAAATCGCTGTCGATATCCCCTAGGTCTTCAACAAAGCAAACCTGGTATCCATATCCCGTGAAGAGGGTAACAAGCTCTTTGTTGTCCATGCAGCCGAATATCGTGCGCTCACTGATCTTGAAACCGTTTAGGTGTAAGATCGGTAGGACAGCGCCTGATTCGGCTGGGTCAATGTATTTAAATGCATGCCAACTCCTACATTCGAGTCAGTCTGAAGAAATACGGGTAGTGATTTTGAGAGAGGATCTACAGACGTTGCTGTCGGACCAGTTTCTGCTTCACCATCTCCAACTATGCAGGGAACGATGAGGTGCGGGCTGTCCATTACAGCACCAAAAGCAACGCCCAAGGCGTATCCCAATTCACCCCCTTCGTGAATGGTACCGGGGGTTTGAGCGTTTATATGACTTGAAAAGCAAAGTCAGCTGCCGCTTATATGAAGTCACAATAGTACGGGTTCCAACCTTGGAAGACCTGCTGGGGTGCTAAAGTTTGACACTAAATTGGTGAGGCCTTTGGTATCCTGTGTGTATTCTGGGAAGAACCTCGCCAGCGAGCCTTCTAACCACATACACGCTAGGATGCCAGGCGCACCATGCCCCGGCCCGACAACCAGCAGCATGTCAAGATCTTGTTGCTTGATGACATAGTTCAGATGGGCGTATACCAGAACCAATCCTGGACATGTTCCCCAATGGCCTTTTTTTTCAGAAGCGCATGAGCAAAGGAACGATGTCTGTTATGACGGTAACCCTAAGGGATACTCACCAAGTAACCGGGGTTTGATATCATCTACCGTCACCTCCCGTCTCAAATATACATTGTCTTGCAAAAAGATCATTGCTAATGTTTGTCAGCTACGATAACCTTGCAACAGAGAAAACGTCCAATCTCGGTCTCACCTGCTGCAATGTAACATGCCGCTCTGCGGAATTTATGGATGGCGTGGTCAGAAGCGTCGTCCACTTTCGTCCGCCCAAATTTCACTGCCAAATCCTTGACGCCGTCCGGGATGTGGGACGGCAGGGCATCTGGATTCGGCTTGTCGATATATTGCCCCGGCATTGTTGCTCTATCTCACCGCTGTTGTGGGAATTGTGTATCAGGTCGGACTGAATCTTATGCAGCAACAACAACAACAACAACAAACAACGAAGATGATAAACAACCTGAATTGAAGCGACTCAAAGCAATGATAAACGTCCTCGTTCGGATTTTCTAAGATGTTGAAACCTCTACGTCATCTGCATCGGCTTTACGTCATGTCGCAGCACTGAACATCTTCCGAGACGGAGACGTTGTTTTATTTCAAACCGTTTATCTATCAATCAGAGAAGATCAGTTCCTTGTGTGTTTGAGTCGGAAAAGATAATAAAGAAGAAGATGACCAAAACGATTCTGTCCGTTAACGCCGGAACGTCGTCGGTCAAGGCCACCTTCTACACCCTCGACAGTCCGCCAAGGGAAATAGTAGACGTCTCAGTCACCGGGCTCTCATCGCCTCCCCCTTCCATCAAGTACAAGTGTCGCGGTCAAAAATATAAGGAGCAACTGGATGTCAACATAGATACCCCACCAAAGGCGTTCAACTTACTCCTCGATCGCTGCATCCACGATCCACGGCTTCTGGAACTAACCAGCACTGATGATCTGGAATACATCTGCCACAGAGTGGTCCACGGCGGCGACTACGACCAGCCGATAATTATAACCGACAAGACGTATGATTACTTGAAGACCTTGGACCATCTAGCTCCGCTGTATGATCTGTCTCCCTCGTGCTCTCTCTTTCCCCGTCACTGGTTTTCGCGTGGGTTGAAAAGAAATGAATCAGTGACACTGGGCTTGTGCCATTCTTTATAGACACAATTACTCGTCCCTGGAGATTATTCGGACGTGCAGACAGGAACTCCCGAATATCAAAAGTGTCACGTATTTTGACACCACCTTCCATCATACAATTCCGAAACAAATGAAAACATACCCGATTAACTTGGACATTGCCAATGAGAGGAGACTTAAGAAGTACGGGTTTCATGGCATCAGCTACTCGTTCATTCTTCATTCCGTCGCGGCATTCCTGGTAAAGCCGGTTGAAAGGACGAACTTGATCGCCATGCATATTGGAAGTGGTGCTTCTATATGCGCTATCAAAGCAGGCAAATCTCAGGACACGTCGTAAGTACTGTACCATGGAATTCAATGCTCCTGTAGGCTGTGAAGGGAAGTTTGAATTTGCTCACAAGGGTGTTTTCAAGTATGGGACTTACCCCGTTGGCCGGATTACCTGGTGCTACACGATGCGGGAGCGTGGACCCATCGTGAGTTCTCTCGTTCCATCAGATCCTGTGAAATGCGACGCCTAAGCTCTGTCTATCTAGTTTGATATTCCACCTCACGGACGAACCAGGCAAAATGGTCTCCGCACCCGGCATCGAAAGAAAAATCACGGAGGTAAACCGCAACGCCCGCGGCGCACGATGCTTATTCAATTCGCTAACCCCCCTTCACACATCATAAAAACACAGGCAGAAAAAATACTAAACCACTCATCCGGCTGGAAAGCCCTAACCGGCACAACAGACTTCGCCGAAATAGCAGTCGAGAACCCGCCGACGCAGAACCACCAGCTCGCCTTTGACATCGTCGTCGACCGTATACTGGGGTACATAGGCAGCTATTTCCTGAAACTGGACGGGAAGGTCGATGCGCTCGTCTTTGCCGGCGGCGTGGCTGAGAATAGCGCGATGCTTCGCAAGAAACTTGTGGAGCATAGTCAGGCCCTGGGGTTTGCGATTGATGAGTCGGCTAATTCTAAAGGGGCGAACAAGCAGCAGTCTGTGACGGATGTTTCTCGGGATTCTGGGAAGGTGCCGCGGGTGCTGATTTGTCGGACTGATGAACAGGTAGAGTGCAAATTGTCTTTTTAGTTCCTGCGGGCAACGTGGCTAATGGTTCAACTGGGTGCAGATTGAAATGGCGAATCGCTGTGTGAGCACTCCGCAATGGTGAATGAGGCGCATAGAAACTTCAAACTGGAATACTCCGTACTGGATATAATTACAAAACGACCAGCCTACTCCGTAGGCCTACATTTGATGCCACTGTTAATATTGCTAAGCACTAACCCTACACGTGCATACATCTGTGCATCCCTGCATATGCAGGAATACACCAGTCAATCTATTTGCTCTACCTATCTATGTAATATATGCATGTGCACATAAGCACAACGCATTATGCACTACTGCGGAGTACATCGTAGATCATGATACCATGGACCAATCCATCTAGATGAATGCAGCCTGGGACTCGAGCCGTTCCCGCGGTACGTTGTACAGTTGTCAATACATAGGCGCATGGAGTACTCCATCAACGCAGTTACCTACTCCATAAAAAAGCCCACCAGCTAAGTTACCTAGAAAACAGTCAATATGAATCGCCTGGGCAACCCAATTCCAATTGATTAGTTAGTACCGCCAACGCGTCATCACCAAATGGGAATCCCGAATACGAGTACAGAGTACAAATGGCATATGATATGACAGAGGTACTCTGTAGTCTGTACTGTTGTATGTAGAATATCAGGACAGGAGTTTAATCATCAGATCTATAAATTTAGACAACATTGAAGCCATTATTTAGTAGAGGGTACAAATAACTCACTAGTGTAGTCCGTCAAGATCAAGATACAAAGTACGTATGATACTCTCAATGTACTGCACGAAGTACGGAGTATGATACATACATGATAGCATGTATCTGGAACCCCCCGGCTGGGAATGACCTACAGAAAGTAAAGTAAAGTCAAAAAAGGGATCCAGCGAACCGGAATCCAAAATCCAGACCAAAATCAGGGACGGTCCGGAGTCCGGACGGGATGCTCCGTGGCTTTAGTAAGCTATCTAGATTCCAAGTTAGTTATGATAGTCCATGGTTACTAAAGAGATTGAGAGATGACAAGAAAGAAGGTTGGGACTAATGCAAGCAGCCGTGGCGAATTTTGGTGACTCTACGGGAGTCCACTAATGTATGATGGTTAGCGACTAGCTTTCCGTGCCGTCTGCGGAGCCAAACCTACGGCACGATTCCGGGTCAATCATCAGTCAACACATATGATGAATTGATGCCATGATGTGCTGATACGTTGTTGTACCCCGTGTATATGATAATTTGCTCCGTACCGAGTAGCATCAAGATCTTCAACTCCGTACTCCATACCAGAGTGTATGTATGATACTTTAACCCGAAGTAGCATAAAGGTACCGGTTTATAACACGAAGTATGATACCCAATATATCGGGATTCGGGAAGGCACTAGTAGGTCCACCAGAGTATAGTACGGTACGGAGACGTACCATGAGTATGATACCTTGTGGCTTCTAGAATAATTCTGCAGGGATTTTTAGCGTAAGTTACATGTACCAGCGGAGTATGATACAGAATACATAACACGTACAGTATGATACATACCATGACACCACTGCCAGACGGCAGATATCAGCCGAGCAGAGAGGATCCAACCCTTACCCGTAGTGCGGGATAACTGTTCTGGTGGGACGGTCGGTGGGAGTCTGGTGGGTTTGGGTCTCGGAGCGTAACGAAAACTGTTTTCGGTTCGCCATGTCTCTGGGAGAATCTGGGACGGTTCAGGTTCAATGGGCTGATGAGACTGAGTCAGTGAGGAAGCTTGACTGGATACCTACCGTTGTACGGAGTATTTTTACTAGCTAACTACGGAGTAGTTATTGCGGAGGCGCGAAGCTGTCAACGAGAATGTCGGGCTTGAGATTTGCGGTGGTAACCTAACATGATAAGCGGAGGCCCTCTTTCTTGTAAACAAGTTATAGGTCAGTGAGGTATGCATGAAGAGATGGTACGGTAAACGAACGCCAATTAATGAATCAGCCCTGGCCGGAGAATTCAAGGTTCGATCACTGATTTACTGATTAAGCTATACCTACTGCGTGGTTACTTGCCTCTGACTTGCTCGGAGCGAACAAACAAACGAGGCTCAACAACAATGGCCTGGCCCACTGACAGACAGAAAGCTCTCTCTGTTTCTAACTTTCTACGTATCTCAGAATTAGAAACACAAAACCGAGAAACACTTGGAACCATGGTAAGTCGATCGGGATCTCGAACCCCTGACTTATGAGTGATCCACTATGTACCTGAGCCGAGATGTCGCTGGGAAGCATATCCGATTGGTGGGTTGATGCTTCATTGAAAGGGATCTGGTTGTTTTGGTAGGTGAATAAAAAAATAAGTAAAAAGAGCACAGAATCGAATACTCAGATGTTTGCCGCTTTTTGATATCGTGATATATGGAAGATGATGAATACCATATCATATCGATGGTTGGATACATATAGTCGGAATACCTGCTATGGAATCTCCGTACGAAGATCAAATGTCAAGAAAGACGCTAGAACGTTGGAAGAAACGATGGAAGGTTTTGGAAGCTGGAAAAACCGGGATAACGTAATCCAGACACGGGTAGCTAATTTCGCGGACCCACTTCCCCTTACATGAGGGTTTATTTTTAGCTCAACTCCATGTGGCGGCGGGCCCGAACCTTACCGCAAAGGGAAATGGCTCTTACGCTTGTACAAAATGGGAAAGACGGCTTATAAATTTCCATGAAGCTTTCAGAAGAGATTGGTAACATTACCATATAGTTATCTCTTAATTCAAAAAGTATTTTTAAATCAAAATCCCCGTACTAATTGTTAGCATTGGAGATCGTCCTAATTAGTAGACACCCTTATCGGCGATTCTAATGTCTGCTCTAGCCTCTTGGTTCCCGAGAAACACGTCGTTCCAGGAATTCGTTAGAGTTTTGTACATCAAATCTCTATGGAGCACCACGGTGGCCCCGTAATAGATTGACTTTACGGAGAAGATTCAACAACATACCGAGGTGTAATTATCCGTAAGATACGAAGTACATGTTCATACAGAGTAACTTTTTACAAAGTTTCATACCAACCCGTCCTCTGTGCAACCAATAATGGTAGACAGTCTACTCAAAGAGGTAGAATGGAAGTGCAACAGACAAGGGAGCTTACAGTTACAGTACAGAAAAATAATGAAGCAGAGTTGTACTGTAATGAAGAATACCAACTCCACGAAAAAACAAGGGATGAGTGGGTGCGGGTTTATCATCGTCATCTGTCGTACTCCGTACCTTCCGTACCTTTCCCTTGGGACCAGGAACGGGAGAACCGCGTGGTTCTATTTTGACTTTGCATGAGGCTAACTTGTACATGTACACTACCTTTTTTGTAAGAAAAAAGAAAAGAAGCAGAGAGATGAGAATGTTTTATTTGATTATTTATTAACCTGTCAAGCCACCCCAAAAAGCAGGAATCTTCAGAAAAGAAAAGTCACACCTGGCATACATACGGAGACTGGTACAGTACTACTTTTTATTACCAGTAGTAACTGTCTGCTAGTAATAAATGATTATCCCTTCTTTTCTTTTTCTATTCTTCTTCTAAAAAGGTCAACATACTTTTGTGCCTTATTACATATTTTTCTCAAGTTTGTTCTGTTTTTTTCTGATATTTTTTCCTACCCTCCTTTCCTCCGCTCTATTTTATATAAACAACGGGTCTTTGTCTCTTCTTCTTGTCCTCCGTTTTCTCTCCCTGTCCTCTCTGTTGCTGCAACCAAGGCAATCCAAGCAATCCTGGATATCCTCCCCAGTCGGAACGCCGGAGTATCATTTCCGTTTTAAGATTTTGTCTTCTCGCCGTTGGTTCGCACCCTGTCTCAACTCCTGCAATCGCTACCTCTACCGGCCTGTACCCGTTCAACGAATCAATGAAATCATAATCTTGGGAACACGTTCGTTTAATTAAGAAAAGAAAAGAGAAGGAAATTTTTGAGAATAATTACAACCCCGAGACAAAGATCGACTTCCTGTGCGAAACTTAATCCAACCGTTCGGCGTCACATTCTTGCCCTAAATCGTCGACCAACACGCCGCGGTAACAAGGGGCTCGCACCGAACCCACTCCAACGCGTTTTCTGGGTCTTGACGGTTCATCCTTCATAAAGGAGATCGCCTTGCCGCTACGACTACTGTTTTTATTCTTAATACTTTAATTTTTCCTTGTGTGCTGTTCTAGCGTCAGCCGCCACGACTTCAAAAGCGCCCATTGATTCCGTTCTTCTACACGTGTATTATTATTTGCGCTTTTTGCTTTTTGCTTTCTGGTTTTTTCCTTTATCTTCTTTCTTTTTTCCTTTATATTCCTGTAAGTCTTTCTTCCTCTTTTTTATCTTCTTTCAACCGCATTGTTGCTGCTATACTTCCATTCTCCGAGACACAAACTATTTAATACCCCTCCAGAACCTCCGCTGATTCTGACTCTCATCATCTTCACAGAATCTACAATCATACAATGGTTATTCGTGATCTTTCAGCATACAATATGGGCCGTGGTGCATATGACACAACTGGTATCAAGAAGCCCGGTAATCCTCCACCGCCGCCGAAATAAGGGCTCTCGATCGATTGCTTGAACACCAGATACTGGTCGACCCCTTTCAACAGCCAGGACGGCTTCATTCGATGTCTCATTACCAGTTTGGCAGTTGGCGTACGGGAGCTTTGGAGTACTTTATGCTATCGAATCGTTAATCATGGGGTAAGTGAGCAAACTGCGATTTTCAGGATACACAACTAACGGGAAGTTCAGTTTCATGTAACATGTACACTACCACATCTATTGCTTGGTCGTCCAATTGGACTTTGAACGAATTCTTTTCGACACCCATATGCACTTACTATTACAACTTTTTAATACGCCCCGAACACCTCGACATGAACAAATCATCTTTTCCGATATTGGGCTCCACCTATCTTCAAGCCTTCCATTTTTGTTTTACTAAAATATGGTGGCATGCATACTGATTGCCTGCCGCCGTTTCCGATACGATGTCGACTCGATCCGGATCGATTCCTCATCGACAAAGAAAAGTGCTTGATTTAGTATTGTTGCGGTTTTCCTTTGGGCTCGGCGTTTGGACTCTGGGTATAGACGGGGAAAGGATATAAATGCATCGGGAGGGTTCGGGGTTTGGGTAGAATTTTGGGACCCCACGGTCAAATCATTGGGTTATATTAATCTCCGTTTTTGATGTTTTTTTCATATTTCCTTTGTTGTCTACTACTAGTCTACTACTATGTGGTTGTGTACTATATTAGAAAATACCGGATAAAAATGGCAACGATACTATGCACTATATGTTATTGCTACGCCTAGCAAGCAAGCAGGATGTTTGTCTTTGGACAGCTAATAGCCTAATAACTTGTAAGTAAGGCTTCGACATGCAACATTCATTGGTCGTGTGACTAGTGAGTGGTGCTGTACGCCTCACAATCGAAATTTATCGGCGCTATTGCTTGTATTGCTTGTACGCTGTATGGATTCATTACATACAAACTACGCGCCTTTTGACTGCAAAGGGACGGGCCTGAACCTAGTAATACGGATACTATGCATAGAACAGCAAACAATGATCAATGGATAATTGAAGTTAAGAATAATTGCAAACAATGCCAACGAACAGAGTTCTTCAAACGATGCAAACTCATGCGGAAAGTGGAGACACCCCGTGACTGCACTTCACGCTAATCCTAATGCGGTAACCCCTCTCCATCTGGGCCATATCAGGTCGCCTCTTGAGCTTTCCGAATACTGACTGTACTTCCGTAGTCCATCACTATCATACTCCGTCTGTACCGGAGAACTTCATCTCCTACCAAATTGCTACTTGCTTACTTTCTTGCTATAATCCAGGGCCATCTTCTTTCTAACCTGCTTTGCCATCCTACCGGGAATCGCCTGTGCTCCTTTGTTTGAACAACCCCTGCTGAGAGAGAGAGAGAGAGAGAGCCTTCCGCCGCGTCCCCCTCCCCCAACCACTATCAATCGATCAATCAACCAACCAACCATCCCATTTCAGTCATCGTTCTCTCTTTTCGGCAATTTTCTCGTTTCTCTGACGAACGTTCTTACTACTCCTTGATTGCTGTTTATATAATCAAGCCACTCGTCATCGTCGCCGTTATAGACTCATAGCGAATCGTACCTCTTCTCCAACCAACGACCATGTCCGATTCAGCAAATGTTCCGAAACCAAGTAGCAGTGTCAAACTGGTGCTTCTGGGAGAGGCGGCTGTTGGGAAGGTAGGATCCTCAGAATATTATAATACTTGATATCAATGATTCTTGGTGCTATTTGGCGCGCGCGTTGTCTTTTCTTGTCAATTGAAGTCGGATAGAGGTTAACTTTCATTTCTTTCTTTCTGTCGCAGTCGTCGCTCGTTCTTCGATTTGTCAATAATGACTTCCAGGAAAACAAGGAACCGACTATTGGAGGTAAGGGGCTATTATTTGTAGCATCTGCGCATTGGATATTGATTACTGATGTCATTCTCTTTTTACCTACTTTGCAGCTGCTTTCCTAACTCAAAAGTGTTCCCTTCCTACACGTACAATCAAGTTCGAGATCTGGGATACAGCTGGTCAGGAACGTTTTGCCTCGCTTGCCCCCATGTACTACCGCAATGCCCAAGCCGCACTCGTCGTCTACGACATTACGAAACCGTCCTCTTTGCTCAAGGCTAAACACTGGGTTGCTGAACTGCAGCGACAAGCAAGTCCCGGAATAGTAATCGCGCTGGTCGGCAACAAGCTGGATCTGACCAATGATGGCAAGGACTCCACTGGAGAGTCACCCGTAGAAGGCGAGCGCGAGTCAGCAACCGAGGGAGAGACAGCCAGCGAGGCCCCGGAGGAACAAGATCCCGCCACTGTGGATGCCCGGAAGGTAACCACCCGGGAGGCAAATACATACGCGGAGGAAGAGAGCCTGTTGTTCTTTGAGACTAGCGCGAAGTCTGGGGCAAATGTTGTGGATGTGTTTACCGCCATTGCCAATGCCATCCCCGAGAGCAGCCTGAAGAGCGGACGGGGTGCCGGTGCAGGTACGGGTCAGACTAGTCTTGGGGCTGGACGATCGGGAGATGACTCGAGAGTCAATCTTGGTGATCGGTCCAATGCCGCAGCGAAGGAGGGTTGTGCTTGTTGATTGGATTTATAGAGCTTCGTGTTGGTAGTTATGAACGCAGGTCTCTGGGATGGGCTCTGCGTCGTCAAGCGTTATAACATATGCGTACATGTTTCTTTATGCTTTTCGGTTTCGGGCGTCTTGTGTTATGATACTTTTATAGTTAGCTTTCGCAGGGAACTGTTCGTTGCTTCTTCTATAGCTCTGCTATACATTCCGATGCCGTTGAAGTTGAAAGTATCGAGTAGTAAAGTATGTAGTTACAGACTGTCGAGAAGAGAATGAGGGCAACCATTCCACGTGACCACAACTTCCCTAAACGGCCAGCAGCCCGGCTAAGCGAGGCTCCGACACCCCGATCCCACAGCCCAATTTGCCCGTACTATCACCACCGCCTCAGCTTATTTTTCTCTCTCCTCGACCTCAACTTCCCCCGCGCGCGTCAAGGAAGCAGCAGCGACACCCAACCCCCCCTTCCCTCGTCGAGCAGCACAGCGTCCCTTGCTCGTCCGCAAACATGGCTGCCATCAACAAGATCGCGCACAACTCGCCGTCGAGGCAGAACCCCTCCGAGCTGGAGACCGCGATCGCGGGTGCTCTTTTTGACCTGGAGAGCAACACCCAGGATCTGAAGACTACCCTTAGGCCTTTGCAGTTTGCCTCTGCTCGTGAGGTAAGATATGGATTTTTATTTTTTGTTATATTGTTTTGTTGTTCTTTTGGTTTGGTTTGGTTAGATGGAATTGGGTGATTTGGACGGGGTTCAATGGGTTTGGGGACTTCGGATATTTCGTTCTTTGGTCTATCCAATTGGGTTGAAAAGGGTTGGTTGGATTTGAATGAGTTGGATTGAATTTGGTCGAGACGATATTGAAGTCGGTCGCGTTCGAAAATGATTCAACCTATTCGGTCGGTTATCATGAAAGCAAAAGAGACGAGGATACATACATCTATCTACCTATCTACCGGAAGGATGGAAAAGAAAAGTGGCTGCAACATGAATTGGATGGAACCTGAAGAATACAGATCGGGACAAGAGATGGATACAATACGTTCCTTTTCTTGCTTGCTGCTTGTCGATGCTTGCCATGCCATTAATGATATACGGACTTTCTCTGACATATACTTCTCGTTTTGATCATTAGGTCGAGGTCGGTCACGGAAAGAAGGCGATCATCATCTTTGTCCCTGTTCCCCTCCTTCAGGGTTTCCACAAGGTCCAGCAGCGGTATGCAACTCCGGATTCCCTATTGATACGCGCACGAAACGGACATACAACAGCGATCAAAAAGAAAAAGGACAAAAAGATGGGAAGAAGAAAAAGAACCCGGAGCTAACAAACATACCAAATCCAGCCTCACCCGTGAGCTCGAGAAGAAGTTCTCGGACCGTCACGTTCTCTTCGTCGCTCAGCGCCGCATCCTCCCCCGTCCTAAGCGCTCCGTGAACAGCCGCACCAACCAGAAGCAGAAGCGCCCCAGGTCTCGTACTCTCACTGCCGTCCACGACTCCATCCTCACCGACCTCGTCTACCCCGTCGAGATCGTCGGCAAGCGTATCCGCACCAAGGAGGACGGCAGCAAGACCATCAAGGTCATCTTGGACGAGAAGGAGCGTGGTGGCGTTGACCACCGTCTCGATGCTTACGGCGAGGTCTACCGCAGATTAACCGGTCGTGCCGTTGTTTTCGAGTTCCCGCAGGGTGGTCTGATGGAGTATTAAAAAGAGAAATAAAAAACTGGGTTTCTTATTTTCTTTTTTTTATCTTCCTTTTTAATGCCTTTCCGTGTCACCCTTGCTCTCTTCTGTGTACCCTTTATCCGTTTTCCTTTTTCCTTTTTTCTATTTAATGCAAATGCTGGCAATGCTGGAGTCTTGTCGGGGTCCGCGGGGGGAGGGAAAGGAGAAATAAACAATCGTCAATAACTACTCTGCATATGATGCGTCCATGTCTATTTATATCGTCTTTGCTCGTATCTGCTGGTGTATTCTGGTTAACTACTGGGTTGAAGTGAGGGAATCAAATCAATCTGCCTAAAAGAGTAAAGGAATTGGAGATTCCAGCTGATGCAGTCAAACCATAACTCGATCCTCATCAACGAGCAGACCCTAACTACATCCATCAATCGTGGTATATGTAACAACAGCAACAACAGCAATAACAAGTAGAATCACCCCTGAATCCTCCCAACCCCCAAAACCATCCAATACGCCAACTCCCTCTTCACCATATCCGGCTTCTGACCCCGACCAACACCAACAACAGGCTGCTGCTCCATCTGATTCTCCGAGTCCCATTCCATGCGCACGAAGACCGGGATTTCGAGCACGTCCTCGTCCTCGCGGAGTCCGGGTTTTCCATGTTTTTGGTCCTGGTTCTGGTTCTGGTTCTGGCCCGTCCAGTCGAAGTCGTTACCATCATCATCATCATCGTCATCATCATCATTGTTATCACCTCTCCCCCAAGAACTATTGTTCCCACCACCAGGCAACACACCAGGAACAACCTCCAAAGCCACCGTCGTCCAATTCCTCCCCTTATCCCACACCTTGCCCGCCTCGGCGACTGTCTCCTGTTGACCCCCAACTCCAACCCCGGGCACACCAAGCCGAGACGAGCGCTCCCCCAACCCCGCACCAGGCGCGGAAGAAGCCTCCAACGCCTCATCCCAGACATCACTGTTGGCCCCAATGTCGAACTGGGGACAGAGGATGGTGACCTTTGTGGCGACGCGGCCGGGGGTGATGGAGGGAGTGGCGAGGGTGACGCGGACGGAGTCGAACATGTGGTTTTTCAGGGTGAGGAGGAGTTGGATGGGTTTTTGGGATGGTAAGGCGTCGAGGTTGGGGATTGGTGCTGTGTTGGGTGATAAGGATGATGAGGAGGAGGTGGTGGTGGTGGTAGACGAGCCCAGGAGGGAAAGAGGTCGTAACGTCGGTAGAGGGATGTAGCTGAGTGCGATGAGACGGATGCGGAAGCGTGTAGACTGCGGTTTGGATTCTGGTTTTACGAGGATGTGTTTGCAGGATTTGCAGCGTTTGGAGCGTTTTGTGCGCAGGAGGACGGGGAGGGGGAGTAAGTCGTCGACGAAGCGGGAGTCTGGGTGTTGGGGTTGGGATGTGCGTTGCTCGACGGACGCGAGGCCGTCCCAGCCGCAGTCGTCCGAGGCCATCTTTTGGATGATTGTATCTTCGGCGTCGCTGGTGGGGATTTTGAGGCCTTCCGTGGCGCTCAGGGCTTCCCGCATGACTGGGGGTTTGGACTTGGGCTTTTTGTTGTTTCCGTAGATGCCGCCGAGTGTCGATGTGTAGATGGACATGATGCGGTTGAGTGCACCGGGGGAGGAGAAGCCGAGGCCGAAATCCGTTCCCAGGGGGTCCGCCGGGGAAGCTGACGTCTCGGCGATTTGGCCGCGGTAGAAGGATTTCAGAGCGGCAAATCTCGACTCGGAACTCAGGGCTGGTTGTTGCTGTTCTTCTGAACGCGCCTGGGCCTCCTCATCGGAGCCTGCAGTTGTCCCCGACGCAGTACCGGAGTCGTTGATAGAGGAATAGTTGGACAGAGGGGACTTGAGGTCTCCGTAGGTTCTTGAATTCGACTTCCCCGTTGACGCTGATGAATCGGTCATTCTGGCGAGTTGGGTCCGGAGATTCGTAGGCTTGTCGAACTTGATCCCAATATCCAGCGTCGTCCACATGCAATACGCGCAGGTCAATATCCACGGACCCTGCTGACTCCCACAACTCCCGGAGACATTCTCAAGCGCATAAACCGCAAGAGGCGCGGTGCAAACGGGGCAACTGAAGCAATTCCTGGCACATCTGCAAGCAGCATTAATTAGCATTGACATAATAAAAAAAAAAAATAAGTGTCAAATAAACCCACCGATTCCCCTCACTCCTCACCATACTACTCGGCGTCTCAAACAGACAGTTCGGACAATACCAACTCACAATCTCCTCCGTGATGCACCGCGGACACTTGATCTGATGACAATCCTCGCAGTACAGCAATTGCTCCGGCGGGTATAGCGAGAAGTTCGCCCGGGGAGACCGGGGGTCAAACGTGCCTCCTTCCGCTGCTTCTTCTTCCTCCTCTACTGTTGTTGTTGATTTTGCGTCGCTGCCATCGTGGGCGGTGGGCTCTGGTATGCCTGATTTGCGATGGGCGGATTTGCGTTTTCTCAGCGGGTTTGGTATCGGCGTGTGGGCGCAGGGGCAGGAGATGTAGGTGTAGGGGAAAGGGCGAGACATCGTCAGCGTTTACTTATGTGGTTGGTAGTAGGTACTTACTACTTGGTAACCCGGTCCATAATCCAACTTGCGACAGATCTCGATCTCCAAAATTATCTCTAGTGGTGATCCCGTGACCAACCCGATGCGGAAGGTGGATTTATCCCCGCAAAACGTCACGGCTTTATTTTCCAACGTCTTTCTTTTCGGTGACTCTGGAGAAGCCCTAATTATGTCTCTTCGCCCGCTCGTCAGAGCTGCTCTCCTGCGGAATACAGCCCTAAGGACGGGGACCACCCGGACCTACGCCACCCAACCAGCTGGGAACCCGCTGCTGGAAGTCTTCAACCGCAAAGTGAAGAACATCCAGCGAGACCGCGCGGCATGGGACGTCGAGGAGAGCCGCAAAGTCGACTACCTCAAGGACGAGGTCGCCGTCCGCTTATGTGAACGATTACTGGCAAGCAATAACTCCTAAGAATGACGAAGAGAACGGTTCTAACAAGAACAAAAGGACATAAAACGCGACTTCCCGCACGTCCTCGACCTGGGCGCCCACAGCTGCAACATCGCCCGAGCCCTAACCGCCCCCAACCCGGACCCCGTCTCGCCCACCGGCGAATCCCCGCCGCTCTCCAACCGCCTCTCCCACCTAACCTGCGTCGACACCTCGCCCGCCCTCCTCCACCGCGACGCCGACCAGCCCTTCAACGACGACCTCTCCATAACCCGCCACGTCATCCCGGACCTCGAATCCCTCCCCTACGACCCCAGCTCGTTCGACGCCGTCCTCTCCTCCCTCGCCATCCACTGGATCAACGACCTCCCCTCGCTCCTCGCGCAAACCAACGCCATCCTCAAACCCGACTGTCCCTTCATCGCGGCCATGTTCGGTGGCGATACGCTGTTCGAGCTGCGCACGTCGCTGCAGCTTGCTGATCTCGAGCGTCGCGGCGGCGTTAGTCCGCATGTGTCGCCGTTGGCGGATGTGCGGGATGTTGGGAATCTGCTGGGTCGTGCGGGGTTTCGCATGCTTACGGTTGATGTGGAGGATATCGTGGTCGAGTATCCGGATACGTTTGCGCTTATGCAGGATCTGCAGGCGATGGGGGAGGGGAATGCGGTGTTACATCGCGAGTTGAAGCCGTTGTCGCGGGATGTCTTGTTGGCGAATGAGGCGATCTATCGCGAGTTGCATATGGAGGAGGGCTCGAGGGGGATTCCGGCGACGTTTCGGATTATTTTCATGATTGGCTGGAAGGAAGGGAAGGGGCAGAGGCAGCCGTTGCAGAGGGGGACTGGCGAGATGAATCTGAAGGATATTCTCGGTGAAGGGGGGAATCTCTAATCCTAATTATCCTGTTATTTTCGATGTATAAACATACATACATACTAACTTATACTATCATAGTAAATAATAATCCACGAAGCGTTATGTCAAGGGACCACGAATGCATTGCCTGAGTAAACATCAGGGCCATCTCTTGGTATCAAAGTCCACAGCACAACAACCCACAAGCCATGTAGTGTGATATCAAACAGTCCTCCGATCCGTCATAACCCGCACAATAGCCCCAGTACCCGTAATCTCAACCAACTTCTCATGCCAACTCAGAAGAACACTCATCTGCTGACCACCACCACCTTCGCCGAAATTCCGGGCCTGAATCTGCGAAAACCCAGTACTTTGAGGCGACACCGACTTGCGAGGAGATTGAGCACCACCGGACGGACCGGGGGAGGCCATACCCCTGTACCTAAAAATTAAAAGAACCACCGTAAGCAATTGAACAAGAACCCCAAAAGACAAAATAGAAAGAAGAGTATGAAGAAAAGAAATAAAAACATACAAATACTTCATCAAACAATCCGCCCTCTCCGAACCCCCCTCTCCCGTACAAACCCCCTCCAACACCCTCATCATCTCCCCCTGCCTGATCCCCTGCAACACCTCAACGACCGCAGCGAGGTGGACCTCCTTCGCGCGCTCGTCGCCGCCCAACGGCGCCGTGTCGAGCACATACCGCAGCGCGCCCTCGGGGTCGCCGCCGCGCAGCAGCTGGCGGACCTGTGTTGCGACCCCGGCGGCTTCGCTGGATGATACGGGTTGCGGGAGCGTTGGCGGGAGGAGGGTGTCTATCGGAAAGTTCACGGGGGTGTCGGGGTCGAGGACGTCAACGTTGATTGTGCGGTAGTTGAGATGGGACATTTTGGGTGCTAATTGGTTGGTTTCGGTTGGGTCGGGGCTTGAGTTGGGTTGTCTCAATTCGAGGATGAAGTTCCCTTATGTGGGGTGCTCGATGTTCTGTGTTTTCTGTGATATGTAGTGAATTGCTGAGTCGGTTGAGACCCGGGGAATTCGGGGCAAGGAGGTGAGGTGGTGGGAATGAATGCGCTTCGTTCGACGAGGGGAACGGCAGCGGTGCGTGGGCTGCTATAGTCCTGCCAGGTAACGCAGTTGAAGCAGCACAATCCCGAGATTGCAGGGCCAATTGGCAAAAGGCAGAAGAGACCAGGCCAGAAAGTCCGGGGGAATTGAGGTGGAAGTCGGTATACAATAATACTACTATGAGTATGGAAGTGGAAGTGGAAGTGGAATGCTGACGTTGCGGTTCGGTGGTGCCTTAGGCAGAAATATTGTTGCCTAAGGCAAACATTGCTGCCTGGCTAATAAGGCAGCTATCCAACTTTAACCCGCATCGTCAGGCATCATGATTCTTCATCGTCTCACTTCATCCTTTACAACTCCTTAGTACCATACTACCACTACTACTACTATCATCAATTCATCATCGCAAAAAGACTGGATTCGGCTATTTCTCTCTCTCAACACCAGTAACAAGTCTAGAGTTTGCCTATATACAGTCTCGGTGATGCCTAACTTCACAAAACAACATCCGCCAACGCCGTCGCTGAAAGTATCATGCAAGAGCCGGGTCTAATGTATTGAGCCTAAGAAATCGTAATCGTGATTGACGGTGCGCTGTTTTCATTATTGCCAGTCTTCTTCTCATTGAAAGAAGCCTGCTTCGAATCAGGCAACGTACCAGGCGCCTCTTCATGGGGCATATCAGTCTCCGTTGCTGCTGTCTCTCGATGCCGAGGTTTAGGCGAAAATAGACGTTTAAAGGGCCAGGAAACAAATCTCCATGTTGCCGCAAGGCCTCTAAGAATGGGCTTCATAACAAACCCGATACTTCCAACTACGAAATCGAAAACGATTCCGAAGTGCTTGTCGGGTATCATTCGCAAAACAACGGCCCAGGGTATGCAAAAACCTGCGCAAATGAGGCAGACGACCCATTGAAGACCTGTCAACCGGGTGACGCTAAAAGCAGCGCCTCCGACGAAAATGATCATAATCTGCCCTGCAACCATGATGCAGTTGATTCCGATGAACCAATAGTTCCTCAACACACCTTCGAAAATGTTGTGCTTGTTGTCGAGCCTTCGGTTGTTATACTGGTTGAATATTTGCATCCATACGAATGTGTTGAATATTATGGTGTTCAGCTCAGCCTCATGTTTATCTTGACTGAGGATAGGTCCGAGAATCTCGTCGCCAGCATAATAAAGCATGAAAATGACAGCCAGCTTGTACACGGACTGTCCGAGAATCATCTTCCACATGGTTCTTGTGAACATGGAAGCACTCTTGGGTACGGGCTTTCGGTTCAAGATTTTCTCGGTTGGAGCGTCGGTTGCCCTGAAATGCAGAGGTCAGTACGAAAGCTCACTTTCAACCACAAGTCGCACAGCACAGAGAACAGAGGTCGAAACTAACAGAGCAAGAGCGGCAAACGTATCCATGATCAAATTGAGCCACAACAGCTGCACTGCGCTTAGAACGCTTTGGTTGGACTCATTTGACACAGCCGACACGAAAGTGATGACCACGGCAGTGATATTGACCGTGATTTGAAACTAGACAGATGCTCATATGCATTAGCTCCTTATGGCTTTATTCTTGAACCTCTTCGATGCTTGAAGAACTTACCTGAATAAATTTGGCCACAGCATCGTTGACTGCTCTCCCCCATGCAATCGCCGTGACGATGGACTTGAAATTGTCATCCAAAAGTATAATAGAGCTGGCTTCTTTGGCGACTTCCGTTCCAGAGATACCCATGGAGAATCCAACGTCCGCTGTCTTAAGGGCTGGGCCATCGTTGGTCCCGTCTCCTGTCACTGCAACAGTTTCGCCCAAAGCTTTCAGCCGCTCTACAAGAATCCGCTTGTCTTCAGGTGACGAACGAGCTAACACTTGAAGCTGTGGGATGACTTCATTTAGTTCCTCGTCGGTCAGTTGACGGAATTTGGGTCCTTCCATGACTAGTCCGTCTGTCTTCACGCCGCATGAAGATGCAATCGCGGTAGCCGTTGCAACGTTGTCGCCTGCGAACCTTATTAGCCAGACTGCCAATATGTCTCATAATGTCAACGAACCTGTAACCATCTTCACCTGCACACCTGCATTATGGCACATTTGGATGGCGGCAGGAACTTCAGGTCGCAGAGGATCCTGGATACCTACAACCCCGATCCACGTCATGTCACGGAATATGTCCTCAAACCGAGCCATTGACGGGTCATCTTCCAATACCTGCGTGTCGCTAGGGGGCCAGTTCTGGAAATCTCGATAAACGAGACCGATTGTTCTGAGTGATCTTTGCGCGTACGATTCGATGACATCAGAAGCGTCCTGGAAGTCCCTTTCGGTGAATTTGTCTACAACAGCATAATCCGCTGCTTCGTTTGCGACTTTGGTAGAGCATGAGTTGGCCATCAACTCGGCAGCGCCCTTGACCAACAGTCGATAACCTACCGTGGGCTCGCGGTACACCACACCCATACACTTGCGTGAGGAGTCGAATGGGATCAACTGAACGATCTCGGCGGAGGCTCGCTCCACGGCGACATCCATACCGAGATAATCCTTTGCGAACTGCAGCATTGCGACTTCAGTCTTGGAACCGAGAAATTCTCGACGACCTTCCGTCTCCCCTTCAAAGGCTGTTGAATTCAGAGCAATACTTTGGCAGATCAACCTTCGCGCAGATTCAGAGAACTGCTTGCAAGCTTCAGATGGAGATGAGGATGGCTTTTCTTCGTTTGACTGAACTTGACCGAAGCCATTTCCGGACGCCCAAGTCCCAGCGACAACCGTCATCTTGTTCTGCGTCAATGTCCCTGTCTTGTCTGAGCAAATGACGGTGGCATTGCCCATTGTCTCGCATGCACGGAGGACCCGGACCAAATTATTCTCTTTGACCATTCGCGCTGTGGCAAAGGCGAGTGCAAGGGTGACAGCCAGTGGGAGACCCTCTAGGAAATTGAAAATTGATACCCGTCAGCATCGACAGCAGAACTAAGCGTGACCCGCTTTCACATACCAGGAATTGCAACAACGATTACAGTAATGGCGACGATTAATATATCTACGAATTCCCGTGCTTTGAGCGCGGGACTATTACTGTCGCTTGACAGTTGCGCTAGAAATCTGAACAGCAGGACAAAAAACAAGAGGATTGCGGCACTAAATGATTATATCGTCAGCGACGAGCTTTTCAAGTTGATATGGAAAATTCCGAGGATTGTCGATGTCTCACCCTGAGCCATAGTACCCAATCCAATCCGCCAATCCCCCCAGCTTGACCTGAAGAGGAGTAGGATCGTTGGTGCTCTGCAATGACATCAAAATGCGGCCGTATGTCGAGTAAGGCCCAACGCTGGTCACCAGGTATGTCCCAACACCTTCCAGTACTTTACTACCGGAAATTAGGAACGGATCGAGCTTTTTAGTCGCGGAACCATCTAGAATCCGCTGGTCGACTTCATGACCGTTGGTCTTCTTCATCTGATCCGACTCGCCCGTGGCGGAGGATTCGTCGCACTTCACACCATGTCCCGAAATAAGTACTCCGTCTGCGGGGATGGAGTCACCAGGTTCCAGATGGACGATATCACCGACGGTGAGGTCGAAGATGGATATCATGAGCGGTTTCCCGGAACGGACTGCTTTGACTTGCCGGTCATTGTTCTGCAACGCAACAATAAGCAAAATGATTTTGGTTATTTCCATTGGAGGTATTACTTTACCCTCTTGCTCAACTTGACAAATTGCTTTTCCTTCTGCCAGTCATTGGCAGCAGTCACAATGGTGACGATCAGGATGGCTACGCATATGGCGACACCCTCAATCCATTGGACGCCTTGTCCGGTACTCACCGTCTCGTAAATTCCCAGAGACAAAGACACGACTGCAGCTATAGTCAACATGATGATAATCTTATCGTTATAAGCGTACCAGAACAAGACGAAGATGTTCGTTGGCTTGCGGGCGGGAAACCGATTTTGCTTGAAGATTCGTACACGATCTTCAAATTGCGAATTACCGGGAGCTTTAGATTCAGCAGATGCGAGGGTAGCCACCAACGGCTTAGCAATAATGCTCCGAGGCGTTTTCCGCTGTTCCTCATGCTTAGGTGAAGGGGACGAAGGTAGTAAAAAAGTTTGGAATGAGGGCGCCACCTCGTCGAAAGGGACAGAACCCTCCAGGCGTCCTTCATCTACCGACAATCCACACACCAAGTCCGTTCGCAGACCGCGTTCTAAACCGGTCAAGCCACCAAGTGCGTGAAACGCAGCCAACGACTTGGGGTTCAACATTTTATTCAGCTGACCCGGCGAGAACGCAAACTTATTATCGTATACACGGAAATCCATCTCGGCACGATGATCCGGCCTCAAAGCCTCCGACAACGGCACATCGTCGTAGTCAGCATTGGAACTGGCATGGGCGTCACCGTCAACATGATCACTATGGCCATCACGATAATGATGATGACCATCAGCCAACGGAGCGGACATCGGCCCGGAATCCGAATTAGCCCTAGATCTCACAGCGGTATCCGCAGACGAGATAAACGAGTCCGAACGCGGCCGCAGCGTCTCCCCATCATCGAACGACTGAGCCGCACAAGATGGCGGTCGTTGAACTCCCAGTCTACCTGTATCCAACGACCCTGTCCAACTCGTTGACAATAATGAGTTGTCTGTTGCATCTGATGATTGCTGTTGGTGCATCTATACACACACATGTCAACGTCAGTCAAAGTCGCTTTGGGATTTGGGGGCGCGTCACAAAACGCCGATCGGTCACCTTGAAAAATACCTACCTCTCTAACGGGAATTGCATGAGACGGTGATAGAAGGCCGTTGCCGTTACTGTTACCGCTGCCGTTGCCGTTGCTGTTATGGTTGTTTCGATGTTGCTCTGGAGCCGCCATATTGCAATATGCTCAGCAGGGTATGCGTGCAGTATGGAAAAGCTGCCAGTTGGACTATTCGAAATAACGTATGACCGGGTAGGGTATGGTAGGTAAGGTTAGGTATAGTAGCACAACTGGATATCCAACTCTCCTCTTCCCAGACAAACAAAACAACCAAATAATAGACTGACAAGGACGAAGAACGAAACGAAAAAGGGAAGAGCAAATCAAATTGAAAAAAAAAAAAAAAAAAAAAAAAAACCACTTTTTTGCTAATTCATATCATCATGATCATCGTCGGTATTATTTATTTATTCATGGAAAAGACCACCCGAATTGATGCAGATGGGCATAGGAAGGAAGAGAGAAAGTACAGTACTATGATTTCAATTGATAAGTACACCAGCACAGAACCCCAGGCGGAGAAGAAGAAAGTCCATATATACCATTTCGGGCTCCCTGCAGTCTCTCTCAATCTCAGTCTCCGAGGGAAGGAAGGAAGGAAGGAAGACAAGACGGTGAGGGGGGGGGGGGAAGAGAGGGAAGAGAGGGAAGAGAGGGGGGGGAAGCCTAAAACGTCCGATGGGGCTGTGCAAGAGGGCTTAGCCCAGTCCAGGACAGCTGAGATATACCTATAAGAAAAGGCGATGATGCTCTTCAATGCCTTCCTTGGCTTTGCTTTTTTGCCTCCGAAGGATAGTTAATTCCAGTCGGGATTATCATCAATCACCAACCGGGAAGAATGGCATACGGTGCTCATAGAGTAAATTTACTCTCTGGTACATGTACTCCATACTCCAAAGTCAAACCCTAACTTTGTTATTCCACGGGTTATCAATGTACGGGAGCATAATTTACTAACTGACATAATTGATGAACCTGAACCTGAACCTAAACCTGCATACGTTGTAGATCCCATCTTGATTCTTAACTGGAACGTCAACGTTCGGAAGCAACAAATGAACGTCCTCTCGTACTCCGTATCATGTACGACCAAGCGACCAAGCAAGCAATCTACTCTGTACAGTAATTCTAATACCTAGCCGCCGCATTGATCAGTAGCCTGGATCCAGCGCTGGAACTTTTACCTGTTGACCATTCATCGATCAATCACAGCCATATGAATCATGATACATAGGCACAGCGCCAAAGAAGAAAGAAACATGAAAAAGAGTCTGACCCGTCACTCTATTTCTCTCATTGAAAGAAATACTATACCTAACCGTTGGGATGTAACATGTCACAACCGGGTTGACTGGCGCAGCGCAGCGCGCTTGGCTGTGCAGCTATGTAGCTGCCACTGGTCCACTGTCCACTGCAGGGTGCTTGCCTCAATGCCTATGTCTCGGCTTTTATGTTGGGGTCGGATTTGTCGTTTCAATATGTCCAATGACTCGAGTACGGAGTACGGGGAGGCCTATGGTACTTAGACGCTGGGTTGGGGTTGCACTAACGGACGGAGATGTACCCATACCATACTCATCAGTGATGTATGTCATACAATGCTGTGCATAAGCTTCAAATAAGATTGTTAGTAAGTTTAAACGAAGGGGCAGCGCTTATCTCAGAATCTCAGCCGGCGGGTCGGATCTACTTATCTCCTTCTCTCGGATAATTAGCTTATCCGACACAGAAGAAAGCCACCTGCCGTCTGAGGGCCATTCGTTGCAATTTTGGTAGACTTGACATCCTGGTTCCCAGATCACGATTTCAAACTGGAATATCTCAACGCGTACCAGATTTCGACCTCTCAGAGTGTGAATCACTTATATAATTCGTTATGAGGAATTTACTGATACCATTTTTATTGCTATACGATTCCGCTAGATTGAAGAAAAGTTGTATTTAGAAAGTACTGAAATGACTCGACTTGACAGAATTTCCACGTGACTTGCTATGGCCTTTCAATGGCCTTGAGGCCATGACTCTTTCCCCTTTCCTTTTCTCGATCATCCCCTTAGTATTCCCGCACTTCGTCGCGTAGTGACGCGACACAAACTGCTGACCAGCTCTATCAAGGTTAATAAGGCTCTATAAAATTAAATATGCCCCGTTCGAAAAGGTCATTTCGCAATAAACCAAGTGGACGCTATAAAGAAGCGAGGCGACGGAAAACCACAAACGAAATAGATACTGCGGAACAGACACTTTTGGGGGAGTTTGAGACTTGGAAGGCGAATATCCCGCCCGAAATTCTAAACGCCTTCCTTGAAGGTTCCCAGCCTGAGAAAGAGGTTGATTCATGCATAGCCTCCTTGGAGCTAGGAGATCTGAGGAAGGTAATCCGGGCCTGCATGGATTCGTCCCATCGCAATGCCGCGATTGAAACGTCGCTCATCCACAAGGGCCTGTGTTAATGGGAATGCAATGCGCTGGTATATCCAGGTTGCCTCGCCAAGCCATTTCGGCGCTTCTCAGGGGTCAAGGTAGGTGAATTCAACGAGGTTTTAGGAAATCACATTTGGGTTCTATAAAACGTGTTATATAGTCTTTTATAAATAAGTCCTTGAGGAATCGAATGATATAAATTTCGGCTCGATTGAGCGTTGTTGAGTGGAAGAAAAGTTGATGTGAAAAAGGGCCTGAATCGTCAAAAATCCTGTCAAGTTCACCAAAATGTTTTGGTGAGGAGCTGCGGATGGCCCTCAGACGGAAATCGATCGTTCGTCCCCACTTTTCTATCATTACTAATAATTCTAACCATCACGACGACAACATCAACCACCTCTCCCGTGCACACCACCACAGAACGATCGCTCCTTTCCGTCTGAGATTCTGAGATAAGGCAGCGCCTATTGACCGTAGAAGTAGGCTGAGTATCATACTCATAAGCCTAATACGTATGTTGCTGGTGTAGCTACATGTAGCTGTCAACTGTTATGTCGGACCTCAGCTGAGGTTTGGCCAGTTTGAAGCTTGATCGCCAGAGGATCATGAAAGTACATACTGAAAGATGACCATAATAACGGAGTATTAACAAAGTATATGCATGCGACCCTATATCAACATATTCCCTATATACAGCTCCGTTAGGAATAAACAATAAGCGCAGTACATATATCACAAGTACATTCATGCATGCATGCATATATCCAGCCAGCTCTATCCATCTGATTATCCTGCCTCTTTCTATTGCGTTGCTCCAAGCAATATGGACAGAAGGAGAGAAGAGAAAGAGAACAAAAACAAAATGAAAATAACATCGTGCCTCCAGCTGTTGCAAGCGAGGCCAAGTGTCCAACACAAATAAACTGCCATGTCATCGTAGCACGGGAAGGAAGGAATTATATAATTGAACAAAGAAGCCAATCAATGGTTATCGCTAAGAACAACAACATGAATCCAGGGGTATCCATAAAGAGAAACGGCAGAAGTACAGTAAATCAAGTAGAGAATCAAGAAAATAACGGGTATATCCAAATTCCCATATGTGCAAACAATGCATTGTCATATACACCTCGTTCCGCGAAGAGGTTCAAAGACAAACGACCCATGTTCATGAGGATAGGGTCCATGGTCGAGAAAGGGATGAGCCACTGAAGCCACGGAACACAGTCACGGCGGTAGATGCTAAGCCTTCACTGACTTGAAGAAATGCGGTCTTCCCGCAATAGAACCGGTCGAACGATGCCCAAATAGGCAACGGAGAAGTGGAACGGCAGGACGTAGAAGCTCGTTCAAAGGGTGTAACCGGTCCCTTAATACGGCAATCGACTTGGCCAAAAAGCAAAGCCAGAAGAGGGCTCAAATGCTTTCTGTGAATCGGCTGCCTCGACTACCGTCGAGACTTGAACGACTTCGACCGATATTGTCTGAATGTTGCGATACAGCACTGGAAGGCGCTCTGATCTCCGAGGCGGTATTCACCGCAGCAGGATGAGGCGTTCTGGCGGGTGAAGGACGTACGACGACAACATCATCCGACTCGTCACTCTCACGTGTATGGGTCACATCTAGCGGCGCACCATTGGGACGTGTGGGAGGAGGCTGAGGAGATGGTGGTGATTCTCTTCTGCTCAGTTCTCCGTTAGACGGAGAATGCCTCCCCGGAACTCCTCCGTAACCATCCCCTCCAGAATGCAGCGCAGATGGAATCTTGCGACCGGCGACTTTCTGGAATCCACGTTCGCTAGCTTCCGTGTTATCTGTCTGTGTCGTAAGAGTAGAATTCCGCCATCGTCTCATGAAAGCTGGAGCCAGAAAAGCTGCAGTGGAAAACGCATCGGGGCTGCCGCGTCCGGATGACACTCCTGCAGACCTCTGGGAGTTTGACCGTTGCTCTTCCATCGCCGGCATATTTTCAGCACCCCCTTCAGGAGCATCAGGAGCATTTTGAGCGTCTCGAGAACCCGGGGCCCCTTCGGCTCCTTGGGCGCCTTCGGCTGCTTCTGCACCTTGGGCAGCCTGGGCACCTCCAGCACCTCCAGCACCTCCAGCACCTCCAGCACCTCCAGCACCCCCAGCAACTGCAGCGGCTTCAGCGCCTCCAGCGCCTTCCGCGCCTTGACCTTGAGCTCCTTGAGCKCCYTGAGCTCCTTGAGCGCCTTGAGCAGCCTGGGCGCCCTGGGCTCCTTGGGCGCCTTCAGCAGCTTGAGCTTTGCGATTCCTCTTCCGCCACCAAAAGAACAGGAGCACAAGTAGAACTAGGCAAATAAACCCGAGGACACCTCCAACAACACCTCCAATTATAGCACCCGTGTTAGTGTGACTCTTCGAGTGTGAATTCGCCGCTGCGGCTGTTGTGGTACCGGAGTTAGCCGTGGAGGAACTGCTCGTGCTAGAACTGCTGCTCGTGGTAGAGTGACTACTCGTGCTGCTCGTACTCGAAGTCGTCGAAGTTAAGGACGTTGTGTTAGTGGAGCTAGAAGAACTGGAACTAGTGGAGCTAGTCAAGGTGGGAGAAGTTTGCGATGATGATGATGATGTATTGGAAGTCGTATCGCTGGAGGTTGTCTCTGTTTGACTGCTTTGAGTATGTGACGGTGTTTCAGCTGTTTGTGAAGTATAACCGGGAGACGGCTCGGTGTTAGCTGAAGCAGTAGCCGGATTAGGATTATTCGTAGGTGCGTTAATTGTCACAGGCCCATAGCCAGGGTCCGATAAGGTGAACGGTAATGTGATGCCAGTCAATTCGCCAAGGGTTTGGTGGTCATTGCCGATAATCTGGTAGACGGTCACAATTTTCGGCGAAGAATCGTCGGGCGCGGACCGGGCCTCCAGCACTGTCGGCGGCTCTCGAAGTGGGGCTTCAGGTTGCATATCATCTTGCTGTTCACGGCGCTCCATTCCTCCTTTGGCACTCGAGCTCGAAGCAGCTTCCGCTTGGGAATTTCCGCCGACTCCTGGACCGTCCTTATCGCGCATCTCCGAACGGCGTTTTCTCCGCACGGACCTGGTTATTCGTTGGTGTTGGTTTAAACGATCATCATGATAGCCCATTCTGGCAAGAGGGACAAAATACCTCCTGTTTTTTCTTTGGTCCCAATATTGTCCACCCTGGGAGTCCAGCCAATTGTGTATCGGGTGGCGTCGACAAATAAGAATAGGACGGAAAAGAGACGCGCGTGATACCAATGGGGAAAAACGATATCGATGTTTTCTTGTTCCTTCTTTCGACAAGTTGAATATAACAATTAATAATTCGATATCGCGAAAAATTCCAGTAGCGAACCGTCAAAGTCGGGAGCCGTCTGCCGAATTATATCGATAAGACGGCCAATTGGCCTTATATAAAAGAGCGAACAACAGTAAAGCACCTAATTAGCCGTCGCCGCAGCTGAAGAAGGTCTTCCTGTCAAGAAAGCGAACGACTGGAGCACCGATCGAGTTTTAGAGAACGAATGGGAAAAAAACAGAGTAATAGGAGAAGATATAAGGTGATATACAGGGAAATCAAGGACAATTTTGAGATAAAAAAAGAATAAGGAAAAGAAAAATTCCAGAAACCAGACAATTGGCGGAGTGTCACGGAGTCTTCAACCCGCGGGTCTAATAAATGAAAGCAACAAGCCAGCAGCCAACCAAAATAATGAGTGGACGTCAGTTGTCACTTGAGCAACTGACGGGGAGACAGAACGACGACCTCCAAAAGCTTGTAGGGAAGATATGAACAGGACATAGAAAACCCTATAGGAAAGGAACCAACTGGTGAGCGTTATTATATTCCGTTATACTGGGCGAATAATAATGAGCGAAATGCACGAGAAAACAAGGAAAACATACCGAGAAAATAACAGGGCAGGGGAGGAGGAGGAAAGTATATAGACAGGAACTCAGTTCAATCCATACTGTCTTCTGTCTGTCTTCTTTTTTCTTCTTCTTCTTTTCTTTCCTATGTAGACAATTGATTGATACCGGGCACCAGCAGCAGCAGCAGGGGGGGAGAAAGGTCAACAAGAGAAGGGGGCAGCCCTGGGAGAGCGAGGATGGGATGAAGGAGAAAAAATATGTGGCAGTTTAAGCCTTAGTAATAATACTCCCGCTAGTTTTCCTATGACTTCGCGCGATCCACTGCGTGTACTGCCACTGTCGCAGATAGGTACCGGACCTTAGGAAGAGATTGAAAGACAGTAATAATAAGTGATAATGAACGAATTGATGAACGAAGGCATAAAAAACGATGGAAACAACAACAGCAGCAGCAGCAGCCGCCAAAAGGAGAGACTGGATGAAGAAAAGAAAGAAAGACTGTTCCTATTAGCAGGAAAAAACAGGGAAAAAAAAGGGGAGAAGAAAGGATGAAGTCGAGGAGAATAATAATAATGGATGGAATAATAATAAAATAATAATGCAAGGAACGAAATGAAGATGACAAAGCCAAGAACCACCACCGCCGCAGAGTCTAACCGCGTTTGGTTAGTGTATGTGATGTTTGTTCTGTTTGTGGAGTCAGAGGCTAAACATAACGGGTCAGTTGTTTAATTGTTTTATTACAACCCATCGGTACGAGTTGGTACCGGTATCGTATCATTGAAAGTCCCCGGGTTGACATTTGCATTGCGCTCGGTGATGCTTGAGTCCTTGACAGATCCGTAACGGGGTATAAACCTCTATATATCACTTAGAAGCAGTCGGAATACATATCCATATGGCTGTCAGTGTCTCCAGTGCTAATTGAGTCAAAAGAAATCTAACAATGGGATCAATGGGACCAAAGGAGGACCTCAGACGACCAAGTTCAATACTGCTGTAGTGGGTATTAATGGTGAGGAACAGTCTTGTTGCTGCTGCTGCTGCTGCTGTTGACGAAATAATACTGAGTGAGTGTCCTAAAACGTTTCCAATTCATCCCCTGCGACTCCTTCCGCTTCCACATCCCCTTCCGCTTCCGCCTCCGCTTGAGCTTGAGCTTGAGCCTCAGCCGGTATCTCGAATCCCTCCTATACGCCAGTCAGTTTGATCGGCTGGTATGGTCGGTAAAGTGTCACGGGAGACTATACCTCTGTCGAATACAAGATGTCATGAAGATGCCTTGCCAGCGCATTCTCTTCCTTTTCCAAGTCTGGATCGTCCTCAAGAGCGCTTTGCATCAACACCTCGATATCCCGGAGTTTGGCAAAATAAAAATCCCTTTCCTTCTCAAGTCCCTCCGATGCTTCCTTGTAACGCAGAAGCTCGCGTTGCAGCGCGGCTACACTCGGGCTCGCCCCTGCGCCAGCCGCTCGTGGACGTGCGCCAGTCGTAGGGGTGGTCCCCCGTCGTGCGGCTGAACTCGTGGATCTCGTCCCGGCACCTGATGCACCTGTTGCAGCGGGAGGGGCCCCTGAAGCTTTTCGACGGGCTGCAGCATCATAATCACCGCCTGGGAAATGCTGGTCCCAAAATTTCTTGGTCCATTGAAGAAATTCAAGATTATCCTGCATCCTGCATTTCGAGAGCTGTTGAACGGGAACCGGCTTCTCAATTCCGTGGCGCGTGAAGACATCTGAGCAGGTAAAACAACAGGCGTCATCAGACAAGACGTCCGGCCAAGAAGCTAGTCGATAGGGAAAATAACGTACTTTGGAGAATTTTAAAGTTTTGGAGGTAAGCGTATTCGGTAGAGACATTGAACTTAACACGCGACATGGGAACATCCACTGTGACAAAAGAAAAGAGAACAAACTTAGCAAATTAATGCAATTTGGATAATCGGCCAACTTACTGTATATCGAGTCGAAGATCTGACACAAAGCGGCACTGTATCACAGAAAGCCATAGCAGATCAGCATGGGACTATCATAAACTCATATCCTTCCCCGAGCGCCTTATCAACTCGTCGATCCAATCACCATCGCTCTCTTTTTCACCAATAGTTTATAGTTAGAGACCGGAAAGAAGCGTACCCAGTACCACATTGTTCGATCTTCGTCAAGTTCAACATTAGCAGGTTGTTAAGCCATGCCAGCAGTTCCTGTCTAGAAAGAACATAGCAGAAATAAGCGTCAGCACAATCTCTGTTCAACAAGAGCATGGAATTGCAGGCAACGCTTGCAGCAGCGGTTACATGGAAATCCTCGAGTACGGCTTAAGCTCTCGTACCTGGATTCACCCATGGTGGGGTTAATGCGCGGTCACGACTTCCAAATTCCTTGAGCCCGCTGGGGACGGCGTATAATATGATGCCTGATCTGATCTGAATAGCGTAAAGAGCGTGGGATAAAAGTATAACACACGGGAGTGAGGTATGCTGGAAGCAATGAGTGGAGGGGAGAAGAAAGAAGGAAGCGATCTGTGAATCCAATTGAAGGACAACAACGGTTTGTTTGGCTTGTTTGTTTCGGCCAATTAACCGGGGCCATTGACCAGTAGAACCGGCGGGAGGTTTTTCCGCTCCAGCTAGGAAGCTTATTACATAACTCGACCTGACTAATCTGACAGGAACGTCACTTTCCATTTTCGGCACGGAGTCACGGACAGGAGCAACGACATCAAGAACCTGTTGCTATATATACGCATCCTCCTTTGACTACATAGTCTACATACGTATGGACTTGACTGGTACCCTTCTCATCAATACCAGTTACATCACTGACCAGCGTCCCTTCAACTGTCCGCGCTCCTGCGTGTGTTTGCCATGGTTTCTCGCCCGGTCCGGTCTGTCCAGTCCTCACCGCGCGTTCGCGAAAAACAAGACGAGAGTCAGGAAGCGAGCATAATCATGTCATGGGTCCACGCCTCGTTCTCAAGTGAAAACCGCTTTTCACATAACCTGACCTTTATGAAACATTCCGTGAGCATGGATTGAACCGGGCTTCCCTAAACTGAAGGGGCCTGCGGGTCCTCCAAAACCCGACCAACCGAAGTGGCCAGCACGTCGCGGCCAGCTAAAGACCACCAAAAATAGACGACGAAATGCAAATCTTGCCTGCAAGCTCAGAGCTCCTAAGACTGCTATTTCGGTCGATTGATCCCGGCTATTCATTTTACCAGCCGCCCCATTTCCGCTTTTAGTCTCTGTGCGTTGCCAACGACTCTACAAAGACCAAGGCCCAACACCTAAACCACCGTCCTACGAAAAGCAGGAGATGGTCCCAGAAACTTCGCTGCGACAAATAATAGGGGTAGTCAACTCCATCTTTCGAGCCTATGTATGACGATCCTCGTCTAAATAAGTGGTCCGAACACAATTAACGTCTGTCAACGAAACTCTCGGACATATGGTCCAGGGGCATCCTGAGCTTTTCTGTCTGGCGCCACTGCTCCGTTGGAGTCTTACCTACACCATAAGAAACGGCGTTGCCTTCAATGACAAGTCTTCCTTTTTTTCAATTGTGCGAAATGGATTTGCACGCCTCCCGATGTTGATATCCGCCACGTTTCGTGGTCGTTGGAATATACAGACCCACATATCGTCTATCGGCACGGTCCGCGTGTGCCTCCCGTGACGGCTTCAAGTTAGAGCTCACCTCCCAGACACGCTGTTTAACGCCCTCTCGTGGATTTGCCTATGTTCCTCGCCACTGCGGCTTACATGCACACCAATCATTAGTTGACGTCTCCCGAAACCCGGTTGGCGCCAACAACGCTATAGCCTTCTACCCTCAATGAAAACATGTACAACCCCCCTCTGGCTCTTAAAAGCCTGGTTGGAGCCCCAAATTGGGTGATGTGCTATTGTAGGAAAGAGAGAGGTATCAGAGGACTTTCCTAGGCTGTTGGAAGCCAGAGGGGCGTTATACACTGGTGAAACGTAAAAGGCTGCTATGGTTATGATATGTACACGGCTTTACAAAGGATTTTAATTCAAGAACGGAATCTTTAACCCTTCCTATACCCTAGCCCTAAGCCCTAGATGCGGAATAAATCTACTGGTTACTATTTTTAGTCATAGCTGTGTGCGGCTGATTGACAAAGGCGGTGAAAAGAGGCAGAACCACATGCACCTCAAGGCTCACTGTCGATTTTCCGCAACACCGCACGGACTCATGGATTGGGAACTTCCACGGACTCGCTCGTCGTCTTTATCAAGTTCTGTATGATGTTACTTACTTTGGATGCCACCACCTGCGACGGCCCGCGAGGTTGCTTGGTATTCAGTCAGCAATATATTTCTCGCCCGAAGCACAGCTTGATGATGCCTGAGTCTTGACGACGTCGATAAAGCACCGCAATCCGGGTTCCTCACTCGACAATCTCCGGATTAATGGAGAAGTCATCAACAAAGTTACAACTTACAACGTGAGCGTTGAGCTTGGGCGGCCCGAATGCCATTGCGATTGGCAGATTATCTGCGTTAGCCTAGCAGTAAAGCCGTCATTGAACGCTAATAAATATCTCCAACTTCACACCGTTGGTACCTGATGGCGCGGGTATAACCTTTACAGCAGCCACGGGACAAATCAATTTGATGTAATGTACATACAAAATTGAAACAACCGCTTTGATGGGAACAATCGCTTTCTGGTCTATTGAATCCCTAGGTTAGGGTCGCCTCACAAGCTGAAGAATCCAACAACGACATGATTGACTACAACCTGCCTTCAACGTTGTTTCCCGTCATACCTACCGCCAATTGAGATATGCGGAGTTCAGGACTACGTCAATAATGAAATTGGCCCCCGAAACCCGAGGCTTGGTTCCTCACGATCGACAATAATCTTAACCAACCCGTCATCTTACATCTATACGGGCCTTTAGTCGGTGACTTCAGCTTCTTCACGATCAACCGTACACGCTGACACCCAGCAGTCCAAGTTGTATCTCGGTTCAACAGATAGCAAAGTGCTCTATATACTGCGGCTTCTGGGAACCCAAAAGATGCGGGGCCCCGCACCCCGCATTATATATGCAATATGCACATGGAAATTTCCGAATCCAACATGTCCGAGTGCCTGGCGATTCGTCGGTAGGCATTGATTCTAAGGGCCATCGAGGAGAAGAGCCATGGTATAAATTGGTAGGATGTCTTGCTTGAGGACTTGCAGCATCATTCGCACTGCACTGCATCAGCTTCGCGCGCCATCTTCAACATGCATCTCTTTTCTCGCATCTTGGCCAATTCCCTTGTGGCCTCTTCCATAATTGGAATTGCCAGCGGTGTTGCGGTTCCTGCGAATCGCACTCATGCACCTACTGTGACGATTGCCTCGGGAGTTGTCGTGGGCACGACAAAGACTCCTAGCAATCAGCCTTCTTCTACTGCCTTTGCAAATGCATACCAAGGAATCCCTTTTGCTGATAGTCCTCCGGAGCGGTTCTCGCCTCCACAGAGACCCAAGCCATGGAAGGCACCATTGCAGGCACAGAATATGAAGCCGGCCTGTACGCAGCAGTTTATAGGTAAATTCCTCCAAATGGCTTTGGAAACGGTGAGGGTTATTGTTAATTGCATACAGGTGGTGGATACTTTCAGAGCTTTTTGAAGATGCTATTCAATAACCCGTTGCGTACCCCTCCGGAGGAAAGTGAGGATTGTCTCTACCTCAATGTGTATGCGCCTGCCGACGCATCTCCGACAAATCGAAAGGCCGTGTTGTTCTGGATTTATGGGGTGAGTTCTAAATGCTAATGCTTTGTGAGGCATTGTCTGACAGAGGTACCTGTAGGGCAACCTCCAATTCGGAACAGCAAGCATGGAGTACTACGATGGTACCTCGTTTGCGGTAAACAGTGACGTTGTAGTCGTCACTATAAACTACCGCACAAACAGTACGTCAGCACCAAGCTCCAATATGATATGACCCAGAGCGTGCTACTCACACACCCTCCTTTTAAGTCTTTGGATACTCCAATTCACCCGAGATCCCATTCGGCCAACAGAACGCGGGCCACCTCGACCAGAGACTAGCACTATCCTGGGTACAAGAGAACATCGCCCAGTTCGGCGGCGATCCAGCAAAAGTCACCATCTTCGGCGAATCCGCCGGCGGTTACTCCGTGAAGCAGCTTATGGCCAACCCCCCCTCGCCATTACCATTCCGCGCAGCAATCATGCAATCCGAGGCTTCACTGTTACTTGGGAATGGAACAGAGCACTACCAGATGGTTCTCGAGAGGTTTTCCTGCTCGGATGCACCGTCCCCGATTAACTGCTTGCGCAAAGTTCCAGCAGCGGATATCAAACAGTATATCGAGTCTAATGTTATTATGTTCCCGCCGGTAGACGGCGATGGTACCCAGGTGAGCAGCGTGAAGGATCTCATCAGTAACAAGAAATTTGCAGACGTGCCTTTCTTCCTCGGGACCAATAGCGACGAGGGCCGCGCCTTTGTGGCCGCGACAGGTATCAACAATGGAACCGCAGCAGTAGATGCGGTTTTGAATTTGATATCTCCGCATGACAAGAAACTCCAACAGAACATCATCGCCCAGTATACTGCTGATATCGTGGAGGATGAATTCTTGCTAGCAAGCAGGTGCGTATATTGACCTTGCATCATCGTCTTCCATCCCATCCATTCTCATCGTATCAAATACCCCTCCCCTCCACACACACACACAGAAAAGGAAACCTAACCCAACCCACCAGAATCGTAACCGACGCCATCTTCACCTGCCCAGCCTCCCACCTCACCAACTCCGCAGCCGCAAACGGCTACCGCGTCTGGCGCTACCTCTACTCATCCGCATTCCCCAACACCCACGCCTTCAAGAACGCCGGCGTCTACCACTCCTCCGAAATCCCCGAAGTCTTCGGAACATACCCACTCAAAACCCGGTTCGGCGATGTAACGCCGCAGCAGATCAGGCTGAGCAGGGTTATGCAGTCGGCTTGGGCGGGTTTTGCTAAGCATCCGGAGGTCGGGCCCGGGTGGGCGGGGGTTGGTAGTGGTAGTAGTGGTGATTCTGATGGTGGGAACGGGAATGGGAATGGGAATGGGAATGGGACTTCTGGGCTTCAGCAGTTTGGGGCGGATGGGTCTGATCGTGGACGGTTGGTGCCGTTGCGGGTTGCGGATTATCCGTGTGCTGCGTATGAACCGGTTTTGGGTCTTACTGGGTATTAGGGTTGTGTTATTATCGATCAATTGAATATTCAGTTCGGTACGTGTTATGACAATAGTACATATAATGGATTAATAGTATTATGATAGCGATGCATATTCCATATGTATGAAAATGACCCAACCCAAAGCCCAACCGATGGTACCAAAACTCCAATCCAAAAGGATGAACTCCTGTCTCCATCCAAGACAAGAAAGAAACAAAGAAACAAAGAGAGCAAAAGAGTCAACCAAAACCAATCGTACTCACTCACTCCTCCAACAACTCAATCCCATCAAGCCCATACCCAAAATCCATAATAACAGCCCTCGAGTCCTGACTAGTCGCCACAATCCTGCGATAGTCAGACTTCACACTCAACATCCAACTAGTCGTCCACCCGGGCAAATCCACCGACAACTCCCCAGAATCCGCGTCAAACACCTTAACACTAGTATCATAACTCCCACTAACAATACGCCTATTAACACCATCCAGATGCAACGACCGCACAAGCCGATCATGCCCCTTGAGCTCCCGCACAAGCTCCCCCGAATTCGCATCGAACTGGTAGATAACCTGATCATTGCCACCGGTGAGGATGGAGCGGGCGTCGTCGCTGAACTCGATGCACGCAAGCCCGCGATCCCTGCTCGGGAACTCCTTGACGCATTGCGCCGTGGTCAGGTTCCAGAGTTTGGCGACGCCGTCGCCGCTGGCGGAGACGATGAGGTCGCCGCGGAGTTGGACCGCGTTGACCGGCCCGCTGTGGCCGAGGAGGGTTTTGAGGTGCGCGCCGCTCTTCCGGTCCCAGATGCAGATGGTCGTGTCCTTGGAGCAGGAGACGATGTGCTTGTCGTCCAGGCATACGTCTAGGACGCCGGCGCGGTGGCCTTCGAGGCGGTGGAGGAATTGGTAGTCGTTCTTGATGTCCCAGACGATGCAGGTGTGGTCGGATGAGCCGGTTACCATGATTTCGTCGTCGAATTGGAGGCAGAGGATTGAGGCGCTGTGGTAGCTTGATATTTGGTATGCGGAGGCGGCGAGTTCGGCTGATGGGGTTGACGGGGGGCAGATTGTGAGGAAGGGGGATTTTCCGGTTGACTGTTGGGCGTGGTTCACTACTGGGTCGCGTCCTTGATTATCACCCAGTGTTGATCCGATTACTTTTATGCAGGGCCAGGGGTAATGAGCATCCCATACTCGGATGGTTCGATCGCGAGAGCCTGTAATGATTTTGTTCCTGGGACCGTCAGAAAGAACACCTTCGGAAACGGAGGCATAGGGTATCTAATGTTGAAACTCACTCGTCAAATTGAACGCAGTACACGCTATCCTTATGGCCCTGCAAATAGATAGCGGCCGCCTTGCCTTCTTTCCAGCGTCTGTCCAACGCACGGCGGATGAGGAGCATTCTCTTCCAGTCCTGGTTAGGCATCGTTTTCCCTAGACCGGCAGACGGCTTCTTCCTCCTTATCGGATCACTAGACTCTTGATACCCGTATATTCGACGAAAAACATGCCGCCACACATGGCGGGAGCCTGCCTGTTCGCGCCAAGCACGAGAAACCAGTTCACAACTCATGAGCGACTGAGGACTCAGACATGACAGAGCTTGCGCCATGATTTCCGCAGGCAAACAGGCCACCGGGTCTAACCCAAGCGTTAGCAATTGAAATCCACTTGAGATAACACAGTAGAAAGAACCACATACCGGCACGAGCTACAGACGATCTACCGTCGGAAGAATCAGAGCGTTCGCGCAGATCGATTCCAATGCCGCTCTCCGAGTCCAGGGGCGACTTCGAGTCGGAAAGCCTGGCGGTTTCCCGTTCTGCTCTGGCTGCCTCGTTGTGAGCTGCAGCCGCTGCTCGAGCCGCGGCACCGGCGTAGGCATTGTCTGGGATAATAGGTGGCTCTAGAGGATTCCTAACAACCGGGGCAGCGGTCGTCGGTTCGGTCGTAGCGTAAAAACCATGCAGCGCAGTCGGACTATGAAGAGACGGTCGACGGTTGATGCTATGGGATTTGAAGAACAGAGAAGAACGGCCAGTACGGACGTCCAAGCTGCCACCGTGAACATGGCGTCTATGGGGATGGGATTGAGATCGAGCATGAGACTTGTGTTTCTCAGCATGGGCATCGTCGTGATGAGGATGATGGTGTCTGCGGATAGAGACGGACAACCGACGACCCAACGCCAGAAGCCCGTCTACATGTTGGCGCAGGTTGGAGAAACTCTTAGTAGCACGTCGTCTGAGGAACGGTTTATTGGGAGCAGCGCGGTCGGTCTCTTTGAGCGCATGGTGGTCACTAGTCAGACCTGAATGGTCATTGTCGTCGTCGCAAACCTCTACGGAGGAATCCCATGTTCCTGGCTCCAATTCCGCGCTTCCCGCGTAGGTTCCGTCTCGATGGGGATCGCCCGGAGGTATTTTGAGAGGCATCGGAGGAAGAGGAGGAGGAGGAGGAGAAGGTGCAGAAGGGAAATGAGAATCAACCCGGGATCGTGATCTCAGCGACAGTGACGGTCGTCGCCGCGCGGCATGCGATTCCTGGAGCGACAACGCCATAATCGAGCACCGGAAGAAGTTTCCTGGAGATTTACGGTTGTGTATAGTTGGTGGAATCGGGCATCCGATGGAGGTTTAAGCCGATATCATTACTCTATTTTATGATTGTTCGGAGGTTGTGATTTTATATGGGAAAATAACGGAAACAAACAAAAATACGAACAACCAACATTGAATTTTTACGCTTTGGAATTTCTCCTGAGTTATGAGTTATGGCTGATCGCTTATTATTTTAGTGGCAAAACCGGGGGTTTTTTTTGCGAGCGAATACGGCAGAGACTGCCGATGCTGAGAGAGCCGGAGACGAGGGATTCGGAGAGTGAGACTACAGTGCTATTGATGATAATACAACCGGATTCACTGCTATTGAGTCAAGAAACGGCATCCCAATGCCTCAATTCACACGGCCAGCTTATACAACATCAGGCAGCTTCCGCTCAGCCTCAACCGCCTCCTTAATCCCATCCGCAATCCCCCGAGCTTCCCCCTCACTCAACCTCGCCAACGGCCGTCGCGCATACCCACCATAACCAAAGTAACTCTGCAAAGCGCTCTTGGTCCCCGGGATAGCAGACTTGGTAAGAATCCAATCCGCCTCGCTGAGAAGCTGCTGCACCTCCATAGCCTCCGCAAGACGACCAGCCGACCAGAGATTGAAAACATGCACACAGAGACGAGGAATCACATTAGCACCGCCGGCGAGGATGGCAGAGCCACCAGAGACAAGCGTCTGCAGGGCGAGATCGGCGAGCCCGCCGAATGTGACATAGGGATGTTCTCCGGCCGTCTTACCCTTCGAAGAAAAACTAGCAGGCGCTAAAGGAGACGAAGGCGTGACGGTGTTCAACGCACGAGAGACACGCGTGAGCTTCCCCGTGTTGGCGCAGGTGAACTTGGTACCGACAACGTTGGGATGCTGGGAGATGCGAATGATGAGATCCGAATCCATGTCGATCCCCGCCACGGCACCCGGGAAGTTGTACAGGATCAGAGGCAGCGGAGACGCATCCGCGACGGCTGTGAAGAAGCCGTGCAGAGTCTCGTCGTTGCCCACGGCGGACCGGTAGTAGCTCGGGGGTATGACGAGGGCATACTCGGCGCCGGCTTCGGCGGCTTCTTTGCATAGTTCGACCGTCCCGCGGATGCTCTGTTCGCTTGCGCCGGCGATGACGGGCACATTCTGGAAACCTGCGCTGTCGAGGGCGGTTCTTGTCTCGCGGGTTACTGTCTTTCGCTCTTCGCGGGTGAGGTGGACTGCTTCGCCGTTGGAGCCCATTGTTACCAGGCCGACTAGACCGGCTTTTGCGAGACGGATGGCATGGTTTCGGATGGACGGGATGTCGAGGTTTTCGGTGTCCAGGTCGAAAAATGTCGTAGTTGGACAGTAGACGCCAGGACGAAGGGGTGTAAGCTGCTTTGTAGTAGCCATGGTCGAAGGAGCTCAGAGCTGTCTGTTGGTATCTGATATCAATCAGCTATCTATGATAGATAGTCTGCTACGGATTGCTCTCACTTTAGAGAGGACTTACCGCTATGGACTATCTCACTCTATTCCAGTCTACAGTGGCAGTCAGCAGAATTGAAGATTCCGAGATTCAAAAAAAGCCTTCATACTCCTTCATACTTATAGTTTCTTCTCCGAGAATAACGGCTTGATGTATTTGAATCTCACGTGCCAGATGGATGAATCGAAGACAAGTCGATAAATCATCCGCCAATCAGAACCCGACCTGTCATGCCACGCTACTTGCCAAATCAGGTAAAGCGTGGGGTTAATATCCGGGAATTGTGGGGGCGGGGTGATGACATTGCGGGGAACGGTAACTTCAATACGGGTTCGTTACATCCTATGTTACAGTATACGGTCCGAGGTCGATGACACCGATTGAGCATCCCTGTTCCTCAATTGCTAAGGAATAGAAGAAAACACATCCAAGGATACTGTTCATAGCTGTAGCGATGGCTCCACCCGATGTTCTGATGGTGAGTTTACTGATATAACACTTCTGGACAATTTCGCTAACATGAAAACAGATAGGAACCGGCGAATACACCACCGGCTACGTCGCCGGCGGCGCCTCAACCTCAGACAAAAAGGTAGGCGTAGTCGGCCTAACCCTCTTCGACCTACGCCGCCGCAACAAAGTCAAATCCCTCAGCATGGCAGGCGTCTCCGGGCCCAAATTCCCAGGAATCCGCGCCCACTTCCAACAGAACATCTCAGCCGTCTACAACAACCTCGACGTCTCTTTCACCTCCTACCCACCGGATGACCAATCAGATCCAGAGGCCTACAAAACGGCCATTGATGCACTTCCCCCGGGCTCGGCGGTGACTATTTTCACCCCGGATAGCACGCATTTCCCGATAGCCCTGTATGCGATTCGTCGCAGGTTGCATGTACTGATCACCAAACCGGCCACGAAGCTGCTCGAGCACCACCTAGCCCTCCTCACCGAGGCGCGGGAATATGGCGTCCTCGTGTACATAGAGCATCACAAGCGCTTCGACCCGGTGTACGTCGACGCCCGCGCGAGAGCTGCCCAGTTGGGCCCCTTCAATTACTTTTACAGCTACATGAGCCAGCCGAAGAGCCAGCTGTCGACGTTCAGGAACTGGGCGGGCAGGGAGAGTGATATCTCGTATTACCTGAATAGTCACCATGTGGATGTTTGTGATAGTATGGTTTCTGGTCCGGGTCAGGGTCGGGGTCAGGGTCAGGGTTGGGGGTTTGTGCCGGTTAGGGTTACGGGGTTGGCGTCTTTGGGGACGGCGGTTGGGGTTGGTTGTGTGAATGGGACGGAGGATACGATTACGTTGCTTGTTGAGTGGAGGGGTAGGGGGGAGGGGGATGGGGAGGACGGTACGAATAGGGTTGCTACGGGGGTTTATACGGCTAGTTGGACGGCGCCGCAGGGGGCGGGGGTTCATTCGAATCAGTATTTTCATTGTGAGTTACGTATACCTGTTAAGTTGGAATTAATGCTGCTAATTTCCCCTCTTATGTTCGTCTAGATATGGCCTCCAACGGCGAGATCCGCATAAACCAAGCCAAACGAGGCTACGACGTAACAGACGAAAAACAAGGCCAGATCTCCTGGGTGAATCCGTGAGTGCACACACGATAGATAAAGACCAATCAGGACAATGCTCTGACCATACAACAAGTTTCTACATGCGCTACGCCCCCGACGAAGACGGCAACTTCGGCGGCCAGACGGGCTACGGATACATCAGCTTCGAGAAGTTCATCGATGCCGTGACGGCTCTCAATGAGGGCAAGGTTGCACTGGACCAACTCGATGCTAAGCCGTTGCCGACTCTCAGGAATACCATTGCCACGACTGCTATCTTGCATGCGGGGCGGGTTTCGTTGGATGAGAGGCGGCCTGTGGAGATCCTCAAAGGGGAAGGGGATAAGTGGGAGTTAAGGTGATTGTTAGTAACAGTAAACAGCACAGGGAAACAAATATATAGTAGCTTTCTCTGACAGGATACTTGCATGGTCCCCGGATTCTGAGGACTGATTATTATTTGAGAAAATATATTGAAAGAAGAAGACATGGCAAACCAAACTCCGTCCTAGTATCCATCGTGTCTTCGTATTTGTCCCGGCGAAGTGAAGGAGACTATGATACTAACCCCTCCGTGACCCGGTCTTGACAACGCCGTCTCCGCCTTTGTTGAATTTGAGTCGACAATCAGGACAGTACCATTTAGCCGTCCGACTGGGGACATCAGAGAGACCGACGCAGTCCAAGTGGAACCACTCTTTGTCACACTATACAAGCAAATTAGCACCCCAGAGCTAAAAGGAGAGAAAAGAGCCAAAAGAAGAAAGACAAAGAGGAAACCTACATCAGGATTCTCACAACATATCATCGTCCCAAAGCTAATATCCCCGCAAATACAATACCTCGGCTCATTGGGATCAACCTCCTCCAAAACCCCATCTTCATCCAACCGGAGATCCTGATTCGCCGTCGCGGAGTCTCTCTGGCTACTACGACCGCCAGTAGCCGCTGCTCCTTGTTCGCGGGTCCCCGCTCCGACCCGTTTCTTGGCTGGCTTCGCTTTCCGACGGCCGTAGCTAACTGCCGCCCCGCCGTCCTGACCGGATGATACAGGGCCCGGAGCTGGGCGTTTTCGGCGGCGGTTGTCTGTTGCGTTGTGCGCTGGGCCTCGGGAGGCGTCGCGAACAGGCGTCTTCCGGGCTGGTGTGGCGCTCTTACGACGGAGTTCTCTTGTTGCTCTGGCGGGTTCTGCAGGTGTAGCCGCTGAGCGGAGTCGAGAGGTTGCAGGGGGTGTGGAGGTATTTCTAGTCTTGGATGTTGCCAATTGCGCCGCTTGACGTTTTGATCCGGATGGGGATGAGAGTCGAGAGGGTTGCTTCTTGCCGTCGGATGACACGTTGCTTGTATCCGTTATAGCTGAGCCGGTTGATGTGCTGGCTATCGCTTCATTTCGTGGAGCTGCTCCTCTGCGGTTTCTTGTAGAAGTACGTAGATTGCTTGTGGCTGCGGTCGTTTGGGTATCCGGCTGAGGGACAGGTTCGGAGATTTCATCCAGTTTCCGCTTTCTGGACGGTCTTGCTTTGCCTCTTGTAGATGAAGCTATTTCCGGTGAGACATCTTGATCGTGGTCATCAATGGCTGGCAACTCGCTCTCCAGTGTTGAATCAACCTCTCTCTGTGGATCTAACCCTATCTCTGCTTCAGCTGCAGCGACAGCGGCCTGCTCCCTTGCCTGGTGCTCACGTTTAAGCTTCTTTGCTTCGTTCAGTTTCATGCCACGATTGCTTAGCTTGGTTTCCGCCGCTGAAGTCGAAGCGGCCTTGGCATCATCATTCTTCCGAGCCAGCTTGCCTTGGGCATCATTATTCTTCATATCGTCTATATCCACAAATTTATTTCCTGCTGATTCAGCCTCCGCTTTGGCAGCTCTGTAAGCTTCCCAGCCACGTCCGCGAAGGGCGAGTTCGCGATGAATCATGACTTCACTTGGCTGCCATACTGCATTCTTCTTCATTTTTTTCCGCAGCTTGGTCATCTCCCACTCGGTAAGTCGCAACCAAGGTAGATCGTTACTACCTGGCTGAGCACCGTCTGGCGGAGGTTCCAATAACGCCAAGGCGTTGCTGGTCGATATTCCCGCAACGGAGCTCAGCGCATTCGAACTTTGTGCTTGTCGCGAACGCCTCTTCTCCGTTGAAGGTTTCTGGGCAGCAGCATCCGGTTCAAGCACCGCTTTCGACTCCACATCAGCATCCGACTGCTCCGTGCTGGCAATTGGAGAATCCGGGTGCATCCCAGCAAGGTGCTCCGCAGCGATAGCTGACCGTCGACTTCTCGATTTCTGCGGCGGCGCACTCGAAGGACCTTCCTTATTACTATTATCGAAGCGCAGGGTGATGCGCGTCGTTCGACCACCCTCCCCCTTTCGACCTGCTCGAGTGCGCTTGCTGTTATCGACAGGCGCGACTTGATCGCGTTCACCAACCGGACTAGGATCGCGCGGTACCGGATGCGGAAGAGCACGCAGCTTCTGCTTTATGCAGCCCAGACGGTCGAAGTGGCGATCGACGACATCGTAGAGACGACACGCTTCCCCGTAAGCAGATTCGCGAGCATTTATAGCACGGTCGAGATACCTCGATATCTCTCTCCGAAGAACTGGAGGACTGGGTCGCGCATCCGAGGGAATATCTGGGAGTTGGCCGTAGGTCTTTGTAAGCTCGTGGACGGTCTGGGTAGACTCCAGATAGCGTTCGTCTAAGCCGCGAATAAGCGTCAAGGAGCGGATTAGGTCTGCGGGGAGGTATTCGGTGTAATCGACATAGTCGGACACGGTGGCTTGGGCGTCTGGATCAAAGGGGCCGTCCAGGATGACACCACCGTTGTCGTCGTCGGTCGAGTCGGTCATGGTGTTTGACTGGAAGAAGCGACGAAGCAGCGGAACTGCGAAGGAATTCCAGTTCAGCGCGTTCAGCGACAGAGAGAAGCTGCTGAGTTGGTCGGCAAGATGGTGGTCTACACCATCCGCGAGCTCATGCGACGGCGAGGAAGCCAAAACACGTGCATACGAGATGGTTGGAGGGCTTGAAAAGTCAGGTGAGGAAGGACGTAGGGGTGAATCTATATTATTAGCAGATTGTGTTATCTTTCTGAGCCTTGTAGTTAGTGAGTAGAGACTGGTATATGGTGAAGTCGCGGAGAGAGTCCGAGAGAGTCGGAAGAAGGCGAGGAGGTTTGATGCCTCAGGCAGAACATGACTAAGCTGGAACTGTTCCCGAACCAGTTAGCGCGTCACGTGGGCGCGTTTAGACCTCACGCGTTTCTTTCTTCCTCCTCGCTCCATTCATTGTCCTCCTTGAGTAGCCCTAAGGAACCATGGTAAGTCCGTAAAGACTGGCTATACTTGTCTGTCAACCCTTACTACGAAGATAGTCCATCAACTCCCTATGGGGTTCTCAATTCTCCCACCGAAATGGAAAAAAGAGACCGGCTCAAGCTGCTTTTCGAGCAGGATGAGCACCTCCTGCGGACTGACACGCAGCTCAACAACGACAACAAACACATCACAAAGCAAGCAGAGCATCAGCATCTAACAGTCCAGCCTGAGCAGATCCCCAACAACGGCAGAGGTAGAGGCAAGCCGGTTGAGCTTCCGCTGAGGAACGGACCGGACGAACCAAACGCGAAGCCGCCGTTCAACAAGGGCCCGCGCGGTGGTGGCAGAGGCGGCAGCAGAGGCGGCGGCAGAGGGGGCGGCAGAGGGGGCGGCAGAGGGGGAGGCCCCAATGCGTGGCGGGGGAAGCCTAGAAACAAAAACGAGTCGTTTGAGAAGAAATACTACACGGAGCAGAATGAGTCCTTCCAGGACTGTTATTGTCCTCTTCTGAGCGTTTCGCGTTTCCCGTACAAGTTCGTGCAGGGCAAACTGTCCCAGCCGATTGCGACCGAATTCTTCGACGAGGGCAAGTTCTGGAGTCTAAGACAATGGGATCTGTAGGTCTTTTTGTCTCCAATTATTCTTTTGTATCGGCTAACTAAACAATCGCAAGGTACTATATCCACCCGCCTCCTCAAATGGGAACCCGTCCGCTTCTTCTCCTGCCTGCGGCTCAAGTAAAGCTGCTGATACAGGAGATTAATGACACTTTCAATAGCAATCTTATCCTTCCAACTGGAGTGGGTAAGGGCTTTGTCCTCCCGTTCACGAACGAGAAGAACCCGAAACCTTCCTTGCTTGGTCAGTTCTCAAGTCGGGAGGAGAAGGATAAGCTCGAATATCAGATCCCCCCGCGCCATGCAGACGGCGGTAACAACCCTGTTGAAGATCCTGACTACGTGGAAATGCTGGGATGCGCCATAGCGGCTACCAAGAACAGGAAGAAGGGCGGAGGATCATCCTCCAAGACCAAGAAGGAGCAGATGAAATTCCGAACCCAGCATGACTGGATGTGTTGTTTGAAGAGATCACAATGCTACTTTGGATTCCGTTCGCGTCGTTCTCGTGGCGGAGATACGGAAGATAAAGCGGCCGCTTTCCCACCTTTCGACGAGAATGAACCCGCTCAATGCCCATTCTGGCACGAGCCTATCTTCATCAGCGTGGATGTGGAATCGAATGAGCGTGCCCATTCGCAAATCACCGAAGTCGGGATCTCCACGCTGGACACGCTTGACCTGGTCGGGGTTCCTCCGGGTAAGGATTGCGAGAACTGGATTGCCAAGATCAAATCGCGCCACTTGCGGACTCGTGAATACTCCCACGTCGTCAACTGTGACTTTGTCAACGGGTGCCCGGAAATGTTTGAATATGGACAGAGTGAATGGGTGCGGCTGAGGGATCTGGTGCCTATCGTGAGCGATTGTTTCCAGCCACCCTTTTCACATGAAGGGGAGAACGTTCCCGAGCACAAGAAGCGGATGCGCAATGTCGTATTCGTTGGACACAACTCTTTAGCGGACGTCCACTACCTTCAGAACATGGGGATTACTGTGTTTGGTGACAGGGTGGTTCCGTTCCTGGACAACTTCGACACGGCCGAAGTGTTTCGTATTCATTTCAACGAAGCGAACCATCGCTCGCTGGGTAGTATCCTTGCGGAGTTCGGAATCACGCCATGGAACCTGCACAACGCAGGCAACGACGCGCGGTACACGCTGGAGGCGATGATGCGGATTGTGTTGAGGTCCAAATTGTCCGACGAGGGCAACTCGGATGAATTCGATGGCGGAGAACCACGGGGCGTACTGTGATTGATTGCAAGCAACAAGCGGAGAGGAAGTCTTAATAGTAATATTCCATGCCTATTTAACGAGTTATACGAAGCAACTCTCAATTAATGACATTCCCATCCCTGTCCAGGCGAACCTCGGGCCAGAAGCTCTCCTCCAGCCACAACACCTGCCTCCACCACTCCAAGCACTTCCCCCTCAGATTCTCCCCTTCCTCAGCCCCCTTCACCAACCCGGCCAACTCATCCACCACATCCCCAATCCGCTTAACAAACTGCTCGAATTCCGCACTCGTCCAGTTCGGAATAAGCCACCGTCTCAACGCACCCCCATCCGCATCATTCGAGTAATCTTCCTCCTGCCCCTTCTTCCCCTTACTCTCCTTCTCCTCCTCCGCCAACCCCCTCACAAACCCCCAAGCCCTCAAATAACAAACCTCCATCGCCCAAAGCACCACCAACCCCTCCAACAACGTCACCCCAGGCCCGCCCGCACTAATTATCAAATCCGCATACGCCTTCCTCGGCCCCAGATCCAACCCGAAAAACCGCTGTCCCTTATCCGCCGCATTCTCACCCTCGCCATGCACGACATCTTCCTCCTTCGCACCCGCCGAGGCTGGTTTGTCCATTTTGTAGGATCCTCCACTGCCACCACCACTGCCGCTGCCGGCAGAATGATGAAACCCCACCGGCACCGAACTCGCACAGACAGCATTCAAATCAACCCCAAACCCCGCCGCGATATCCCCAAACATCCCCACCTCGCGCCTCACATTAACCAACGCGTCGATCAGCACGTCCGCCACGCGCTCCTCCGTCGTCTTCGCCCCCGTCCCCGTGTGCACACGGCTCGTGTTGGTGTTGGGGTTGTGCGTCGGGATGCGCGTTTTGGAGAGCAGCTGCCCGACGAAGCGGATGTAGGTGTGTGCGTACAGCCGGTCTTGGGAGAGGTAGTAGCTTAGCGCGGGTTTTGGGAGTTTGCCGGTGCCCGCGGCGTGGAGGAAGGGTGGGGCTGTTGTGGTGCGGGTTAGGTGGGTTGGGGTGGCTTTTTGGAGGTGGGTTGTTAGGGGGGTTTGGGTTGCCATTTTTTTGTTTTCTTTTCTTTATGGGCTTTTTCTGGTTTTTATTGTGTTTTGGTGGTTGTATGTGGTTGTTTAGGGTTGAGTTGGATGGATTGAGCTTGGGGTCTTTCTGCACTTATGATATCATTGGTCACATGATCTTTATTTATGCGTCTTTATTTATGTCGATTGATTGCCGCCATACATAGTTTTATGCATAAACTACATAAATAGCAAACAAACACGACAAAATAACACCATAGATAGACCCTGAATCCCTTCTCTTGGGCAAATCACGAGGTAGCCGTTGCCCTAGCTGCATTGCTCATTTGCCGATGATACGATCCGATGGGTTGGAAGCCCCTGCAACAAAGTCAGCAACAGACACAATCACAACGCCCAATGCACGGGGAACAAGGAGTCAAACAAACCTGGCAAGATCGAATCCTCCTTCCTCCTCTTCCTCGTCGTCCCCCGGTCCGGGTTTGTTGTCGTTATTATGCCGATTCCCGTCCGGCGGATCCTGGTCCTGACTCGACCCCGACCCAGCTCCGTTGGCATTGTTGTTGTTGTTGTTATAACTCGGTTTATCCTCTTCTTCCTCCTTTTCCTTCTCTTTCTCAGTCTCCTCTTTCCTCTCTCCCCCTGCTTCTTCCTCTTTCTCCCTTTCCTCCCCTTCTCCTTCTCCTTCTTCTTCTCCTTCTCCTCCCTCATCACCCTCATCCAACGGCGGCAAACTCCTCCCCCCATGACCAAACGCCATCCCCGGCTTACTCGGACTCACCAAATCCGGCGGCGGACTGCTACTCGGCAAGTTACCCAGCCCATCACCAGACTCCCCCTTAAGCGGACTCGTATCCTGCACAGGACGAGCCGGGGTGCTCCCAATCTCCGCAAACTTCCAGAACTGCGCCGGCGAGCTCATCGGCATGAACTTCGACGGGATCTGAGCCGTGCTCGGCGGGGGCAGTCGCGGTTGTTGGCGCTGTGGTGCCGGTGTGATCATCGACGAGGGTCCGTCGTCGTAGTACGACGAGGATAGGATGGGTGGGGATTTGGCGACGTTGTCCGAGAGGCCGTAGGCGCGGCTGGCTGTTGAGGCGCTGTTGCTGTTGTTGCCCGCGTTGTCGTTGTTGTCGATCAGGGATTTCTTGGCTGTGCGGGTTGGTAGCGGTGATGGCTCTTCGTAGTCAGGTCGTGCGTTGCGGAGAGCGTGAGCCGTGCGGGAGCCCCTCTCCGGTGTGTATGCCTCGACGGGAGCTACTGGGAATGAACTGAATCCTGGAGATGATAGTTGTGGAGATCTTTTGCCTGCCGAGAATACAGTTCCGAGGCCGTTGGCATTCCGCGACGAGACGTCTTTGGTGGCCGGCGATGATGGCGCCGAGGACTGGTTTCCTTTGCGTGCTTGTCTTCTCCAGTACTCTTCTCGATACTCTGGAACAATCTGCCATTTCATTCCCTTGCCGGGTTCATCAGTGCGACGAGGCACTTTTTGAAATGCCTTATTCAAAGATAGATTATGACGAATCGAGTTCTGCAAGGAACGACACAAAGAGTCAGTTAACCAACACTAAGAAACTCATGTAAGACGAAAACTCACCTGCCAGCCACTCTGGGAATGACGATAAAACGCATATTTATTCACAATCCACGTGTAAATATGATTCAGCGTAAGTTTCTCCTCCTCGCTCGAGAAAATAGCCTGAGCAATCAGCGTGGCATAGCTATACGGCGGCTTCAAATCCTTGGCCGAATCCTTGCTGTAGTCAATTTCCTCGGTACTTTCCATCATCATTCCCCGATTGTACAGTGGCGAATGCTTCGCCGTACGTGCGCCGCTAGTGTCAGGGGACCGAGGCGGCGGAGTGACCTGACGCTTCAGGATATGCGGCGCAGACGCAAGCGACGCCTGGCCGCCACTCGCCGCGGCGGTAACAATAGAATCAGCCGGGTCGTCCGTCGACTGCGGAGGGCGGGGATGCGCATGCTGGGCGGCATCCCAGTCCTGCGACTCCTCGCCGTTGGCTATACGGTGAGCGCGCTCGACGAAGCTGGAGTGGATATTGGCCTGGTCGCCCGGCGTCACGAACATCATCTGCGTGTTGGCGATCTCGATGATGTCACCGCAGGAGAGGATGGCGTCGGTGCCGCGCTTGAGGACGACGTTGTTCAGACGCACGCCGTTGCGACCGTTGACGCGAATATGCCACGCAGCGGTCTGCTCTCCATCGTAGAAAATTTCGGCGTGCAAACGAGACACGAACTTGCCAGGACCCAAATCGACATGTACCTCGGGAAGCGCCCGAGCGGCGATGGTAACGGGACTAGACTGCTCATCGATCCTCTGTTCTCGGTCCGGCTCGCGACCAATATTGACATGAAGAGTCTTCACGTAGTAAGTCCAGTTGCGCCCAGCGATCTTCGCATATGCCCGAATGCTCTGTTTATTCTCGGTTTTCGCATTTGAGTGGTCTCGCATTACGCGAACGTCGTCACGAGGCACACTGAGGCAGGATATGACCATGTCAACAAGGTCCTGGTTCTCCGAGACTTCATTGTCGGGCGACGAGTCATCGGCTTCGTCTGCAGATTCTTCGGTCTTGACAGGCTGACGAGGTTGAGGCGAGGGTTGACGACGGTTTACCTGAAAGCAGCCAACGAAAGAAAAATTTCGTGTAAGTCTCGTGAAAGCCGCGATCAAAAAAAAAAAAAAAAAAAAAAAAAAAAAAAAAAAAAAAAAAAAAAAAMACAMTTGAACACACTT
>HG983337.1:1314148-1427455 GCA_900006255.1 Xeromyces bisporus
AAAAACGAAAAAAAAAAAAAAAAAAAAAAAAAAAAAAAAAAAAAAAMAAAAAAAAACAACACAACACACTTGAACCCACCTTGCGCTTCTTGTTAGATGGGCGAGTCGGCGACGAATCCGGAGCCTCCGCATCAGATGTCTCCTGCAATTTTATTTCCTTGTTGCGGCGCGCACGACGTCTGTTTGTGAGAGGCATGGTCGGGTTGGCTTAGAGAAACCAAGGATGGATATATAAAAATAGTCGACAATACTCTAAGTAGTATCAACAGTATAAAAGTCGCTGGCGAGAATATGGTATATCAAAGAAAGAACGAAATCAGGACCGTGCGATCAAGACAAACAGCGACCGACGACGGACAAGGCAAAATAGAGGAATAATAAATGAGGCGAGGCCCTCCGTGAACGAAACGGAGAGAAGGAATGAATGGAAAGAGACGAAAGGAACCAAACCGTGGCAGCCAATCGATCTCGAGGACTGTTGCCACCGCGTGAGTGGAAGTTGGAGAGGCAAACCAGGGTTATTTCTTCTGTCAACTGGTCTGTCTAAGAAACGGTGGTCAATAAAAACAGAGGGGCTGTAGGTATTAGTAGGCGCGTTGCGACAGTCGACGGCGATGATTAATTCAGAAGTCGACGCGTGAGGTTGTTGTCGGAGGAACAGATTAAGAGGAGAGTCCAAATCGCTGCCTCTTTACGTTATACGAAGGTTATAAAAGTATTTGGAATGGCAACACTGTTTGCCTGCCTTCAAAGTAAGTCATGACCAATGATCATTCTCTTACTATGACAAGTATGGACAATGCAGTTGGCAATCTGTCAATTGCAAAAGAAGTAAAGAACCGATGCCTCGAAGTACAGGGGAATAATCAAGACCCCGTACAGACTAAACAGTAGAGACACAACACGACAACGTATGTAGGCAGTAACCCAAAAGAAACATTCCAATATCCAAGGAGAAAAACAGAAGACAAGACCAAGATTACAAAACCATCGTGACAACCGTTAGGAAGAATACACTGAAGAAGGCATTCTCAGAGAAAACGAAACGAAAAGAAACACAATTCACGGAGCATCTTCCACCTTGCAATCTACATCCTCATCCACACGAAGCACCGGATACAGATTCGCACCGTTTGGCTCAGACTTGGACTCATTCGCAGGACGCTCACTACCCGCATTATTCTCAGAGCCAGTGCCTTCCATATGACTGTCCTCTCCGGTCTCTTGTGCGCTCGCTTGCTTCTGTTCCCCTTGCTCGTCGTCGAATTCTCCGCGTTCAAGTCGAGAACTCACGTAGTTCCGCAGATACTCGACAAGACGTACCTTCTCGACCCACTGCACGTCAGCCCGGTCGGCCACTTCAGTCGCTGCTTGGGCAGTCCGCTGCGTAGCCTCCGGATCTGGCGATGCACTGGAGTGTAAGGCGGGATCAATGACATTGGCAGACAGACGCGACGGCGAGTCCGACTGGTTGGAACGCGGCTTCGCAGACGGCGTGCTCTCACCATCCTCCTTTCCATCCGGAGAAAGGTCCATTGGCGGTTCAGATGGTTGCCGTGCATTGGGACGGGCGCGCTGCAGGGTGCCACCGGTGTACCTTCGGCGATCGTCGTGGTCGAAAACACCACTAAGCGTGGACGACGTCGCAGCGCTGGTTGCCGTCGGGTATCCAGCCGCCATACTCTCTGCCAAAGAGGTCGACGGAAGTCTGGGATACATGGCGGAGCCACTTTCGTGCTGTGGTGAAGGGAAACGATGACCGGTCTGCATGGACAAGGTAGGTGAACGACCTGAAGTGTATGACTGAGCACTTGATGGTGGCGTGAGGGCCGGGGTAGCAGTACTGGTTGTGGGTGACTGAGTCACCGAAGTCTTAGGCATCATTGAGCCCCCCGACGAATTTGCCAGAGCATGAGACGAAGGTAGCTGGCTCGGAGGCGAGTTGGTCGTGCGGTAGCCCATTCCACCCGGGACATAGTGAGCTCCGGGCTGTGCAATGCCGGCTGCAGCGACATGGTCATCACTTTCATAGATGGTATTTTGCATTTGTTCCAGATATTGGTCAATATTAATCAGATCGTTTTTGGTCCTGACATTGCTCATTGGGGGGAGATGGTATGCCGGCGACTGTCCGCCGTAGCCATGGCCGCCGACAGTCACTGGTGCAGGCATAGCTTGGTACTCTGGTACAGGTGCGCTGACCATGGGCAGTTGATGTGTTTGGAGACCAAGCAATCGTTGGCCGACAGCGGCATATGAATTCAAGTCGAACTGGCGCCTTTTTAAATCACCGAAGAACTCGTTGAGTGCGTCATAACCGCGCTTCTTCGACTCGTACGAGGCGCTGCCTGAGTCGTTGCCAAGGGCATAGTAAACATTGCCATAAGAAGGATTCGACGGCTGCGGAGGATGAGACTGATAATACTGGGGAGCAGCAGGGTAGTGCGAGGGAATCTGGTGCAGAGACGGCTCAAAGTAATGAGAAGCAGGGGAATAGCCTATACCAAGCAGCTAGTTAGGACAAAGCACGGTAAACGAACAAACTAACATGAAATCGGTCTCACCTTTAGGATTGCCATACAGGATATCTGGATGTCTCGGAGTGGGTTCAGGAGAACGAGCAAGAACCGAGTCATCAGCATGAGTCTTGACATGCTTCTTCAGATCCTGCGGACGCTTAAAAGCTTTCCCACAAAAGTCACACTTGTGAGGCTTGAGGGGAACGTGGACTCGAATGTGGGAGGTGATATGATCACGCTTGACGGTGGTGGTGCGACAACTTCCCCATTGACAAGTCAAGTTAAGATTGTTTGTACTTTTGCGACCGACATGACGTTCGCAGATGTGCTCCTGCGAATAGTCAGATACATGAAGCAGGTTTAAATGGCGTAGTTCGTGTTGCCAAGATGAGATGACACTTACATAGAGAGCCTCAGGAGAAGGGCATTTTTCGGAACATCCTTGCCACATACACGACAGCTCGTCGGCCGGTCGCGCAAGTGCATTATTGCTGTTGCTGATGGGAGTACTATTACTATTATTCAGAGGGTTGTTGTTATTGTTGTTGTTGTTGTTGCTGCTGCTGTTGTTGTTGTTGCTGTTTATGGCCGAGGCAGCGGCCTGAGCAGCAGCAGTGGCAGCAGCAGCGGTAGCAGTCACTGACGCCGTGGGGGAAGTGGTAGATGGCTGCAAAGATGGAGAATAATGGGATGAAGACTGGTCCTGAGTCGCAGGAGTAGCGACAGGCGCAGCGACAGGGACAGCAGAGACAGACAGGCTGGTGGTGGTGGTGGGAGAAGAGGTGAGGTGGTGTTGTTCCGACATTTTGCCAAGAAAAAATCTTCTTCTTGTCCCTCTCTTGGGAGCGGGATATGGCTTGGGAGAGGAACACGGGGATGACTGATAGTACGGGGCTATTGAGAGCGCGAAAAGGTCAAGTCAAACCAAATCAAGTGAATTAGAAGACAGCAGCAGTAGCAACAGCAATAACGACGGAGGACGAGGAAGCAAAGGAGAGAAAGGAGGAGGAAAAGGGAAAAGAAGTAGTACGGAGTATTACACTGGTACAGAGTAGTAGTAGGTAGACAGACGGTAGGCAGAAATAGAGCACGAATTCCGTAAATAGCACCAACCAGGCACGTGAGGATATCAGAAAAATGAGAAATATTCAGTAAAAGAGAGGAAATAAAAAAAAGAAAAGTCTTGGGTTCTTATTCTTCTTAAGATGATTGATTATCACTACTCTCTCCATGCGGGAAAAAGAAAAGGAAGAACTAATGCCTAGAAAAGCAGCGGAGCAAAGCCCAAGAAACAGGGACAAGACCGGGCCAAGACTCCAGGAAGACAGTGGCTTTGCCGGAGCGGCCAATGGGCTTGCGCGGTCAGATCGTGCCAAGGTTGCTCTGCTGACTGATTTCCCTCGGGTTCCGATCACGCTGTATATCTTACCGTACCGATACCTGTACCGTACTGACTCTTACTGTATTCTGCTTACTCCGCAAGCAATAATGCACGTTATGCATAATATCTTCGCTCAATCTAAACCATATCGGGAATATGCTCATCCTTGCCCGCCCATGCCCGGCTCATCCTCTCAGCCTCAGGGCTCTCTCCTTCTCCGAATCCACCGCGGAGGCTGATACCAGCTCCAAATATTCATCCCAATCTTCGACCCCGACGTCACCGGAAATGCTGCGTGCCAAGTCTCCGCGTACCCCGTCCCATTAGCTCGCAGATTCTCCCAGTATATCGCATTCCCCTTGATAGGTTTGAACGTTATCCCCTGACGACCACCACTACCAGTCTCGGTCTCATTGCCACACTCCAAAAACCGACACCACTTATCGTTCGTCTGCGACGCAGTCGGTGGCATTTTCATCAGTGGAAAATTCGTCCCTCCCCCCGTACACCTATCGTCGAGATACACCATGAACGTGCTGATCCGGCCTCCCCCGCCGTAAGGGACTGAATCTGACCAGTCGTAGTGGTAGTTGTAGTGGCCAGAGGTGTTGTAGCGTTGGGTCCATAGCCGCTCGATGTAGAGATGCGGTCGCCAGCCTTGGAATGAGCGGGCGCGGTCTTCGATGCAACGGACCACCTGGTCGCGGTCGAGAAGAGCGCGGTCCGAACGACGTATCGATGGGTCGTATGTTTGTCGTTTCTCGTTGTAGATGACTGATGGTGTGTAGCGATTTTCACTAGAAATAAACATATGTCGTTAATATTCAAATGGACAGAGAATGGTCAAACAAATCAACTACCATGGTGCTTGCATATAGGTACACACCTAGCTCGAACCAAGTGGTCAGCCTCCCAATCTCGCAAAAACCCCTCGATATATATCATCAACGGATCCGTCGACAATAAATGCACCCGGTACTCGTCATCCCCCGCGCATTTCAGCGGCACTCCATCCTCCAAACTGATGACGCTGTCGTCGTCCAGTTTCAGCCTTCTCTTCGCTACGTCCGCATCGGCCTCGTCATCGTAAAAGTCGTATGTTTCGCCTAGGCCTACCGCGTCGTCATCCCGGGGTGGAAAGATCTGGCCGAGCAGAGGCGCAATGACAAAGATGTAGATTGGAATGGAATAGAGTATCCACCATACTATTGTTGATGGCCCTGGAATTGGTGGCATATTTCCTTAAATATATCAAATGTGAGTTCCAAGACTCAGCGTCGGAATGTTAAATTGCTTCCCTCGGTCATTGGCAAGTGAAGAGTTCTATCATATCGAGGAGACAACGCAACAGTAATATATTGTTCGATTGTAACAGCTTGCCCTCCTCCATGGCCTCGTCTATATAAGAGAGCCAAATGTTGAGCTTGAACAAAGAAAAAGGTCAAAGCAAAGTGAACCTCCAAAATAGGTAATATGATTACTCCAAAAGGCTACCTAGACTGTAGGTGCTTGGCAGGCCTCGGCCCTGACATCCATTGATGCAGACTACAATATCAAAGATGAACAACGACAACTTACATGTACCATATTCCTCTGTTGAAGGTAAGACTAAGAACTTTTATTATTTCACGTTATCATCGTGCAACCCATTAAACATCCTATAATGCATTAGTCGGCCAAAACAGGTGGCGCCGACGACCACCAAATATACTTTAAAGTGCCAAATTAAATAAATAAATAAAGTGAAAGAATCAGAAATTGGTATAGACATTGTTTATTCACATTCATTCTCACATCATCCACCGAAACCATTCGTCATCTGTTGGAAAAGGTCCCGTAGGCTTGTTGCTGCCAGCAGTCCCAAAGATATCATCGAGAGGAACGTTCATATCAATCCCCAGTCCTGACGATGCCGTGTTGCCATCCATGCCCATGTTGTTGAAGTTCTGTGATCCGCCCGAAGTAGAGAGCGGGATGGAGCCTGGTTGCTCTGACGAGAATACCTGGGGCTGGTAGCTGAGGCCTTGGAAGATGAAGTTCTGATTCGGGATCGAAACAAGATCAGGGCTTTCGCCTGTCTCGATATTGCCTGGCGCGTGGTGCGGGTAGTCGCGAGAGGCGTTTCGGGAGTGACTGCGAGAATTGTGACCGTGAGAGATGGGCGACTGCATCCTCGATCGGGCTTGTTGGTTTTGTGCCTGGAAGTGTGCTGGCGTCCCTGGATTAAATCCGGCGGCCGTTCCGTCGGGAAAAGCGGGTATGTTGAAGTTCTCAAGACCGGATGTGGATAAGCCCATGGCCCCTCGCTGCGTGTTTGACGGAGACGTTGAAAATGGCGGCCTCTGAGATGCCGCGTCAACGTTGAAATTCGCCATGGCAGCTGCATTATCATTTCGGAAGTGGCCGTCTTCAAGTGTGGACATGGGCTGGGTTGGATACGCAAATGGATCCTCGGACGGGAACATAATCGGCATGAGATCCGGTAAGCCATCGGCTCGAAACGGTTGAGGGAATGTCAATGAAGATGGACTTTGCGATGGGAAAGATGAAGGAAAAGAGGTTGCAGTCGACGAGGGATTGATCTGGTCTGTTGTGAATGCATCCGGCGCAATTGAGTACTGTTCTCTTGAAAATTCTGGCGAGCTAGTCAACCACGATGACGGCGGAGTGCTGTTGTACGAATGCGTATTATCATAGCTCCTGGGAGTGTTGCTATCCGACGAAGACTCCGGCAATTGGCGTGCCACTGGCGGCGCGGGGAATGTGTTGGCCCGTTTTGGCGGCGGTCCTAATTCCGAAGGAGTCTGAGGAGTCTGGGCAGCCCCGTGCGAATCTAAAGGAGCCGGCCGCTTGAAACTGGCGCGTTTATTCGAACTCTGTCGATTTTTGAGTAATTCGGGTAGGTTTCTGAAAAGACACTGTGTGATGTCGTTAGCTATTATCCAATGATTTGCATTTGGAAATCTGTTCGTACAGTGAGACTTTGCGAGCACCGGTCCGCAGCCATGCTCTTCTTGGCTAATCCAGCAAGCGTGGTTTTTCCTTCCATTGCATCTTTGAGAACGCCGTCCTTGGCCGTGGGCGAATCGGGATTCTCCAAGACGAAGAAGATCAACGACAGGATGGCAAAGTAGGTGGTGTACATTGTGAACCAGAACGAACCGCTCAACAACCCCCTCCTATGCATTCCTGTGGTTATGTGAATGATATTACGAGACACACTAACGCATGCAGCGGCGCAGGCATAGGATCGTTTATCCACACCTCGGGCCTGCGAACCTCCTGAGACGTAATGCAAAAACGGTCTGTACATGACCATCTGTACGTGTGCGTAGCTTATCCGCAGCAGTTGTCGAATCCTGTATTTCAGTTAGACGACACCCTAATACAGAGATTCACAAGAAAATAATCAAGGCTGCTTACCGTTCAAGTTGAGGCGAAACCTCTGTGCCGGGTCGGAGAGCAGAAGGCAGTTCTTCCATCCAATTCTGCAACTCCCGCTCAATCTCCCGGATTTTGGAGTGGCTCACCATATAACTGTTATCAGATTTCGACCTGAATCTCACATTTTTAATGGGGTATATATATTTCACCACTTTCAGAATGATATTGGTGAGCCGAGCGTGAGCGTTTGAGCCGGCCATCAACGGTGTTCGATTGGGCGGCATTGGCAGGATACCGTTCGGCGTTATACACTCATCGTCAACCACCAAAGGATATTCCTGGTCGATATCGTCCTCGCTCAGCATTTGCGGCAATCCAAGAAGAGTGCTTGCGTAAACGTCCATTTTCCTAATCAGCCAAAAGATGCGCTTGCGCATCTCCTGCTCGACTGGATTGAACTTTGTGTGGACAGACCGATGAAGACCCAATCGCAATGCCGATCGCAATGCAATGCCAACGTACGAGTAGCAAGTGCTCAGTTTGGCGGAGGACTGAAGGAAAAGAACCATAAAACAAATAGCTTGGAGCGACATCAAGTCACGGCATTCGGTGATATCGATGAGCTGCCGCCCAGCTTTGAAGAAGTGAAACCTTAAAAGTTGAAAAGTTAGAACAGAATCGGCGAAAGACTTTGCACCGTTATTTAATACCAAACTTACCCTTGATCGATAGCACCCTCGTAGCCTGATAAATCCAGAGTGTCTTCTTTATTATTGGAAAACAAGCTGCCCACGGCCATGACAATGTAAAGCAACGGTAAGAAAGAGTTCTCTTGGTTGGTATACTGTTCTGGCGGAGTTTCATAAATGCTATCCAGCAAAGAGAAAAACGAAGGTTCATGAACGAATCGCATTAAGGCGCAGCAGATTTCCAAAGCATTATGGCACAGCCTCCGCGCAACATCCTGCGACGGAAGGTCCTGGGTCGGAGTCAAATGCGAATCATGGGGTGAGTCCAATTGTGGTATAGGGCTGTCATGTATCTGCGGCAACGAGCGATATTGGGGAAAAGCGTTCTGCAAATCCGAACGGCCGAGTTGCTTTCGCAACCGCCGGATGAAGATGATTCCAGAGGAGTGTCCATGATAGTCCCAGTGACCCTGATCGTCAAGATCCAAGCTACCCGAGTTATCAACCATGGGTTCGAGTAGCGATTCATCTCCTGCGTCTGTGTTGGCCTCAGGTTGTTGTCCGACGGGCGGTTGTCCAGCTGGCGGTGGTCCAGCGAACGATTTCGCAGCAAAAGAGGACTGTCGTTCCTTTTTGAGGGTGGCAAGCATCTGTTCGGTAGCATGTACATCGAATTGCGGATCATCTAGGTTGAGATCTGGTAGGACCACTCGCAGAAGGGCTTCTGCTTTATGAAGACGAGATTCAAGAGCTTCTATGTGTTGCGGAGCGGGATTTCGACGGCGATTCGAGGGCTGATCATATGTACAATCTAATGAAGACGACACTTAGCTCAAGCAACAAAAAAACAAAAAGGGCCAGGGTTGACCTACCGTAGCTATATACGGTGCAGTGCGTGCATGGTTGCTTGCCGTCGCATTTTATTTTCTTGCGGCGACACTCGTCGCAGGCCCTTGTAACCCGTCGCCTCTTGTGCATGCGATTTTGTTCCTTGACTTGGCTTAATTCCGACGCAAACAGGCCATCCTTTCCCATGTAATTTTGGGCCTGAGATGAATCGATATCATCCTGCACGTATTGCGAATCTGACGCGGTTGCGGGATCATCTTCGGCGTTCTCGGTCGTCGGGAAGGACAATGTAGGGCTTGCTTGAGTGGACATGGTGCGCTTGCTATGTTTCTTGGTTTATCTTATGGATTTATTTTTGAACCGCGCAGGAATTAGTACCGTCGACGATCACTCTTTTTTTGTCCAATACTCTGCTTTTCTTTCCCTTTACCTGCCCTAGCAGCAAGAGAATGTTCTGATCGTGGCGGCAACGATTATATCAGCGTCATAGACAAGCAGCCGCGCAAGAGTTGTTTGTTTGGCTTGACAGTGAGACAGAACGACAATCAATATATATTCAGAGAGAAATCAGAAAGAAAAAGGATAATCAATAATAACGAGAGCAAAAGGAAATAGTCAAAGAATTTAAGTAGGTCTCCGGTGGTCCAAAATGGTTCCAGAGACAATCGTCACTAATAAGGAGACTTACTAACCAACAGTTTTCCGTAAGTCTATGGATTCTGACACCGCAAATTTAACTCGAAGTAAATACATTTAGATAGCAAGAAGATAGCAGCGAAAGAAGAAGAGTTTTTGTCAAGGCATATATCTCGTCGAAGATTGAGGCTTTCTCCAATAGTGCCTTATGAAGTTATGGTAGGCTATGTATCGGAGGAAGATTCAGAGACTCGGAGGGCAATGAGTTAATATTACCCAATAGCGAAGGCGGTGAAAGGCCAAGCCGAAGAGAAAAGCCGAGAACGGGTTCAAGAGGGTGGTATTTGTAGCAGTGAGGCCGTCGGTATTTGATAGGAGAGGATTCGGGAGATTAGGCTTAAAAGTCGATAGCCTGCATGAGTCATGGCAGATTGCTTGCGGGAAAAGGGAAGAAAAGAAGAAAAGAGAATAAAAGAGAGAGAAGAGAAGGGAATAGTACCTATTAATGGAGAGAATTTTCAATGGAATTATTCCGCTTCGAATAAGTCTCTGCTAGGCTCTGCTAAGAGTCTATCACTGACTCGACTTCTGAATGCCGTTTAACTCGTTAATCTAATAAATGCTCGACGCTCATTGCATGTTCGCTTGGATAGGGCACCGTGGACAATGCCCGTCTCCAAAAAGATTCTCGGTTGACAGATCAACTCATTCCCAGAATCCCAGTTTTCTCCGTACCTGCTCCATATCGTTCATCATCCGTACGGACATGCTGTATGCCCGAAGGGTGTCCATGTATCCTGAGTCTGGAGTCGGAGTCTGAGTCTGAGTCTGAGTCTGGACCCCGCGAGGATGATTCCCACTGTGGATATCCAACTGTAACAGACAATGATAATTCCCCATTGATTGACATTCCCGACCTTGGCTTAACCAAGAGTCAAAGACTCGTACGAGCAAGCCGTACGACGCAAGTACGGAGTATGGTGGGGGAATCCTGAATCTGTACCCAAATAGTGACCAAAGTCGACCAGCCATAACACCCCACAAAATTTTTTTGTAGAAAATCTAGCCACGTATATCGATAAATAAACGGCCAGAAAACAACCTTACGTTACGTTTTTATTTTTTAAAAATGTGTGGGTGGCCCAACATAACACTTGAAGATGACCGAAATTTTTTCAATTTTGCGGGGAAAGCATGGTGAAATGTCCGTTCGCACTAGTCCCAAAAAGGAAGGTACGGTGGGCCCTCTAGTACACCGCCTTTATATAAGCCAATGATGTCGCAAAGAAGATGATTCACTAACTGAACGTGGTACGGAGTACGTTGTACTGTACCTGCTTCTAAGTTCTAACCAGAGGCCGAGTTCATGGAAATTTTTGATGGCGCACAAGACATCAGAACAGAAGACAGGAACGAAGAAAAGGGAAAGAAAGATCTTGAGCCGTTTAACGTTATTACCCTCCTTCTTTACTTCAAATTTGCCGGTGAGAAGTATATGGTGAATGTGATCCCGTAAACGCCTTGGCTTCATGCGTACATAGCACCAGCCGCGTACGCTTCTATTCTTCGATCGCATCAATCAAAGCACCGATAGACGGTGTTGGCCTTGACAGATGCAGCTGCCTGACGGAGTATGAACGGCAACCCCAAGCCTTAGAAGATAAATGTGTAATGTTCCCGGGCCAAATATTTCAAAAGGATCGGAAAATTTCGATGAAGTTGACCTCGCAGTAGAATGTAGAGTCAAATATCACTACATAACCGATGTTCTCAGCCTCTGCGAGACTGTTTGAAGTCGCCCTTCAACGAGATATGTATCATCGGAGAAGAAAAGTGATCAAAGTCGTGGTCACTCGTGATCAAAGTCTCAGGCTCAGGGGGCAGCCTGCCCAGATGCACCTTACCTCTTTGAGTTAGCCTCCCGTAGATACCTTCCATTGTGGGTTAGCTTCAATGTGATTACTAAGCAAGCTCGAAATGTCCGCTCCCTCAGAACTCAAGCTTCCCCCACCATACATATGGTTGTGAACCCTGCACGGATTGACATTGTGGCCCGTGGGCCTAAGCTGGCCACAGGCCAGAGCTCCAGGTCAAGGTCTCGGTCCTGAAAATGGTATGAAACACTGTGACTCCACGCGATGCGCGGGTTTTTTATACCAATCGGCGCCAGTCTTGGATTATTTGCTCCTTAGCATACGGTGCAGGCACTGCAGTGATTTTTGTGACTTTACTGGTATGAATGAATGACCGCAGCACGCGTAGATTTTAAAGTTACGCGTTGTGTGTAATTGTATGTAACGAGAATACGACCTGGATTACTAATGTAGGAAACTTCGGAGATAAGTCCTGACCGCCCGCGCTAACTCCACAGTCCTTTTCTGAATCAAACCTCCAAAGTCTCTGTGGACGGCTACATCGTTGTGCATCATTGTCCTTATGTACTATCGTTAACAGTATTTCTTTTGCTAAGCTTCCTCTATAATGCCGCCTCCGACAACCGCAAAGGATCCTTGTTAACCGATTCTGTTCGGGGTTATATTCTTCCTAACATCCCCTTCGCAGCTCCAATTGAAGCTTCTCTGCTTCGCCAGTGCGTCTATCAAGCGGAATCATGAATCCATACGAAGCGGATCCAAATTCGTTACCGGCAGACGATCCTTACCTTGCCCGAAGCGTACATTACGGTCGCTATGCGCCCCGCCAGGATGATTTTCGACCTCGCGATGACCGCTGGTGTCAGTCGGATCCAGAGTCGATTTCTTACTGGGAAGATATCGTGAAGAAGTTCTGCGTTCCGGAAAATTCACTGAATAGCGTACCGGAGACTAGGGAAGCGTTTGCTGTCGGCAGTGTGATTATTAGAGTCGACCGAGATAATGATAATGAGGATGTCGTGTCGTCTGATATATATGCGCATCTCAATGCGAACGAGTCATTGGCTGCCAGAAAGGCGGAGGATGCCCTCAGAACGTCCGAAGTCGCCGTCCCTGTTATATACTTTTGCGGAAATGTTGGAGGGAAGAACGTCGTGGTAGAGTCTCGAATTCCCGGGGTCTCACTAGAAGTCGCTTGGAGGTATCTCACCGCTGAACAAATAGAGCGTCTTAAGATGCAGTGTCGCCATATTCTACTGCGTCTGGCCGCTACTGACGCATCCGAGAGTGGCCCTTCCTATGTCTGTCGCGAACTCAACGCAAATCCACCGTCCGTCGCGCAAACACGAGAAAGAGAGATACTTCTGGGACCAAGTGGTGAGAAGGAACAATTTTGCTTTACGCACAACGATATGACCAGGTCCAACATAATTGTCAGGGATGATCAGGTTGTAGGGCTTCTTGGTTGGCGCCAAAGTGGCTTTTTCGGCTTCGAAAGGACCGCAATGGTGCATCGACAGTTTAGAATCCCTGAACCTGCGTTTATCAGCGGCTCCCAGGAAGAGAAATCGTGCTCTTGGGATGATTTGTACGACGATCTTCATAAAGAGAGGGAGAGCCAAGATGTCTTAGACCCCAGAGTGAAGGCCGAGCCTTCAAGCATCAGCTTAGACAAGCTGCCTTTCGATAGTCGCACGGAATCCCCCAGACCAAGTATAAACCAGTTGGATGGAACGGATACCCCAGAAGATCATCCAACCACTAAAAAGATAACCGGCCTCAAGCAAGATGAGAAATCGAGAGGATCTTCGTCTGAGAGGTCGTCTCCAGTCACGTCCACCGAACCAACCACTACCAAGAAGAAAGCAGCTTCAGCTTCAGCTACCAAAAAGAAAGGAACAACATCCAAGAAAACAGCCGTCAATAAACGCAAGCGCGCAGATAATGATGGCGACAGCGCCGATGGTCGCCGCTCAAACACGCCTGTCTCTTCGCAGCATAGCAAGACTCCTGCAGCAAGGAAACAGTCTACTACTGATTCTCCAGCTCCCGAGGGCAAGAAGAAAGAGTCCTCCAAGGTTGCCGCCGCTGAGGAGGACAATGTTGAGGAAGACGATGTTTCGGATCCCAACGAGACATTTTGCATATGCCGCAAACCCGACAATCATACTTGGATGATTGCTTGTGACGGTGGGTGTGAAGATTGGTTTCATGGAAAGTGTGTAAACATCGACTCGAGGGATGCGGATCTTATTGACAGGTATATCTGTAAGCATACACAATTCCCCTTTATATCATTTGTTTTTACAAATTTACAAACATACATATTTGCGGTCCAAGACTAACGATGAATGCCAGGCCCAAATTGCAACGAGCAAGGTAAAGGACGCACATCATGGAAGCCGATGTGTCGATTACCCAGTTGTCGCAAACCGGCACGCGTTACTAGGAAAGATCCAAGTAAATACTGCTGCGACGACCATGGCCGAGAATTCATGCGACGGAAAACCCAGCATTTCAATATCGGCGCGAACTCTGCACCGCGAAGATCCACAGCGGCAAACCGCAGCGCGCGCGCCACCAAGGACAGATTGGGGGACAGGAACAGCGTTGACGGCGACCCGGACGACTCACACGTAGACGAAGGACCTGAATCTAATTTCGGTGACGTTGATAGCCTCGACGGAGGTCTCAATGGCAAACCGCCTACAGACGAACTCGGAAGCAGAGGAGGAGTATTAACGGCGGGTGAACTAAAAGCCGCTATAATGGGTGTCTCATCAGCATCAGAGTTTCGCAGACTGGGAGAGCGCATCATATCCCCACCACCAGACGACGCGATAGAGACAAAACAAGGAAAAGCGAACATCAAAAACGAAACCAAAGACAACAACAACAACAACAAACCCACCGGCAAGAAAAAACTCGGCCTAGACATCGACCCCCAAGACCTCACATACACCCCCGACGAAGCGTCGAAACTGGAAAAACTCCGCAAAACGCGAAACGACTACCTCCACCGCCAAGGAATGCTGGACGCACGCGGCACATTCCTAACCATCGTCCGCCAACGAGCCAAACACGTACTAGACCGCTTAAAGCAAACAGACCCGAAAGGCGGCTGGAAAGACATATGCGGCTTCGACTCCCGCCTTGCCTGGTCCGACGAGGAATTTGACGAATGGAGGTTGTCGCCTGTTGGCGAGAAGACGCTTAAGGATGGCACCCCGGATGCCGTGGCTGCGAGCTTCCCCGAGCATGCTGCGTCTAATACCGATGCAGATGGGGATGTGGCCATGGACGGGAATGCTGGGGATGCGAACAACAACAACAGCGATAATTTTAGCCGCGGTGTCTGTACCAAGAAGCGGTGCGAGAGACACAAGCAATGGGTCAAGGTTCAACAGCAGGATATTCAGTTTGAGGAATCCGTGCTCCAACAGAGTCTCGTTAAGTGTGAACAGGAGGCTCAGACTGTGGTTGAGAGGGCTGTGCTTAGGATGTGGGCTAAGACGGATAACGCGCTTTCTGGGGGTGGTTAAGGCATGCGCTTTTTGTTTTGATCGTTGGTTGATACCCATTTTCTTTTTCTATTGCAAGGTTAGAAAAGGACGAACATAGACATGGAACTACGTACAGTCTATCGAACAATTGATCCCTCAAGATTCAATCCCACACACACCACTTCCCAGTCCCACCACCAACCCGATCTTTAACAACCTCAACAACCCAAACACGCCGTACAGTAGACGACAAAAGATGCACATCAACACCCTGATCCAGCACTTTCATCAAAAGACCGGGAAACAACGACATCCCCGACCCATTATCATTATAATTATTAGCCCCAAAAACAGACCGACCATCACCACCATCTTCATCTCCCGCGCGTGCATGATAACCACCTCCTGCTCCAACTTCATCACGCGCAGCTTGAGAGTAGGCACCATCCACCCGACGCGCCGTCGTCAATGACAAAGTCGACGAGTCCAACGAAGCATCACCCTCACTCCTACTTTCACTCGCACCCCCAACCCCAGAAAGATTAACAAGCAACACAGAAAGAAACGACGCATAGGAACGAGCCAAACGCACCAAACTCCGCAGCACAGTCGTCAGCATCGCCGCCGCTCTGACTGTATTCGACGCCCTCACGACATTCTCGGCAAGGACGTCAAGGCCGGCGACTATGAGGAGGATTGGGGGGTGTGGTTCGTTTTCGTTGACGGTTTCCTCTTGATGCTGGTGCCGGTGCTGATGCTGATGCTGACGCTGTCGTGAATCTAATGTCGCCAGTGCTTCGGAAACCCTACTGATCGACTGAGCGGTCGTCGCAAAGTCGAAGCCGGGCAGTAATTGGACGGCGTCGAGGTGGCTTATGGCTTCTTCGCGGGTGAGTTGGTGGAGTCCGTGTTGGTTGTGGTTGTGGTTGTGGTTGTGGTTGTGGTTTTGTGCGGTGGTTAGGAGAGATGCGAGAATGGATTCTGGGATGAAGGGGTCGAGGTCTGGGGGGTGGATGATGTATGTGTTTGGTTCTTTGGGGTGCTCTTTTCTTTTCTCTTTTTGGGTGTCATCTCTGCCTGCTGATAGGTTCAAGTTGGGTATTGAAGAGCTTCTGAGTAGATGGGTTGAGAGGAGGTATCGGGAGAGCTGTACACACAGTGAGCATACATAAATACATGCGTACATCAACCACCATCTATCAATGCTCCAATGCATTAACAGTTGGATATAAATAGTCGACTACCCACCTGTCCCAAACGACCACCATCATCCTCGTCGCCAACCCCATCTCTCCCCCTCCTCAGTCTCGAAAGACAAGTCACAGACCCGCTGCGAAGAACAGTCTCAGACTGACACGGAGCGCATTGGAAGCCATTTTCCAAGTCGCTTCTTAAATCCCAGTTGTCGGGGGTGTTTGCGGCGCCGTATGGCGGTTTTGTTGGACTTGGCTTTGATCGGGATGCTTGGTTCGGGGTGTTTTGTGTGGATTGATGGGGCTGCGAAAGGAGCGTATGGCCCAGTAGAGGAGTTGCGGGTTCGGAGTGGTAGATGTTGGTTGAACTTGGAGGCATTGATGCTACTATTTACTGTGGTTGTTGATACTTGATAGGAGGTTCGTTGGATAACATTGATTGAAGGTGCATATCAAATTGATATCCGTCGGCGGCGATTGACCTAACCCTAACAACCCGGTGTTAGAACTTAGGGAAGAGATTGATATACATGTATGTATAGACTACCATGATGCCTACCAGACACCGTGCAGCGTACGATATAGATTTGACAGAACCAAACAATTTATACTCTAACCCAAATTCTATATATTACAAGAAAAAGAGCATTGACAACCCTAACACCCGGCACCACTGCCACTTGACTTCAACTCATTTACTCCGCGGGCCCAATGATATTGGACTCCTTAATCGCAGATCTCTTATGGGTGTGGTTGTTCTCAACCTATAGATATAAACAGAACGGTCAATCAGCCTGTTCCCCCAATGGAAACAAAAAGGGAGCAATCAAGGACGGGTCAAACCAACCTCGTAGCGCGGTTCGTCTTGCGTGGCCTCGACGTTACGGCCTGTGAGGTTCGTCGGCGCAGTGCTCACTTCGCGGATTATGCCGACGCTTTCGGAGGTCTTGGACTCGGGTCCTGCGAGCTTGTTAGGTTGTCTTTGGTTCCGAAGATGTTAAAGTAGGATGGATGTATGGATGGACGGATGATAAAGGTCTCATACCTCCGACAGGCTTGTAGCGGATGGATTCTCCCTTGCGGAAATCAGGCATGGTGACGGTTTGTTGTTTTAGGAGTTGTTCGTACGAGACGAAAAGTAATGAAGTATATGTATGTGTAGTGAGAATGACTTAGGATGAATTCAGACAAATAACGGCAGCATTCCCGGGGGATACGAGGCCTCTATTTATGTCCACAGACCTGACAGCCACAAGAACTCAAGACGTTCAGCTCACAAGGTAGATCTGCAAGGAGGCGAGATCGATATCGTCAGACTGACATGATTCAAGTCCAGTTATTCTCGCTTTCTGCATGTCACTCCCCTTTCGCCAACCGGCTAAGACCTTGTCTTCCGCTCTGAAACTGACGTCCATTATTATTGCCTTCTATCGTTTTAGAGCTCTTCTGCTTTGCAATTGGCAAACACAAACTGTACAATAGGGGTTCGTGGCGTTCCTTCGTGGCGAAGAAAGCGTACCGTCGCCTCCAAACCAACTGGGGAATAACAGATGTGTCGAGGGACCATATCCCGCTGGTGACGTCGGTTTGTTCCTCGATCGGTCGGATACATCATTATGAGAGTATTTGGTTGGATCCGGTCCGGTATTCTGGTCCCACCAACTTTATCTTGAAACTGTACCTTAAAACTTGTCGGGATTGCATGCCAGCGATCTCTGTTAATGTATGGTCAGCGATTCTAGAACGTCAGTAAGGCCTTTCGATCCAATCAATTGTTCATTGCGCTAATTGAAGTTGAGGAACTGCCAAAACACTGTCATAATATGATATTATTATTAGTAGAGTATGCAAGGTGGAATCTGGACAAAAATCTCTATTGGAAAATGAAACTCAACGGTGGTCAAAACAAAGGAGAAACAGGTGGGAGGGAAGTATTAGGTTATTAGAGGAATAATCATAACGACGAAGCGGGAACGGGGATATCATGTCGCCAAAAAAAAAAARRAAAGAAAGCGCATAGGGTGCAAATGAGAATATCCAAATGCTGCGTCATCTGTCATAACAATGAACAAGAAACGAATAGGAATGGTGCCACAAGGGTGGTTAGAACGTTGTACAAAAGGCCACTTCTAGACCGGGTCTCTCGACCATAGCGCTGGAACATGTCCACGGCTTTGACAATGATTACTTCGGAGGCGGACTCTTGACATTGTTGGATAGCCAGGTCTAGATGGAGAAAAAATTTGGTTAGGATATCGTCAGACCACACGTATATGGAGAGACAGTAAATAAGAACATGACTTACAAGGCCCTCGAAAATACCAGTACCATCTGTAGCAATACTGGGCACAACATACCACAGTTTGTCCTTCAACTTATTGAGCTGCAGCGAGTTTGTGATTTCTTCCGGACTCAAATCTGCAAAGAGAAACCTGGTTAATTCACTCGGCATATGGATCAGGGATCTTCGAGCACTCACGGCCTGGGACATCCTGTTTGTTGGCAAACACCAGCAAGAGAGCATCCTTCATTTCGCGATCATTAATGATCTTGTGAAGCTCCGAGCGAGCTTCTTCCAAACGTGCAGTGTCACTGGAATCGACGACGAAAATCAATCCTTGTGTACCTAAACGAGACAGCCGATCAGCCCATGCTGCTACTACTAGAGCCCATTTGGAAACTCTACACGGTCATACCGGAGTAGTAGTGTCTCCACAACGGCCGAATCTTGTCCTGTCCACCAACATCCCAGACATTGAACTTGACGTTCTTGTACGTGACACTCTCCACGTTAAATCCGACGGTTGGAATGGTTGTAACGTCTTGATTCGTGATTTTCAATTTGTAAAGAATTGCTGCACAGTGAGGGATGACGATTAGCAAACCGTACTCTGTCTGCCAGCAGCGGGAGGTATGGATTCGTCGCTTACTGGTCTTCCCAGCAGCATCCAGCCCCAGCATGAGAATGCGCATCTCCTTCGTCCCAAAGATCTTCGCCATCATCTTAGATACTTGGCCACCCATCTTGACTAGGAGTTCCTGGTTGATTGCTTCACGGATCGATTACTAGGGATGTAGAATCGTTGGAATATGGGTTTATAAACCGCAATTAATCTCTCGAGGATAGAATCGAGCGCGAGAAAGGAAAAGAGAAAGACTTGGGATTCAAATTCAACCTAATACTATACTTGCATATATCAAGTCAACAGGAGCTGCCGCGCGGTAACTCGGGCGGATATAGAACTCACAAGTCAATAGAACTAATGATAAAGGACCGACTATTTGTAAACGACGAGACGAAGGACAGCTCAGCTGCCAGCAGCAGGACTAACTTCTCACAGACAGTTGACAGAAAGGAACGATGTGGAATGGATACTCCGTATTACTCCGTGCAGTCCATTATTCCCAGTTCCCAAGCTTCCCAGGAGTTTCAAGCAAAAAAGGGGGTGGTGATGACTAATCCGCCCCGCTGATAACCAACTTAAGTTGCTTGGAAGTTTGGAACGCCGTGATGTTTCTTGCAGTATGGAGTAGATACCAATTTATGCTTAAATGTATTCCTATCACTCATCAAATAGGTACAAACTACAGAGTACGTGCAGAGCCAGAGTGCAAGGGAACCGAATTAGGGCTTGGACTTAATCCTGGGCGAGTTGAAAGTTCCAACGCTATCTTATCCTTCGGCGAGCCAAACCATATTGAGTGTGAAGCGGCAAGCCTGGCAAGGCCTGAAGTCTCGAATCGGACAGGCCGACAGGGTATGAAGAGTCTTAAAAAAGAGGGGCAATTTTTGTCAATTTAGGGTTTGCTATTTTTGGAGTTGTCAATTTAGGGGTTTGCCGTAGTTTGATGTTGGTTAGGAACGAATTAGGCGACAAGTATGGGGGCGCGTTTATGACCGCGCTAAATATAACCAATCATAACCTACGGAGGTAGGCTAAACGCGGGACCATTCCTCCGAGTCCACATATTCTCGGATAATTTCAACCCTACGAAGACACTGAAAGGTTCTCTTCTTTCTCTTCTTCCTTTTCGAAAATTGGACACGCGCGGGATTCGACAAAACCTTCTACTTCGCCCTGGATGTTGCAGACCGATAGAATGATGATTCTCATTAGCACGCGGTATAGAGAAGGCGACCGACCGATGCAGCCCAACATCACTCCGCGATACCATTGTCCAGTCAACAGCGGCTGACCTTCATCATCCGAAAGCGAATAAATCGAATACCGAGACACAGCAAAGCGAGTTAATGTCATAACCTCAGGGCTACTTTGGCAATCTGCATACGAACATATTCGACTTCAAATGAAGAGCGATTGGTTGTGGCAGAAACCGCATCTGCGGGGTTGACAATTTTTATATTGTTAGATGATTGAAGAAGACTACGGACAGGGAGATTCGGTGCGATGTCATCGATCGTGATACCCAGAAAGGATACACCTGGTTTACACTGCAACGAAACCTAAAGGGAAAACGTCTACCACGAACATGCACCCTTATTTTAAAGAGAGGCGAGGAATTCTATTGCCTGGTAAAGTTGCGTTCGAGGTTAGCACTGGACCAAAGTCGACGATCACAAGATATTCGCAAAGCAGCAGACCTCGTGAAGTCGTTCAGTATATCCTGCCCTTCGGTGGTTTGTCAAAGAGGTACGCCGTTTATCGCGATGAGTGCAGCAGGAACATCAAGCCAGAATATCCAGAAATATCCTTTTGAACGCAATTGGTTGCTGTAACCGGCGTTTCCTTCTGCCGATCCATCGAAGAGCAGAAATCTGCTGAATGGCTTTACGAGGTCTGTTGCCTTAAGTGATCGTCGATTCTGGTCCAACGCAGCATCATATTACGGATATCACTACTGCGCCCCTGGGCCCTCAGAGGTTTGGCAAGACCGTGTCTTGCCGTCCGCAGCCATATTGATGTCAGTATGCCGATCGCTACACCGGGTGAAACGGTAAACTATGTCGATATGCCTAATCCGGACATCACTATCGATGGCACCGCACCAGTTTTCCCTGTTATTAGCGGTTTTCCTTCTTTGATGTCAACTTGGTTGATGTAACAAGTTAACAACCTACGGATTTCTGCCACTTCAGACCGCCTGAGCCAACATGTCGATGTTTAACTATATGTCGTGCGGCAGACCTCCTCTCGTCTTTCATGAAACAGTCAATAATTACTCTCGCATATAATTCATTCACATACCTTCCGACTTGCGAGTATTTATCCGCAGAAGCTCGGACTGCGAGTGCGATTCGCGCATCCCTAGGAAGATGTCACCACCTATTATACGCCCAATGCGGATGATTAAATGTCTCGCTGCGAGTGCTCCAGCGCTGCTGGCTCGTAGCAGACCTACCAGTAGTACCTTAAGGTACAGGTATGTCAATTGAACATCTTCTTGGAGAACGCAGCCCAGCATACATACTGACTTATCAGTTCTAACAAGTTTCTTGTTCTTGATGCCAGTTGGTGCTTGACCTCGAGAGTATATACGTCATGCCGCATGGTTCTGTGATGTCACCAATTGGGCTTCAATCTGTTCCTTCCCATGTTACTATTTCTCGCTTGCTCTCTCTTTTTGCGTTCCTCGCATCCTGTTGCTCTACATCTTTTCTCTCCGTCAGCAAAACATGTCGTATGGTCCATTCCACCGCTAATTACAATTGCGTCTCCTAACAACATGTCTGATAGTTGGAAGTTCGAGCGGCGGGCCTCTGACCGCAAGCGTAATATCGTTGGGACTTTGTCCAACAAATGGGATGGGGCTCCTCCTGATGTATGAATGTGATTATTTTCCAGGTATCAGTTCCTTGGGATGTCTGAGCTCCTCTAACGCTTCTGAGTAGACTGTATACGGTGGTATCGCAGGGTTGTTTCCGAACGGCGGGGACGAACCAGCGGCAGTCAGCATCGCAATCCGAGACACCACATACCTCTTAGACTTTTCCGAACTCGAGTTCACGCAGCGGGACGCCCAACATGACTCTCCGAAAGTTTGCAACCGCATTATGCAAGAACTGCAAATATACTCCGAAAGTCACCTGGAAAAGTTAATGGGTGTGGCAATGCCAGTTTCCTTCGCGAGCCGATTTCCGTCCCTATGTCCTCGCCTGTGGAGAGAGCTTGATATTGTACCCATCATATTAGAAGATGGGGTGAGACCGGGAGACTTATATATGGCGGCCGAAGCACCTCACAAATGGGAGGCAAGAGGCCTGGACGAGCAATCAGATTCTATGGGGCGTAAATGTGTTAGGTTTGGCTGCATGTCTGCCCCTGCACTCAGTTAATATTCGCTAAAGTGTGCAGGGCTTTTGGGCCGGAGAACATCCCCCTTCTCCAAGTCGGGTATCTGGGCCTCGTAGAGGTTGATGCTGGCTTTCGTATAAATATTGCTCGGTGGGAAGATTACGCAAAGATGGCCGGGGATGAAACCACAAATGCTGCAACTTATTACGCGAGTGATCTCAGGGAAAGGGGAGTCAAGATTGCTGCTTTCAGTGCCACCCCCCAAGGTGGTGGAATTGCCCTAATGAGACATGCCTGCGTCAGGTATTGTCATTGCTTGGGAGTCAGTATGAAGTGGTAAGTGAGCCAGAACCGTACTTCTCGAAGGGTAAGGAGTTTGATAATGACTGACCACCGACCTTGCCGTTTAGGTTTGTTCCCAAGCCGCGGCCCGGTATCTTCACCATCACGAAAACCACTCATAATATTCTTCAAGGGGTGTCAAAGCCTGGGAAACGAGTGTCGGAAGAGGAGCGCAGAATGGTTGAAAAGTGGGTGAACGAGAATGCAATAAGATACTGGTTACAGCCAAACGGTCCCCTTCGAAAACCGTCTGAGGGAGGTGCTGATTTCATCATCGTTGACGATCCGCAAATGCCTGCCTTAATTCAAATTGCGAAACGGGAAGCGCCCGAGAGACCGGTCGTCTATCGAAGCCATATTCAGATGCGCAGTGACTTAATAGCAACCCCAGGCTCTCCGCAGGAAGAAACGTGGGCTTGGCTTTGGCAGTTTATAAGCCAAGCGGACATTTTCATCAGCCATCCCGTGAGCTCGTTTGTGCCAAAGAATGTACCTCGCGAGAAGGTGGGCTTCATGCCTGCCACCACTGACTGGTAGGAAAAGCCGAGTTCGCCCTTGGTCAATTCCTTGCTGACATCCGCCGCAGGCTTGACGGTCTGAACAAGCCTATGAGAGATTGGGATATTGCCTTTTATGGTCGAATATTTAACAGTTGGTGCAGAAGCATAAACATGCCGACCATTCAATACCCCGAAGGTGAATTTCCTACAGAACGAGTACAACGCTTTAACCCAACCACTTATACTAACGTCCTGAGAACAGACGAATATATTGTTCAGACTGCACGTTTTGATCCCTCGAAAGGAATCACGGACGTTCTGACAGCCTACGAGAAATTTCACAAGCGTTACACGTCGTTGTTTCCCGATACGGCGCCACCGAAGCTGCTAATTTGCGGCCACAGCTCCGTCGACGACCCGGAAGGAACCAAGGTGTATGACTCGGCGGTAGCCCATCTTGAGCATGACACACCCCAAATTCGGCCTTATGCCTGTGTCATGCGAATTCGTCCATCAGATCAAATGCTCAATGCTCTTGTCTCCAAGGCAAAGGTGGCGCTGCAACTATCGACGCGCGAAGGATTTGAGGTTAAGGTTTCAGAAGTCTTGCATAAGGGGAAACCCGTCGTGGCTACCAATGCCGGTGGACTCCCATTGCAGGTTGATCATGGAAAGAACGGGTTCCTTGTGGAGGTCGGAGACACTGACGCTGTGGCTCAGCATCTCCTTGAGTTGTTCACGGACAAAGAATTGTATAATCGGATGAGCGACTACGCCGCCAATAGCATTTCGGACGATGTGACCACAGCTGGAAATAGTGTCGACTGGTGCTATATGGCGTCCAAAATGACCAAGGGCGAGGTCGTGGAACCGAACGGGCGGTTAATCAATGAGATGGTAAAGAACGAGACTGGAGGTCACCAGCAAGAACACAGATTGAGCAGGAAATTCGATGACGTTGATCCGATCTGACGAGATGCCATCAAACTTGAGTGAAGTCCAATAGCTGTATAGAAATAATGCGTTAATATCACCAAATACTCCGTACACTTGTGTGCCTATCAATATCCTAACATTGATATTTATATGTAGTATGCCGACAACAAACAGGGGTATAATTCTTCAAGTCATCAACCGTAACCATAAACATAGCAACATGAACAACGCTAAGAAAAAGACGGCCAGCACCAGAATGAATCAAGGAATCACCTCCCAACCAGTCGATACCGCTCCCTAGCCAACCCCCCCTCGGCGCCCTCGACACCATAACCCTCACCAACCTCACCAACGATCCTGGCAGGTCTCCCACCAACAACACACCAACTAGGCACCACCATCCCAGGAGGCACGACAGCACCATCCAACACGAAAGCAAAATCCTTCAAAATAGCCATACTCCCCACCACAGCCTCACGACCGATGTGCACATGATTGCCAACGGTAGCAGCCTCAACAACAGCGCGCTCACCCACAAAAACATGATCTCCAATCTTCAGAGGAAAGAAAGAATGCAAACCGCGATGCAAGCGCGAGGGCGGACGAAAAATAGCCTGCTTGGAGACATAGCTGTAGCGGCCGATATTGATCGATATGGAAGGGGTAGCGGAAGCAGGTTGGAGCGGGTGGTTATTGGGATCCGTTGGGGTGGTCGTGGTCGTGGTCGGTTGGGTAGGGAGTCTATACAGATCGCCCCGTATGACGGCATCTGACTGGATGACTGTTTTGCCGCCTAGCATGATGTGTTGGGTGCCGTGGATGATTGAGCGGCGGGAGATTTTGTTTCCCGTGTCCTGGTGGTTGGTGCGGTGGGGTGGTTAGTATGTATTGTGTGGGTTGTATGTAGCCTTGTAGGTTTCCTGTGGATAGTCGTACTGTTTCGATGTACTCGCCTCTGGGAGCTTTGGGGGGCATGTCGAAGGCAATTGGTGTTGGTTTATTGGATTCAATGGGATTTCTATTGTCGAGAATGCAATTGATGACGACGATGCGAATTGGGTTATCAGTCAAGTCACATGCTGATAAGGTATCGATATCTGGTAATACAATACACAGATCTGGTAACGTTACGACTTCAGCCTGACAGGCTGAATGGAGACGATCTCGACCAATCAGAAAACGGTTCGAGAAAAAAGGAAAAAATGTCAGATTTATGCACCATTAGTCATGCAGGTTTATGCGCATAAGCTATCTGATTCATAGTGTTGTGGTAATTTTGGCTTCATCTCGTTTCTGCCTTGTTTTCCTCTTTTTCTTCTTCCTTCTTTTCCCTTTTCCGGGGCGTCGTTTTCTTGATATCTTCTCCTATATTTCCTTGAGTATGCCACTGGAATCGAATTAGCCCCATTGCCTTTCTCTATCTCTCCAGAGAATTTCCTAACCACCGCCTCTCCCTTCCCTTCATCTCCTTCGCGCGTATCGTGCTATCATACCAACCACCAACGATGGACTCTCAAACCTCTTCGGACGAAGAATTCATGCCCTCCACTGCTACGTCAGATCTCTCCGTAGACTCCAGCAGTTCGAGGCGAACAACCGAGAAACCGGATCGAACTGAGGACGTCACGCTAACCGTGTCAGTCTCCCCGAGTTCTCCGGCTCCTCCACCGAACCAGCATCCTTCTCCCCCTTTCGCGCGTTCTCATCATGTTCGTTCGCGTTCGCTGGCCGAGATCCCCGGTGCGCCCGTTACCCGAGCGCATTTGTCGCCCGGTCTGGATTCCCGCGGTCGCTACATCTTCGTCAACGGTCACGACCACGGCAGCAGTCTGAGTGACGCCTCTGCTAAGCGCTATGTGCCTCTGCACGTCGTGGCCGAGGAGAACGTTCAAGCCAAAATGGCATCTATGAGTCTATCCAAGCCGAGCTCCGATCATCATCATCATCATCCCGCCGTTACCACCAGGTCATCATCTGCTTCGCAGGCGGAGCTGCGTCCTTCCTCGCCGTTTTCGCGCTTCAGTCGTCGACGACCATCCTCGCCTCTCCATTTCCACGTTACCGCCAACAACGGAAATAATCATTACCCGCGCAGTCCTTCTCCTGCCCATCCGTCTCCGCTAATGCTCAATACCAAGTACAACGAGACTTATCCCGGTGGCTCCAGTTCCTCCTCGTCCTCTTTGCCGTCTACGCCGTCCAGTCTGCGATCGCGCAGTCCAAGTATCTCCTCCTTGGAAACTATCCCCGATATTCCCGATGCTGAAGCCGCCGCGACCGAGGCTGATCGCGTGGCTGCCATGAAGGCAGCAACCGAAAAGGCCAATGCAGGCGGAGACGACAACTATGCGAACAGACGACGCGGCGCGTCGGATGCTTCGACTCCTTCTGGCGCTTTTACGCATACACGTGTTGGTTCCGGTGCGTATAATTACAGAGCCGATAGACGGAAACGCTGGAGTGTTTGCGGAGCGGAACGTCGTCAGGATCTCGACTTGGAGACGATTTGGGAGGATTGAGCAAGCACGGTCATTTATTTGTTTATATCTTGCTCCTGCGAGGTTTCGTGAAAGCTACATACGCTTTTGAGCCGGTTCTCAACTTATCACCGCACCGTGCTATCATCATACTCATTCCGCATATAGGAATAATCACTCGACTACCACGACTCGCTCATGCCATTTGAATACCCACGCTATGCAGCTCCGACAAACAAGTCTAATACCAACCAGTATTACTACTACGCGAGCACTGTACTATATTCGACGCAAAACACTCGCTTTCCGATGGGACGGATGGATGCGCTCTTCTCACTACTATCATACTATTTACCGTTTTGTTTTCCCTCTTATTTTTACTTTTCCTTTTCATATCTCGACTGAATTGCCCTGATCTAATTTCTTTTTTCTTTTCGTGGATACCCCTTACTGTTGATATCAAAGTGTCTGTTAAGTTAAACCTTTCCCCATACCCCGGACTCTTCTACCGTTTATTTTGCATTGTCCATGTTTTCATTCATTTGTTCGTTTTACTGTTATTKTTTTTTTTTTTTTTTTTTTTTTTTTTTTTTTTTTTTTTTTGCATCGGTTATTCCTGCCTCGATCTTAGTTGTTTATGTATTTGTTTTTGTATGCTTTGGCGGTTTCATGGTTTGTTTCGTTTCTGTTTTTCTGTTTTGACTTGGCGCTTGCTTTTATCTGTCGGGTTCCTATGGAGTATTTGGGTTGGCTGGTGTTCTTCCTTTGTCCTTTTCATGTTTGTCTCAGCGTTTATGTTGCTGTGGGTTTGCCTTTTAGAAAAGCGTTGCTAAGAATATCTTGTCCGTTTTGCTTTATTTTGCCGATCTGAACTGGTTTCATGTATCATTACTGAACTCTGTACTATTAGCAATAACTACCAGTTATGATATGTTTTTAGATATCCAAGAGAAACAGATTCAAAAGTCCAATTAGTCGACTCCCTACGCCATCAACGCACTATCTGCTTTATCAACGGAGCGTAACCAAATCGCAAGGATTCCAACCACCATAAACCCGAATATATAAAACCAACTTACATAGCACCAAACAACAACCCTCAACCCGGCATTGCAGGAACAAAAGAGTCAAGATGAACCCTTTTCCCAACCGCCGAAGGCAAGGAATCATCCCTCCCCAAGCCCATCCCAGTCCGGCCGAGACCATAAGCATCACAAATCTGACCAGCCGCACGCTCCCCACTCCAGTACGCCCCTGTCGTGGTTCCCAAAGCAACAAACGGCGCCGTATGTTCTCCGGCGAACCAGATGCCGCGCTCCGCGCCCATGCCCTCGCGGAGCAACTCGATGTCCTTATCGCCTTCCTGGAGGCCGATTTGGAAATTGCTATATGACCCGTATCCCGCGTACGGGTCCGTTTGCCATTGAGTTGCTAGGAAGGCAAGCGGTTTGCATGCGGGAGAGGACGGGGAGTAGCCGTGTAGACGGGAGTAGAATGGGTGGAGGAAGTCGTTAAGCGTATTGTAGTATTCTTTGGATGAGGGGGAGAGATTCGAGAGCTTGGAGACAATGTAAGATGCGCAGGGACCGTAGGTGTAGAAGAGGAGAGTTGGATGGGTGCAGTTTTCGGGGAGGGAGGCGAAGGAGAGACACTCCTGGTTCCATGGGATGCCGTCCGGATGTTGGGCGTAGGTTGGTTCTAGGAATAGTGCGAATACAGGTACTTCGCTGGCGGATTTCAGACTATGTTGTTGTTGTTGTTGTTGTTGCTGTTCTCTGTTGACGGCGGTGGTTTTGTTCAATTCTTCCCAGGCCTTGCTATCATGCCAGAATGCCTGCGGGAAGGTGACGAGTACTTTCTCAAGGCGGCCGTAAGATATACTGTCGATGGCTTGGTTAAGACGCTGCGGTATTTGTGGGCTGAATGCGGGTTTATTTCGCTTTAGCCATCCAAGTGGACATGTCACCACTACTTCGTCGAACTGATGCCGCTTCCCAGCTGCGGTTGTTAATGTTATTTGGTTGCGTTGATTTGAACAGCGGGAGTGCGATTCGAATTTGACAATGGGCTCATTCAGGTGTACGTCCGAATGTTCTAGTGCCGTCTTGGAAGCATGCTCCAAGATACTTTTGTAGGTCGACGCTACAAAAAGGTTGCCTAAGGGGATAAGTCAGACCAAAGCATCTATGCGAAGAAGTGATAAGTTAATTTCAAGAGTCACTTACATCCATCAATGCACTCTTCAAGGCAGAAAAATTTCAGACTTTGTCTCTCAACAGACTCTCCAACATATGCCCCCCATAGTTTGCAATACTGGAGACATGCTTCCTTCTCCTTTGTGGAAAATCCCGTCTCCTCAACTTTTTCCCGGAAGAAGTCGAACAGGCTTCTATCAGGAGAAATGGTATCTTTATGCTCGTTGCTATACGCAAAGGCTTCATCTATGGCTGTCCACAGGAACTCGGAGATCTTGGAAACCATGCCGCCACTTAATAGTACCCCATCACAGGAGAACACAGCCTGGATGTCGTCCCAGTCAGCTGTTGGTGTTGATGTTAGTTTAGCTATATCAGTAATAGGGTTTCCCTGGGTACCATGAACCCAATTAGGTCCGCTTTCAAGATATCAGCCATGGCTGTTTTGACGAAGAAGATTGGAGAGAGAGAGACCCAAAAGCACGACAGCACGAGCAAGACTCACAGGTCTACAAGGTGATCACCAATCTTCTGCTGAAAGACCTATGCAAAGTGTCAGCAGGATACCTTTATAGCTATTGATGTTGCAATTATCACTCACTCTCCCACCAATCCTATTTCTCGCTTCAAATATAGTCGTCTTCACCCCATTTTGGATGAGAATATCCGCGCATCGCAATCCCGATAGACCAGCTCCGATAACAGCGACAGAGAGCTTCTTTTCCATTCTGTCAATGCCGCGGACGAAATTTGATTGGCAGTGCAATAGCAGTTATCCGGCAATTGTAACAAAATATGTGACAATGCTATCTCTAATTCCCCGTTAGCAGTGAATCTCGGCGATCAAGAACTCATAGTATATAACTATATAGAAACTGATCGGTACATGGTATCTATGAAAGAAGCATCACGTATCACGACAGATGACCCTGAGTGCAACAGCGAATTGTAAGCCGAGCAGAGACCGAAGTAGGTACTGGGATGCATGATGCACGGGCTTGATATTGGACAGGACGTGAATTTAACTCCGGGCCATTTATGCTCATGACGAAATGAAAAACAAGATGCAGGTATCAAAACAAGCTACCCATGGCAATACAGGGATGACAGAGATAAAAGAAATATCAGGAGAGCAAGCATTCGAAGGTGATTGATTGCCTTCAGAGCTTTTCAAGATGAATCCGTGATATTAAGGGCTTGTTCGTAAATGCATAGATCTTAGCTTACCAAGGATTTATGAAGTCGAGGCTTCCAACAGAATGCAAATGCTATAGACAGGCAAGCAGAGAAGACAACCAGGATTGAAGTTGATGGAGGAGAAGAGAAGAAGAACAGCGAAAGATTCAGATGGCATTTGACAGCACGGCACGTGCCACGCAACATAGTCGAGGGTGATATGATAGTCAGAAAAACTGCACTCGTCTACTCGTACTCATACTCTTCTATATTGCTTTGGTATTCCACATTAGATATCTTTATTTTTGGATTTTCGGATCCAGACTCCAGAGTCATACCATGATCGACTGGCTGTGAGCTTCGACCTTAAGTAATCAAACACCACTCCAACATGCCGCCGACAGAGACCCTTGAAAGACATGAGACGCAGCAGATAAGGAAAGACCATTGAGTCATCGTCAAATAGGCATCAACCGCACAGGAATAATGCGAATATTGCTCGCTATATCATAACTTCGACATGAAAACAAACAAGAGAGACGACAAAGGAAATATAGATCAGAACAAAGGAAATGGTATAAATACAGACATCGGCATCGAGTTGTTTTACCCCCAGGCTCCTTGGCTCAACGATAGCAAACCCTGGATGCAGTCGAGGTCCTCTTCCTGACTCGGCCCGTTGCCACCAGCCATAAATGCTGAGACATCGGCACTTGTTTCCGGCAGGATCTTGTCGCCGGACTTCCTCGACTGTTCCCGCGCACGCCTGTTTTTGGATATGGAGTTCGAGTTACGATTGACTCTACCGTCTTTCGTATTCGAATCCCCCAACACCGGACGCCGAGAATTGTGGGAAACTGTCCGTCGACGGACTTGGGAAGTTCGTGTCCCTGGAAGCCAATTCTCCTTGTCCGAGTCGCCAAAGTACCCTTCAAAATCATCGAGATCTTTCTTGGCATTCGAAACGACTTGCGATTCCTTAAGCGGGTTGGAAGATAACTTGGTGCCCCTAGCCGACTCGAGCCTGCCCAAAGATGAAACTGTGCGGGATAACTTCCGTCGCTTCTCTCTTGCTTGCTGGGACATGTCATTCGATGAATCTGCATTAGGTGTCAGGGCGTTATGCTTTCCTGCGTAATTTTGATTCGACAATCTCTGGCTCCGAGAACGGAAAATTTTGGGCGAGTTAACGTTTGACACTGTTTGGGAACCAGCAGGCGTCGACAGGGCACTTCTCGCGTCGGTATCGACAAAGGATTCCCAGTTACGAGGATCGCGTGATCTTCCAAATATTGCGCTAGACCTTCGGTTTCCGAGAGCCGTCGTACTGTTGCTCCTCTGAAGACGCGCGAATCGAGTGTTCCGATTAGAAAACATAGAAACACGATTCTTCGACGGGGACGGCTCGTTTTCAGTGCGAACCACCGCCTTTCCATCTGATGACATGGAAATTCTCAGGGCATCTTTTCCCTTCGGGGGTGTCGGCGTCAGTTCGCCTTGCTTCCGCACCATTGCTTCCCCGTCAAATGATAAAGATAGTCGCAGTGACGGCGGCGACTTTTTGTCCTGCTCTGCGCCAGTTCTTGACAGCAGTTGTGCGTCTGATGCGTTGCAGCGAATGTCAGAAATGGCGCGTTTCCGCTTCCCGGAGTGTGATTGAGATTCATCCTTTGACGAGTTCTCTTGGTTTATATCGGACCTAGACACCTTTTCATGTGCAGACGGTTGACTATCTCCCACAAACTCCGTTGCTAAACTGGTTTGGGTGCTTGGTAACAGCCGTTCGGACGACTCATCTTGTTCTATAGGCAACGCGTCCGGCTCAAAGGATGACGGTATCGGTCGATCACATGACGACTTCAATTCGCTGCACTCATTCGCGGCCTCGTGCTCGTGGCAATCGGGTTGCTCCATGGCGTCCGCAGGTAAATTGTCATCGTTGGTGCCCTGAGGGCAAGCGTCGTTCAAACCGGATACGGGGCCGACAAGCTCGTGAGGTTGCAGAGGCTTTGACTTCCGACGATCATTCTGACGACGATTTTGGAACCAGATCTAATCATAACATGAAGTGTTAGGAGTCATTGAGTGCCGTCTGAAGAACGCGAATTTGGCCGAGTTCAAATGAGCAACATACCTGGACCTCTTTCTCACCCAATGTAACACGCTCGACTATACTCGTACGAGTAGCTTTGTCCGGTTTCGGATCTCGCTGATACTCCTCCTCGAGAACGGCGTGGTCCTCCTTGCTATATATTATATTGTTACGCGTCAGCTGGACAATGGCTTTCGGATTAGGAATGGAAGTCGGCCATGCACGCGGAGGGCATTGGGCTCGAGCAAAGTGCACGCGTACCTCGTTCTCCGACGCTTCTGGCGCGCTAGTAATTTGTCGTCAACACGCGGGGGCAGGTTCTGCGTCAAGGTTTTCTGCGAGTGGACGAGGAAAGCATATCTGAGAGCTTCCCTTTCAGAGCTAGTAGCTGATGCCGGAGAGGGCGAGCGTGCCGTATCAGCACCAATGGTCTCCGGATCAGACATGTTTAAGACAGCAAAGGGTCATCTCAATAACAGCACAAACAATACTGGAATAACCAAAAATAAGGTCTCAAAAATGAAGGACAAAGAGAACTCAAGTAGGAATTGGAGACCGCTACGAGTCAATAAAATAAAGCATTAGGAAAGTTCCCTAGCGTTGGCACGGTACACGGGAGGAAAAGAGAAGAGAATAGAGAGAGTGGAGGTTGGAGGTTGGTTAAGAAGGAGGCTCCGTAGTTCCATCGCGTCGCGATGCGGACGCGGATTTGATATCCGCATCCGCCTCGGTGTCGCGCACTCATCAATTCCTCAGTCAACTTACGGCTTTCAATTTCAACTTCGGAGGTATCCATTTTATGCGCGAAATTACACATCTATTCAGTTTCTGATACTGCCACGGTCTCCGAGTTTGAGCGTTGCATTATGATATGTTGGTTTACGGAGTTCAGTTCAGGATTTTCTCAGGTCTCGCGCGCACCGCGTCCATACCGACATAATACTTTACCGGTAGTACAGGACCTCGGTGGTTTTGAACCTTTATATGTACACCGGGGAACTCTTACTGTCCCTTGTACGGCGATCTCCGTGTACCTTTTGTTGCTTCTTTCTGGGATGCTGTGTTTTCTCTGTGTTTTCCCAGGAAAACACAATTGTTTGTCAAAATTAGGTATAATCTAAGGTTATGCACAACCAGGGAAACCTCTCATCTGGTAGGTAAGGAGTTTTGTTCCTAGATTCAGAAGAAAAATGTGTATCCATGGCTTGCTGCAACTATATTCCAACAGTGACGTTTCACAGCGAGGTACGGGCACGAGCAGTCCAAACTTTGACAGACTTGAAGCCAGTTAACTGCTCTGAACACCGAACGCGAAACCGAAACACGAAATCCCGTGACCGTTGTCTGGGTTGATTAGTCATCGCTCTACAAATCCATGTTGTTACCCGAGGCAGCAATCATCATATTTATTTGCGTTGAGACGCAGAATTCGAAAGATTGTCCTTTGCAGTTTGCACTGCCAACTGAGACGTTTACAGCCTCAGGATTGCGAATTATGTATTGGCGTCTCATTTCTGCAATACTTAATGCAAGACGCGGCCTGCTGTTCCTCGCTCCTTCGACCTCAAGAAAGTTATCCTTTTTCTTGGTTCCCTGTTGATCCGAATGGATACACTTTTCGTCATTCTGTTTTCGAATTCGACTCAAATCCAGGTGTCTTTCTCGACTTACAGTCTAAAGTGACAAGGTCAAAGCTTATTGGTCTGACGGTCGACATCATGTAGGGCGGGAAGCACGCGGCGCTGCACTGTCGTACCATCAACTCCGCTGGCTTGGCTAATCCATGGCATTGAATACTCTTCGGAACAATGTCAATTAACTTCATAGGCCATGAGCCACTCCTTGAAAAGTGTCATGTCAGATGTTGTTACCCTATTCGGACCAGTTACGATCTACATTGTAGGTCTGACAGTTATGGGAGAACTCACTTGCTTCTTGATCTGATATTACAGAGTCGCTTGACAGTTTGACCCCTGCAAAAGGCCCTCCATCACTGGAAGACCTTTAATATGCCTTCGTCTGTTATTATTGGTTTTAAGACAGCCGTCCATAGTCGGACAAGTTTCGCTATGACTGGATATTGGATAGCCACAATCCTAATCAGTGACTTGATCGGCCTGGGCATCTGAACAGCCCCTCTTTCGTTCTTCAGTACATGCCGAATACTTCTATTCGCAATCTATGCTACTCTACGACGACTACTCTGCTGAATTGTTGACGGCTGACTTTTCCTTATAATTGTTTTATTTCTCCTGGATGAATTCTCAGATCTTGGTTCCGGCACAATTCGTCACATGATCATCTTAAGTGATACTGTCGAATCACTGTGTCATTGACAATCATCACCAGGAAGTCCAGAATTCAGTTACGTTTTTATTATCGTCTATTTAGATTATTCCCCAGAGACGTTCGTTGCGTTGGGGTTTATAATATATTCTCCTATATCCCGATTCCTCTTTTCTGCTTGAATTCACCATCGACAGTTCGTCGAAAGGGATATGAAAACATTCAACAAGTCATATTTATGCATATCTCAGTATATATATATTCATCATACCTATGATTTTATATATACCCATCATCCAGCATGGCATTCTTTTTCAGACGACGTAATCGGCAACAAGAGCAGCAGCAGCAACAGCAACAACAACAACGGAAGCAAACCGGAGAAGAACGACTACGCAAATTGGACAAGGCAGCCCCAACACGAACCCTAGAGGATTGGTGGGCGGGAGTCAAGAAGGGTCAATGCCAGAATCACGACCACCAGCCTGAAGTCAATGTTGACGGGCAATTTATATGGTGAGTACAGATGACTCTTGTCATTCATCCATTATTGTGGTTTATGCTTAACGTTTATGCTTAATTGGTTACCAATTACCCTCGAAACTCAATTTGTGTTTCCAATAACTAAATAGGCCTTTTTACTGTTTTTACCTTATTTTGCAAGATTGCTGCTGTCATGCCATGTCATCGTTACCCAAATTATGATAACCTACTTCACTTCACTTCAATTCACGTACTTACGTTATTCTCTCCTATATCATATAGCGTCATCTGCCTGGACTCCGTTCTTCACTCCCAGGAGATCCGGGAACTCAAATGCTTGCACGTGTTTCACCAAGAATGCCTTGAGAAGTGGTACCTGAAAGGTCACTACGATTGTCCGTTGTGTCACCGGACTTATTTTGTTCAGGGCCGTCGTTCTCCGACTGGTAGTGAGTGGGTGTGGATGGTATGAATGTTTGTTTTTCTTGGAATATACGAGCATGGTGCCAATATGGCATTCTTGTTTTACACACATTACTCAATTCGTGTGCCTGGTTTATTCGACATGCATTGTACAGAAATGTACATCGTGGCATTGGGATATAATGGCTGAAACTCGGTATGGATGGCATTGACATATGGAGATAACACCACAACATCGATTGGTTTCGGTGCAGCGTTGAATACAGTCTTGAAGTTGAAATTGATTCAACCAGACTGAATGGCAAATCGGAACTGACTTCTTATACTATTGCTTTCAAATGCCGGATTGACAAAAGGATAATGCGATAGTAACCTCGTACCAATGACTGTTGGACATGGGGATACTAATAATATCAACGTGAACAATCAATTTAACAACACCAGAGGGTATGTATGTAAACATATCAACAAAATTGACGACAAGAGAAAACCCATCACCGTCACCAACAACAAAGCCCTAAGTTACGACAACTTAGCCTGCTCTCCACCAGCACCGCCCTCACCCTTCCCTTTCAACTGCGACGCCAAAACCCCCTTCTTCTCCGCCTTCTTAATCTCCTCAATAATAGTCCCCTCCAGCCCCTCGGGCTTCGTCGTACTAGCCCACCTCCCCACAACCTCCCCCTCAGGCGAGACCAAAAACTTCTCAAAATTCCACTTAACCCTCTTCAACCCAAGCAACCCAGGCACCTTCTCCTTCAACCACGCAAAGACCGGCGCAGTATCATCCCCATTCACGTCGAGCTTGCCCAGAACGGGAAACGTCACCCCGTAGTTGACCTGGCAGAACGACTGGATCTCGTCGTTGCTCCCGGGGTCCTGGGAGCCGAATTGGTTGCACGGGAAGCCGAGGATTGTGAAGTCTTCGGGGTATTTGGATTTGATGGATTGGTAGAGGGTTTCGAGGGACTTGAATTGCGGGGTGAAGCCGCATTTTGAGGCGGTGTTGACGACTAGGACGGCTTTGCCTTTTACTGTGCTAAGGGGGAAGGGGTTGCCTTTTTCTGTTTTTTTCTTGTTAGTTGGTGGTTCTTCTTCTTCCTTTTTGGTAGGTTGTATTGTATTAAGGTGGGCTGTTTAGGAGACGTACTGTCGGCTGGTTCGAAGTCGTAGAAACTTGTTGCGGAAGTCATTATGTCTGGTTTTGTGTTGTTTCAGTCTATCTGGTTTGGTGTGTCGAGTACTCTGTACCTAACAGTGTGTGATATCAACTGGAGAAGCACGAAAGAAAGAAGCAGCGTTAAATACGTTGGGACGTCACTGATCAGTGACGATGATTACAAATGATGGAGGGGGAGATTCGGGGGAGATTCATGATGCCATGATCTACGGGATTTTCCGAGATTTCACGGGAATGTTTATTAATCAGTCTTTAACTGGTATTTTTCTCATCCATCGCCTCGGCTGCAGCTGCACCGTTATGTGTCTGCCTTTCGCCGTTGGAGACTGGAGGTTGACTCCTCTGGCTCTAGCTCTCCTCCATGCTGAGCCGTGTTGCCTGCCTGAGTTCGCTCGTCGTTTCCCGTCTCTAGGAAGCGGTAGAAGCTTCTGCGAACACGGCTCTCACCCGCGATGACTATCACAGTTGCAGTCATCTCCCCATATCCCAGACCACACGTAGTAGTAGGTACCGGATCCTGCATCCAAGGGACACACGGAAGCACGCCGACAGATCAAGTCTGTACGTATATACGAATCCACCAACCATGGTGTATTCTCTCACGAAGTCGCAACCTTCAATCCTCTGGCAAACTTCAACCTCATTTCCCCATCTCCTCCCTCAAAACATCCACATCCAACTCCCCCATAACACCAAGAACAACGCCTACACTCTCCATAAACCCATTCACGGAAACGCGCAACATGCGGTTCGTAGTAGCGCGGTATGCCACGTTCAGGACCGTTTTGGATTCTTCATTTTGATTCGACTCGGATGAATCATTAGAAGGTGATACAAGGGTGAAGGTACGTTTGACATATGGGGAGAGTTCGGCGTCGACTTCGAGGGCATCGCGTGCTGATGAGGCCAGGCGGTTTGTGGGGAATGGGAGGGAGATGGTTCTGTTTGGGACTTAGTGAGAGAATTTATGGAGAATGGAGAGTGCGCTATACGCTATACGTACAGTGAGCAGGGGAAGTCAGTCTCGGAAACGGCCATTTTGGACGAGGTCAGTATGTACGGAGTAAGGAAGTGGATTGTTGATATGAGAATCTGGAGAAGCCGGCGGCGGGCAGTGGGCAGTGGGCAGAATATTTTGACAGGCGTTCCGCTCCCGTTCCGCTTTCGGCAATTTCCAGGACATCAGAGCATCCATTATTAAAAGCATGACTGCGTAGTACGACGTACAGGGCATAAGGATTCTACGAGGATCATACATCCGAGACTCAGGTCCTCTCAGCATTACAACCCACACAACGACGATTCTCCCAAAGGCCTAGGTCGTTCATTCATCGCAGCTCCCCGGGCATGCGAATTCCCCCAATCCTTGGCCTCCCTCTCCAATCCCGGCAAATTCTCACATTTCAACACCCGCTCATCACCAGAACCCCTCTGCAAAAGCCCAAGAACCTTAAACAGCCAAACCCGACACGTCACGCCCTCGATATCATTAAGTTTGTCATCATACGTTGTCAGTATCCGATCGACCTCGTCAACTCGTCCGTCAGGAATATCGGCAATCCGCAACAACCCCACAAGGAGGAATTCCTTGAATATCCCTCTGGTAACGGCGTGGCTGGGAATCCACCCGCTGGATTGGTTGACGACGTGGTATTTGCCGCCTGTGCTGCCGTTGCGGTGGAGGTATAATGCCCAGTGGAAGTCGTCGGGGACGGGCGGGTCTTGTCGTATGTAGAGGACTATGTAGAGGGAGTTGTCTTTTAGTGAGAGGTGAGGCATTCTCGCATTGTTTTGTACATACAATGTATACTCTGTTACTTCGACTCCCCAGCAACCGGGATGTTGTGGTGGAAAGTGGCGGTTTGCACTTGTTTGTTCTCTCGACAGTCACGGCTTACTAAGGACCGTTATTGACACCTCAGGCGGCCCGGGGTTGCCGTGCCAACCAACCGGCCTAAGCCCAATTGGGAGGACCATAACACAACAGCCACTTTAGCGTGCATCGCAGTTTCCCAAATAACGACGGAGTACAGGTCACGAGTAAACGATCTTCTTCTTCCTTTTCTTCCTTTTCTTCTTCTTTTTCTTCGCTTCGAGTCGCTCTTCGCTTTTTCTCTTTTCTTTTATTTTTCTTTTCTCTCTTAATAATAGCTTCTATTTTGCTACTTTCGTTCGCTCCCATTTCCCCGGCTGACTCTTCCTCCCCCTTGGTCTGTTGTTATATCCTTAGGACTCCGCGTCAATTATCCCTATAGACAACCACTACTACTAGCCACTATTACCCCGGCTCTCCAACTCTTCCAGTTTTGCTCGATTCGAAGATTATGATCTTTTAGTCCTGGCCGGCTGGATTGACTCCGACCTGGTCCAACGGACGCGACTATTCCATTACGCTTACGGCCTATTCTTTTGCGAAACATAGCATTCCCTTTATTCCTGCCTACAGCTTGAGAAACTGTACTGGTTGCGCATCTCGGAGTCATGGCTTCAGATTCAGGCAATTGCGGACAAGTCATCGAATACATTCAAGGTCTGTGTTCTTTTTCGCATGTCTTTTTCTAGGATGCTTCGACTGACGGTCTCTTGAAACTATAGGCCGTCTGTATCTCGCATCTTACGACTCGCCGCCAACCGCAGCAACGCCCTTTCCGTATGCGTTGGAGCAACCTAAGACGCCGAGTAGACGTTCTGGAAAGTCTCAGGGCGCAGCTGCTAGCAAGAGACGGGGTCCCGTATACTTCACGATTGATGATACCTTGCTTTACAATGCCTTTCACGCGGACTTCGGTCCTTTGCACATTGGGCACTTATATCGGTTTGCAGTCTATTTTCATGAGATCCTAGGCGATCCTGCGAACAGTGATCGACCTGTGGTATTGTACAGCAAAACGGACTCACGAAGTCGCGCGAACACGGCTTGCTTGGTCGCCTGCTACATGGTTCTTATCCAATCTTGGCCACCACACCTCGCCCTTGCGCCAATTGCTCAAGCCGACCCTCCTTATATGCCATTCCGTGATGCCGGGTACAGTCAAGCAGACTTCATACTCAGCATTCAGGACGTTGTGTATGGAGTGTGGCGTGCGAAGGAGCACTCAATTTGCGGACTCCGAGAATTCAACCTTGAAGAGTATGTGCTGAGATGTTTAAATTTAGACATATCAATATACTGATAGAAATTCTCAGATACGAGAAGTACGAGCGAGTCGACATGGGCGACTTCAATTGGATTACATCGAAGTTCCTTGCTTTTGCTTCTCCGCAGCACGAACCGGTCACCCCCATTCCTCCAAATACTCCCGAGTATGATGCATTGCCGTCGACTGTTTCTGAAGTTCTGACTTCAAGGTTACCACTTCCATTCAAGAACGTATTGGCACACTTCGCATCACGAAGAGTTGGCTTGGTCGTGCGACTGAATTCGGAACTCTATTCTTCGTCTTATTTCACAGCCCTGGGAATCACCCATATTGATATGATATTCGAAGATGGGACATGTCCTTCACTGCCCTTGGTTCGACGTTTCATCAAGATGTCCCACGAATTGATCACTGTCAAAGACCAAGCCATTGCCGTCCACTGCAAAGCCGGCCTTGGTCGCACTGGATGCCTGATTGGTGCATATTTAATTTACAGATATGGTTTCACGGCAATCGAAATCATCGCATTCATGAGGTTCATGCGACCTGGCATGGTCGTGGGACCGCAACAGCACTGGCTGCACCTCAACCAAGGTTACTTCCGAGAGTGGTGGTTCGAAGACACGATGAAGGAGAAATTGAGTCTTGCCGCTCCTGTTACTCCAGGCAGGCCAACTGTCACCAGACAACGAACCGCCAATGGACCGGTTGCTACGCCGCCCAACAACCATCACTCGAAACGGGCTGCGCTTGGAGAAATTGACCACAACGAAGGAACTGGAGGCCATGCGGACGGCCATCTTCCAGCTCCTACACCTGGTCAACCTCGGAAGTTCCATCGCAAGGATTCTCGACACCATCCTTATTCTCGCTCTGTGTCTGGAAGCCACACGACGGATAAGGAGTCAGGTAAACAAGGAGACCAGATTACTCGCAAAAGCGAACGCCTCAGTGATGGAAGTGAAAGTGAAGAGGAGATACAGCTTCGCATGCTCGCGAAGCGCTCATCTAGGTCCCCGGTGGCTTCACCTATTTCGCGATCTACAAGCTCCAATTACGCCGCGGCGGGCGACGTGTACGAGGATAGGGAGAACTGGGTGGAGGGTTCGTACAAAGCACCCAAGACACCCATAAGCACAAAGAGTGGCTCCGGGGCGATATCTGTTTCCAAAGTACGGACGAGTCCTCGAAAAGTGACGGATAGCAGGAGTGAAACCAGGGGTATCCGCAAAGTCAGTGGCCGGATTGGGAGTTCGGGGAGCCCTGCACGGATGAAGTAGACGTGCGGTATCGCCTACATCCTCGGCCGTTTTCTCTCGTCATACCCGATGGGCACTAACCTGAACGACATTCTATACGTTGACATGGCTTATTCTACTTGACCCTTTCCGAGCTCCAGTCGGGTTGGGAACGACGTTGCATGCCCATACTATTGCATACATATAAAGTCGCTTTATGTGGTTGAGGGGAAGGGTGCTTCAATGTTGTTTACTTACTTTCTTCTCTGTGTCTTTGAAGTTAGTATGGTGCTATTCCTGATGTGTTGGGCGTACGGAGTTGAATATGGGGGCATTGTTACATGTATAGCTGGGTCGCTCGAAAACTGGCAATAAGTGAGATCCAGGACACTTCTTGGTTTACTTAGCCTTTAGTTGGTTTGGATTCCATGGCTTTGATTGATAGCGGCGTTGTTATTGTTTATTCTTTGAGCTTCTAGGTTGAGTATATCATAGCGTTGATGTCAATAAGGCTGGCTTGCACTGTATATGGTCTATGGATTTTCCCGACAATTGATCGGAGGGCATCAATTTCATTGCCTTCGACTTTCATAATGCTGCGTAGTCATGAGCTTAGCATATAAGTTGGTCCATGGACGACCATATTGTAATGCCTTCTCCCGAGAGGAGCGAATCCTGCTTCATGTCATGCCATGCCATTATGAAGCGACACTCCCCTCAGGAATCAAATTCCGCAACGACAGATCATACACAACATCCTCAACTTTCTTAACCTGCAAATCCCAACAGAACAAACAATCAGCATCACATCAACACCTTCCCACAACAACGAAAATATAGAACCAAGATCCAAGTATATAGACCCAGAAACGAGAAGAAAAGAGCTGACTAAACCAAGTAAACCAACTTACACTATACTTAATCCCATCACTCCTCTTCCGCAGAATATCATTCTTCAGATTCAACAACTGAAACCCCGAAAAGAGTTCCTTGATGAAATTCCCAATCTGAACCGGGCGTGCGTAGTCACCCATCGTGACACTGTTGACGGCGAGTCGGGACTAGTAAGAGGTAAAGTAGGTAAGTAGATTGGTTAGTTATTACTATCTATCAACTGCATTGCATTGCATGTAGGTATGGTATGATCGATGGACGTTATCAGGTTTAGATGAAATCGAAACCAAAGTCAAAGTTAAAGTCAAAGTCAGGGTCAGAGTTCGATGAATACATACCAATTCCTCAACGACCGAAATCAGGGAAAGTAGGTATTCCTCGATTGTGAGGTGGAAGGCATCCTGTTCTTTGAGATTTACGGGGACTGATGGGCGGATGGATGAAGTTGTCAGTCAAGTCAGTCCATGAACAAGCAGCGAGGAATTTGGAATAAAAAAGAGAAAATAAATTTGGGCAGACGAAACTCACTGTCCAAGAATTTTCCGACCTCTTCTATCGTCAAGAACGGGCCCAGGCTTGCGCCCTTGTGCTCCTGTAATCCGCCGAGCCAGGCGCAAAACTCGATGGAAGATACCTATATGAAAGTTTCATGTCAGTGAATTAATTATAACCACAAGTCGTTATTCGAGGCGATTCGTTCTCGCTCGCTCTCTGGTAAATAAATAAGAGCCAGAAAAAGGACTGCGTGTGAAGTATGATGAAAGGAAAGAAATCGAACGAGACACTGACAAGATTCTGCAAATCGCGCGACCAGACATGGTTATATTTGTAGAAGGGGTGTTTGTCCGCCACGTCTTTTAGGCGGGAGACTTGTTCCTTCTGCGCGTTGATTTCTTGGGTTGCGTCGTCGAGGACGGGTTTTACTTTTGGTTTGGTTTGGCTCGGTTGTTAGCGGATGGTGCCATCTGGCATGGTATAGTTGAACCATGTAATCTTTCTTTTCTTCTCAGAGATCATTGGAAATTTGCATACACTTGTTAGATGGCGTCGAATGGGCTCTTGAAAGTGTGGCCTGTGTTGATCTTCCTGTTGGTTTTGGTGGTGTTTGTTAGCTGGGCGTTTCATTTCATTTCATTTCATCTCCCTTTCCTGTGACGAGGTCTACCTCTGATGGTACAGACGGATTGAAAGGAAGTAAAAGAAAGAAAGAACCTTTTCTTGCAAGGGTTTGCACGATGTCATGGAGTTCCTGTGATATATGAGCTTAAACTCTTGTTACTTGGGATTGGTTGATTGATAGCTTTTCCTTACATCGCGGACGGCTGCTTCTTCGTCGATTTTGGTCTGTAGGTCTTCGAAGATTGCGCGGTCGATCATTTTGATCGGTCTCTTTTGACTTCAATGACTTGAGTTGCGCTGCTGTTTTTGGTTTGATAGTCTTCTGTCTGGAGTGGTTGTCACTGGCCAGTGTTTTTGACGTCGTTTATGACAAAAGTGGATGCGGAAATATTTCCGTTGGTTGAGATCGGATCGGCCTCCGACCGAACCGTCATCAACAGCTAGCCCTAGCCCAGGTCAAATGGCAAAGCGAGATCTGCTCAGTATGTAGGTAAAGTCCACAACCCGGTGTTTATAACTACCCTGAATGAACAAGAGAGCAAGACAACTACGAACAAGATATACGCGGGCTTTGATACAAGCTCTATTTTGCCTGATTCTATTTGGCTTACTGCCTCAGCTCCCCCAATCCTGCGGTGGCTTCCCCCGATTCCTCCGAATTCATACAGGTGTCGTCCGTCGTTTATCCTCCCTGTATGCCCAACTTGCGGGACGCCTTTTGTCAATCCGACAAGGAGTGATTGTCCAAAAATTCTTCTTTCATCCACACTATAGGTATCTTGAAAAGATCCCGCGTGGGTAGAACCTGTTGAGCATACCTCAGCCCCAATCTAGACGACTCAGCAGGTTCCCTTCCCTTGAACGCTGCATACTCATAATCATCCTCATCAATATCATCCCCCGGAGGGAAATAATCGAGATCTATTACGTAGTCCAGCAACCACTCCCCAAATGCACCGCCCACATCCTTAGCGAACTGCGTAATCGCCGGATCGTCATAAGGGATGGTTTCAGGACTGGAATAGAGAAGAAGACAGAAGCACAGAAGCGCATCATCCAAAACCTTATTATTGGTACAGACGCCGCCTTTCTCTTTTTTATATTTAGGGTTGTTGTTTATATGCATTTCGGCGGCAGTCCGAAAATGGTTCGATTCGGCCTTGTACCTGCTGGTATTACCGCCGGAAGCATCGCGATCCAGGGCCTCGTCAAATTTCAATAGAATATCGAGCACACGGGGATTGATCGTGGTGAGAGCGGTATGGATACCTTGCTGTAATGCGTGTTGGGAGTAAGTCATATAACAACCTGGGTCAAAACAGATTCGGTAGCGCATTTGGGTTAGCAACTGGCCTGAATGCAGCAAGGTCCTAAGAAATGCCAGGTGGGTTTGAGTGAAAGAGCCCCGGATGAGTCCTCTGCAACTTGCATTGGCGTCTGCCTGAAAGAGGAAAGATGGAATCACCTTCAGATTGAGAAGGGGAAGAAAAAGCGTCATAGACGTCAAGTCCATGTAGGGTGGTGGGTCGATGCAAGGGTTGATCTCGACAAACTCGCCCGTTCGAGCATGAACCTCGTAATCCACGTAATATCTAGCGTGCGAAAATGCCAGTCCCGGCCCATCGGATTTCTTGATTATAAGGCCTGTGAAGGTTCCTGCTTCAGACTGTGCGGACTGTAAGAAGTCCTCCAACTGCCGACTTTCATTCTCCTTAAGTCCGTGCCCGTAAAAAATGCACCAGAGCATGAGAGCCAATCTGGCCAAATTCGGTAGCTGGCTTCGAATCCTGTCCACTGTGCACCATCTGTACCGCAGAATGTCTGACTGCAATGCTCTTCTCTCGTTAGCCGTGAGAGGAACATAATCACGTCCCAACGGCTGAAGAATCCGGTAAATATCAAACGTCCGGTTCCCATCCGCCAGCGCGTGCCTATAGCGCGCTTGTTATAGGGACTCCGTCGTAATCACGTTTATCGACAGCTTTGACATCCCAGAAAGCCAACAAAATCAACACCTTATACACCCCTTCATTTGAAAGTGCAGCCGCCAAATACGGCGACGCGCGAGGTAGATTGACATTCAGGGAAAGGAGGAAGATCTTCTGAATGAGTTCGACGGGGAGGGATTCAATATGGGTAAGCATTCTGCCAATGTTATCCGTGTTGCTGTTTCTCCTCGGGCTGTTGGAGTCTCCGTCGGCGTTCATTCCGGGTGGTTAGGTCGTGTTACCTAGACCAAATCAACCAAATCTTGGGTTGGTCATGTGAATGACCCAGCCAACCAAATTGAGGTAAGTCTCTTGTTGTTATCAAAGGGGAAGTAAACACCTACAGCATCAATATATTCAGACCAAGGTTGACGAGCCTTTCGAGCACCTATTAATGATTCCTTGACTACGACCGGACCATGCAAAATGAACGCCGTCGGCTACTCCAACAGCCTGAACAAAGACCGCGTCACCCGCAGCAAAACACTCTCCCACCTCGAATCTCTTCCCCTCGAACTCATCGAGAAAGTCTTCCTCAATTGCCTTAATGTCAGCCTACCTCGCGCGTCGCCGTACCTGGCGGCTGCAGTTTCAAATGAACGAGTGTATAAGGTGCTGATTTTGCTGGCTTTCTGGGATATCAAAACAATCAATAAAACTAATTACGAAGACCGTCCTATGACAAAATCCGCGCGGTATAAGTGCGCGTTCGCGCACGGAAACCGGGCGTTTGATATTCGCCAAATTCTTCGACCGTTGGGACGTGGCTATGTTCCTCTCTCTGTTGACGAGAGGAGAATATTGCAGTCCGACGTTCTGCGGTGTAGATGGTGCACGGTTGACAGGATCCAGGGACAGCTACCTAATCTAGCGAAGTTGATAATCATCCGCTGGTGTATCAATTATGGCTACAGGCTGAAGGAGAATGAATGTCAGGAGTTGGAGGACTTGCTACAGCGCGAACAATTCGAGCGGTCCGGCGGAAGTATTTGCGTAGGCGTCATCACCAGGAAAGTCAAAAGGCGGGGCGAATGGATGAGGAAGAGAGGCCCCAAAGAGACCCGGAAGATGAGTACTGCCAAGATTGCCGTGTTTATGTCCAAATGGGCGAGTTCATCGAAATCAAGCCTTGCAATGATTCCTTGGAACCAATATGGTTTTCCCTCCTCAACCTTACGGAGATCCCTTCTTTTCTCTTTCGCGCAGACGTCGATTCAAGTCGCAGAGGACTCGCTCGGGGTTCTTTTACCATAACTCACCAGACATTCCTTACCACCTTGCTATACTCAGGCCAGTTGCTAACTCAGATGCGCTTCCAATCATATGGACCAAATAGATTTATAGCTTACTCCCAAAATTCATTACAGAAAGGTATCCACATTGCCCTTACCACGACCGATCCTTTTACACTCGACATCCTATTGAAATTCGACGAAGCCTTGGGCCGCGATCCTCTCCAAAGTGAATTCATATACATGATCCCATCGGACCATTTTCGGACTGCCGCCCAAGCGCACATCGAAGCCAATCCTAAATATTATGCCAACAGAAACGATGTCGGTGATAATAACGAGGACCTGGATTCGGCACTCATGTGCTTCTGCCTTCTCCTTTACTCCAGCTTTGAAACCATTCCTTACGACGATCCGGTGATTGGGCAGTTCGCTGAGGATGTAGGCGGTGCTTTCGGGGAGTGGTTGCTGGACTTTGTGATGAATTTCCCTCAGCACATGGCGATATTAGAGGAAGATCATATGGAACACGAATTGTTCTACGAAAGAGAACCTAACAAGGATACTGAACTGGGACTCAGGTACATCAGAGAGGTTGTACCCTCGCGGATCACTTTTTCGATACCTATAATATGGATGAAAGATAACTTTTTTGGACTTCCACTCCCTTTTGGATTGGGATTGGTTGAGGCGTCTCGCAAGTTGGACACGGCAACAATTTTATATATGACGTCGCTTTACGCCTCTACTCACGCCAGTTGACTACTACGACCCCAATAGTGGTATTGGCTTCAGGACTCTAGGTATGTTTGCACAATATATTTAGACCTAATAGACAAATGATTTACTCTCAGTATGCATCACAGCAAGGCATTGACATCGCTCTCTCCGCGATCAAAACCCCGGCGCTCGACGTCCTACTGAAACTCGACGAGGCCCTGTATCGCATTCACCTCCAACGTGAAACGACATACGCGATGAAGTCGGACCATTTTCGGATTTCCGCTAAAATACCAGAAAACAGCCCTAAATATGGTAGCAACAGGGGCCGCGTCAGTAATATTACTACGCCCTGGATGACGCGCTCCTCTGCTTCTGTCTTCTGCTCTATTTCAGTTTCGAAACCATCCCCTGTGACGATCCGGTGTTTGCGCGTTTTGCCGTGGATGTGGGCAGCGCCTTTGGGGAATGGTTTCTGGGCTTCGTGAAGAATACTCTAGTGCACGCTGTAGGGGTCGGCAACGAGTACGAATCCAACGAATACTAACGGATTATTCGTTAACTTAACGAATAAGACGCTGCTGAACTGCTTAGTAATACGTTAACGAATACAAGGTCCTTTATTCGTTTAATTATTCGTTTATTCGTTTAGGTAGGAGGGGGTTTGCGAAGTCGCCTAGCTTGCCTTCGAGCAGTGAGAACACAAGGGCCGAGCATAGCCAAGCAACCTGAAGCAAGCGCCATAACCATTTATCCTCATGGGAGGGATAAACAATGGTCATGACATGCGCGAATGCGGCACGATGGTGCCGCACGTGATTGAATTTCTACCTACGAGTTAACGAATACAAACGAATACGAATTCGAATAAACACCCCTACGAACCCAAACGAATAACGAATAATCACCAGAGGATTTTAACGGATACGAATAGGCAAATCCTTATTCGTTGCCGACCCCTAGCACGCTGCGATGTAAGAAGGGGTCTTTTGAAACATGAAATGTTCTACGAAAGGAAACCTAACGAGGATACTGGATGGGACTAAGGTATCTTGAGCAGGCTATACCCACGCGGGATTTCTAGTTACCGGCGGTTTCACCTCCCACGTGAATGTGAAAACTGCCCAGTCTTTCGCGCGAGACGCGAGACGCGACGCGCGACGCGTAGGGCAATCTATTCGCCGCGTAGTAGGCTAGATAACGACCAGGTTCACTCCGTAATACCTGCACGATTCTGATTGTTTTCTCGACTGACGAGGTTGAGATTGAACACTCCATAATACACGAATAACACAATTACCAATATGTCGCAACCAGCAATAACAAAGTTCTTTGCCTCAACCCCTTGTAACCGTGACCGTCAACCGAAGAAGCGCAAGACCGGACATATCAAACCCAGCGCGATTGAATCCCTCCCCACCGAACTCATCGAGAAAATCTTTGTTTATTCTCTAAACACCAGCTTTACTCGCGCATCGCCTCGCCTGGCCGCTGCGCTTTCGAGTGAACGGGTGTATCGGCTGTTGATCATGTTGGCTTTTTGGGATAACGATGATTACGGGGACCACAAAGCAGATTCTAATGATAACAAGCGGTATGAGGGTATTGGTACGCGTACGTGGAAGGGGATTGAAAATTTCAATATACCCCGAATTCTACGACCGTTAGGACATGATTATGTTCCTATCTCACATATCAAGAGACACACCCTTCAATGGGCCATCATACGGCGCAGATGGTGCACAATTGACAGGATCCGGAGTCAATTACCAGATTTGGCCAGGCTGATCCTCACCCAGAGATGTTTTGATGCTGGGTACGCGTTTGAGGATGAGGATAAGGGTCGTGAATTGGACGAAATGCTGCAATCCGGAACACCCAGAAAATTCAGAGGTTTTGCCTACAGAAAAGTTGCGAACGAACCGGGACAACATAAGACGGAAGGTAATATCGAAACTTGCCAAATTATTGTCAGACCGGGCGAGTTTATTCAGTTTTATTTTTACTCTACCTATGTTAAGAGTCCGCTTGAATCACTTTCCGGGCCAACAAAAAGTCTATGGTACCCCATCCTCAGTCTGACCAGGATTCCTGATTTCTTTCTTACTGCAGAAATCAATTCAAATGAAAGGGGACTTGTCCGGAATTGCTTCACAGATACGCATTTAAAATTCCTTGAAACCATCATCTACTCAGGCTAGGTGTTGCCTATATCACAGTGCGAGGAGTACCTAAGACCTCTGATCTCGCAGTGGAGAGAAGATACGCAGCGAGGCATTCATATCGCTATCTCCACGATAAATCCCGTTGCACTCGACAGAATGCTGAGGATCGACGAGGCTTTGTACCGCAAACCTATACCGGGGGGAAGATGGTGAATATATGTACACGATACCATCGGACCATTTCAAGACCGCCGCCCGAATGTTCCTCAGGAATAATCCTAAAAGGAGAGTCGGCGATGCCAAAATGAAAACACGGGACGATGCGCTCCTATGCTTCCTTCTTCTCCTGACCAGCAGTTCCGAAACTGTTCCCTGTGACGATCCGGTGATGACAAAGCTCGCTGGGGACGTCGGCGGTGTTTTCGGGGAGTGGTTGGAGGATTTCATCGATATGTATGAAGAATATTATGCGGATTTACAGGTCGACTACTTTGAATCTGTGCTGTTTCTCTCGAGGGAACCTAACGAGGAATCTGAGCTGGGATTCAGGTACTCGGAAGAGCTAGTGCTCACGAATGAGTGCTTTAAAAAGCCTGAGGATTGGATGGAGGCGGATATATCCAGGTACTTCGATGCGGAAGACCAGCGCGAGATGCGAGCACTGATTGATATGCCTCTATCTCCAATTTAAATAGGCTGCCTTACTACAAGGTTAGCTATTGAGGAGATACGTCTCCTCTGGATCAGATATTCAATGTTGTTTTATCAAATTGGTCAATTCCATACTTCCTATCATACCCTCTTGAAGTCGTCAAACCGAACCCTCCAATATCAAAACGCTTGATATGGCCAATAGCCGCGTGCTAAAAATAATGGATGATAATACAATGTACAGTCAGTGCCTGACATAGCTCTGGAAGCGACTGCGCTTACCGTAGCAAGAACAACTCGTCGACCGGACATAAGCTCATAGACCGTATGTAGCATGTCACCAGACCTTTCCATATAAATGCCTTCTTTATGACCAAATTCAGAGCAGTGAAGGAATGTACCCGGGCCACCAGGAGAATTGTAGGTCTACATACGACTAATGTACTCGTGTCTTCGCGAAGCCAGGCTTTATATACAGGTTCATTGCGGAGGCATAGCCTAGGGTTAGGGTTAACGATGTATATATTTACCCACCAGAAGTCAGCCCAAAGCAGCTGAGTCACCTCACCTACCAACGAGGATCTATCATACAACTACGGGGGGCGTGCATAAATTCCCGTGTTCTGGTTTGTTTGTTTGTTTGTTTTCATTTTCATTTCTATTTTTTACGTCTTGTTTATGTACTGATCAAGTCCGCACGGCGGGACAAGTCTGCTGCAAAGGAGTTATTCTGAGAAAGGCTAAGCCGAGAAGCAATAGTCGAGGTTGTGTCTATGCCACGGAAGTCCCAAAATAAGATCCTCGCCATCGAGGTGTGGGACGAAGAACAAGTTACTCCATTTGGCCACTGGAGCGGCCTTCGGATCCATCCAAAATATGTACAAGACTGATAATAAACAACAGCAGTATCCAAAAGTGAAGTGTCAACAAGTACCAAAAGAGAGGTGTGGGACTATGTATGCATAAACGGTACGTTGATAGTTTCCCCCAACACGCAGTTCAAACTTCGCAAGCTCCATAATGAGGTCTCCTTCTGGCGTTGGACCGTTGAACGCACGCATACGTCTTGGGGCTTTTAGAGGAACTCTCTGAACGCGGAACTTTCGCGCGGCCTTATTGTCCACGAGGGAGTATGAGGAGCAACCTGTGTCGCTAAGAGCGACGCCATTGAATACAGAAAGCAACAACGGATACTGGTCGAACTTTATTCCATTATTGCACTCTAGCCACGACAGATTCCGGTCGTCCCTGATCTCCCTCGAAGCGGCCTTTGGCTCCTGCGAGCGACTTTTCACAGGAGCGGAGCTTTTCCCGACCCGTCGTCTGCCTGAGCGGAGGCGACGGCAGCGACGTCGACGATTTCTTCCTCCAAATCGGGTCCGACTACCTGGGAGTTCACACGGGCGGCAGTCGTCCGAGGCGCGGGGTTGCGCGCCGGGTGAAAGGGGCAAGTGGGCTTGAGGTGCCCGGAGGCCCCGCAACGGAGACAACAACCAGTCGTCCGCCTGGCCGTGATCTCCTCGTTAGAAACCCACTTGGCACGACGTGCCTGGCGGTTCTGGCTCGACGCCGTTCGAGGAGAAGGTTCCCAGTCCATCTGCTCAGCCGCGGGGGCGAACGGTGCCGGAGAGTGAATTCTCGAAAAGGGCATCCGACGGTCAAGGTACTTACTACCCTCAATGCGGTCAGATATCTGGGAAAGTTGGCGACAATACCCCTCGAAGTCACTGCGTTTTTCCACGGTGATTAGGCGGTCCTTCATTTCCCGATTCAACGAATGGCCCAGATAGGCCTTCTTTTGTCTTGATTCCCATCCGTGGCCCCCGGCCTCCATGAGGAGGCGTTGGAAGTCTCGCAAAACGGCCTGAAAAGGGCGGTTGCCTTGCTCCAACAAACTCAATCCCCGTAACGCCCGTTCCTCTACATGTTGATCGCGAAAGGCCAGGTCCAACTGGTCGAAAAGGAACTCAACAGCGTCTTCATCGACAACGTCGGGATCATGCGCGTAATGGTCCAACCATGGGAGTATCTGATTTGCCGCTTGTCCTTCCAGGCGGCTAAACACATACCAGACGCAATTGTACGGGCTAGGGCCAGGATGGCCCGAGCTCTCCATGGGCGCAGCCCATCATATCTTCCGAAGGTTGCAGCAGCTCGTTTCCTCGACGGGAACTGGTATGCGGAAGCGGGAATGGGAGGCCCTACCACCCGGGAGAAGGCGCGCGGCGACACCGGTGGACGCGACGACGAGGACGATCTTGTCGTCGCCGCGCAGCTTGGCGTAGATGCTGTCATAGAGAAAGGTCTTGCCGGTACCACCGGCACCGGTCAGAAAGAAGGTGCGCGGCTGGCGGCTGTGGACGGCGGGTACGGAGTGAATGGCTTTCGGCACGACTGCCCGCAAGCCCTGCAACGAGTAAGAACAATGCCCCCTTGCATAATACTTGGCTGCGCACCAAAACCTCTCGATAAAGTTCAGCTCGCAGTGGAACTTCGGATAGAAAATCACACTGTGAGCTGCTGCCTCAATACGCTCCTGCAACCTGCTCTTCTGCTCCTTAAAATCGGGCTGGCTCGCCATCAAAGTGCAAGCGCAGCAAGATGTGCCCTGACAGGAGTTCTTCCCCTCTTTCATCGGACACATGAGCTGGAATTCCGAGCCATCTGGCTTCCTGTCCACCCACAAGCCTCGTTCTAACAATACCTGTTTCAACCCCTTTGGCTTGCCCCTCAACTCAGCCACTGGATAGTCGGGAGGGTATTCCATGCCATGACGTAGTCCATTATGGTACCCTAGTCTGCCGTACTTCGAAGAGAGCACCATACGCATCATCTCTTGTCTTGTCATCAATAATCACCTTCGGATTCCGATCAATCTCGTCATCATCAAAAAACAATAATTCCGTAAGAGGACCATAATCGGAATCCTCAAGTTCGATGGATTTGTCGGTTGTGTCGACAGTTGTGTCGACTGCGTCAGTATTAATATCGCCGGCGGCAGGCTCCAAATCCGCAACCCTACCTGGAACGACATGCGGTGATGGAGCGGTTTGTGGTGGCGAAGCAATCTGTGGTGATGGAGCAACAGTTCTCCTCACTTGACAAAAACGAGAACGACCGGTGTAGTCCTACTCGGGGAAGGGCAGATGGGGAGGGATGTGCGACAGCCTGGTGACCAGGTCGTCCGACAGAGATGGGGCGATGCGCAGCCAAAGGGCTGTGGGATCCTCGATGGATTCGTGCATCAGTAGAATGACGAAGAAATTGCGGATGACGTGGGCCGTGCGGAAGGGAGACAGGTCGCGGAACATACACACCCATTGTCGGTCGTCTTGGAGCAGACCGAGACGGGAGGCGGCATCACGGAACGTGTGGCAAAGGTGGCCGTCGACGGTTCGCAGGTCCTCGAAGGATCTCATGCCAGGACGTTGAGTGAGCAGCAGGCGGATGTAGTAGCGTTCACCCTGGGAGGGAAAAGCCACGTACATACGACCGATGACCTTACCGCGGCTGCGGCGTTTCCATTTCTGCTGGTTCCTCTTCCACACGTACCATTGGGGGAATTCCGTGTACAGGAGCCGACGCTGATCACCGTCGGGATGCTTGTCATTGAATTCGAACCAAGCCATCAGCATGGATTTGGTGGAGTCGGCGCGATCACGGAGCTCTTCGGGCGTGGAATTTGCATCCCAAGTGACGCATTGGTGGCCCGGTTCGTGAAAGGGGAGGCGACAGACAAACGGTCTCTTGAAGTATGTTCTTTTTGCCATGATGCGCCAGAAAGCATCGTGGGGACCGATGTACAGGCTGTTCTGGTAAGCACCAATCTCGTCGCCGTCGGTTACCCCAAGCGTCGCCATGTCCTGCCCTTTATTGATGTATTTGATGATGTACTTGACGATGCTGTCGTTGGAGCAGACCTCGACGTTTATGTGGGCGCGGTATTTGAGCAACAGGAAAGGACTGTACGTCGCAACCCATTGATCGCTGAGAGGTCTGTTCTTCTTGACGGTTTGGTGTAGGCAGCGACGGCGGTAGATAGGGTAACCACTGCGTGGGTCGAGGGACGTCAAGTTGCACTGCTGTCTGGGAAAGGCGAATCGACACCGGTACTTGCCATCCTTTCCCAGGCGCAAACATGGTTTGTTCTCTTGGGGGGAACAGGAGCCCTGCATCATGTTACCGGTCACCAATGCATGTAGGTCGGGCTCGGCGACAGGATCGGGAATCTCGGCAGAAACGACGCTGTCAATATAGCCGGGCAGGAGCAGGTCGTCGTGGTTCTCGGTCCACAGGACGATGTGGCAGTGGATGTTGCCGCGGTTTTGGCATTCAATTACACTGGCCACCGCTCGGCACTTACCAAGGACGCCGTTGACGGTCAGGTCCCCGAGGAGATCGTCCAACTTCAAGCCGAAAACACGATCCACCAAGTCGGGGCGGTCCCTGACATCCTGGCCCGGGGCGAGTTCAGCGCAGATCTCGTTCCAGTTCACGTTGGCCGTGACCGTGACAAAGTAGGAGGGGGAATCGAAGTGAACCACGTATGACATGACGTCCTGAAACACTTGGTTCATGAAACGGTCACCGCCTACATGGGACGAAGGCAGGATGGAAGAGAGACCGATTTTGCTGGCGGTGTTCAAGCGATTGGGACCGACGTTGTTGTTGAGAAGAGCATCGTGGATCGAGGACCGGATGTCATGGCGGAACTTCGGCTGGTTGCGGCGTAAGAAGTTCATTTTGGCTGAGCGAAGCGACCGGAAGCAAAGGAAGTGAAGCGAAGTAGTGTAATCTTACGGTCAGAGACTCAGAAATTACGCGGCCCCCGAATACTTCAATCTGATTGGCCCAGGCAATTCATTCTTTTGCATACCAAGTTGGTCTCTATGCTCGACCGTAGTCTACCCCACCATTACATACCAACAACGCAAAACTCCCTCCGCAACGTCTTATTCGCAGACCTCCGCTACCTCTCCATATCTCCTTCAAATCCCAGTGTGCGCCCCCAGCCTGTCAGAGCCCCCAGACACGTACAGATTACAGTAAAATTGAACTGCATTACTTTCAATACACTACCAGGACAAAAGCTTACGTTGCACACCGGCATATATAAAAACTTCCTTCTCCAACCAGCCAGACAAGCCGACCAAATTGATGAAAAAAGTTTTGTTCGCGTCTATAGGGGATAGTGTAAGCCCAATGACACTGTGCGGCAGAGTATGCGCAAGCGCAGAGGCTCCGCCACGAGGACCAAAAATAAGATTAATCAATGTTGTGTTCCTTAGAACACTTTCAGAGATTAAACTGAAAAGAACAGATACTACACTTGATCTAAGCCAAAAGGCAAAGAGAGCTGGAGAAGAAAAGAAAGAAAAGAAACCAAAATGGAGGCGGGCGAGGGACGGTATATATACCTTGGGATAGGTGGCTCGTGCGAGGCTAGTTCTAAGCGAGGGTGTGTATCGCTTTCTGATTGGTTGATTATGTGAGTAAGAAAAAGTCACGTAAGAGGATTAGCCCTGAAGAAATTGGAGCCCTAAAGGTTTCCGGAAAGGGTAAGGTCGCACACAACAGTCCACTCCACTTGAGTCTGCCACAATTTCTTCCTCCCATCCAGCTTGAGCCCTCGGACGGATCTCAAAAAAACAAGGCGCAGGATAAAACCTCTTTGCGACCAAACAAACCTCTCTCTCTCAACACCCCTCAAACTCAACCAACCCCCCAAATCCGTCACAATGGCTCCCGTTGCTGTATGTTCTTGATCAAAAACCAAAACCGCTTTGCTGTTCCCCCAAAAGGCTCTTGTCTTGCTGGTTCTTTTTTTCCCGTCCTCCACGTCTTCTCTCAATCAATGGATTGGAAGATGAAGAATGAAGGAATGAAAGAAAAACCAGCAAACATGAGCTCAAATTGGGATTCGACTTGACGACGGAGCAGTAGGCTAATCGTTATACTCGGTACATTAGGCTCGTGGTGGTCGTAAGGCCCAGAAGGTTACCAAGAAGGTATGTTTGTTGTCATTGTCACGGTGTTTGATTCACCTTCTAACACTTCTCTTAGTACGTCATCAACGCCTCGCAGCCCGCGAGCGACAAGATCTTCGACGTCTCCGCCTTCGAGAAGTTCCTGCACGACCGTATCAAGGTCGAGGGCCGCGTTGGCAACCTCGGCGACAAGATCGTCATCTCCCAGACCGGTGACGGCAAGGTCGAGGTTGTCGCTCACATTCCCTTCTCTGGTCGCTACCTCAAGTACTTGTATGTATCTGTTCCTGTATTTCTTTTACTATGCATAATGAATCTAATCCGTTTCTCTCAATTTAGGACCAAGAAGTACCTCAAGAAGCAGCAACTCCGTGACTGGCTCCGCGTCGTCTCCACCTCCAAGGGCGTCTACGAGCTCCGCTTCTACAACGTCGTCAGCGACGAGGCTGAGGAGGAGGAAGAGTAAGCTCGATATCCGACTCTTCTTTCGTCTTTGGAATGTGTATGTGAACGGGGGGTGTTCCGAGTTTCAACGGGAGCTTCGGACTCATGCGAAACTGGGCTCTTTTCAGAAATGGGCATCTTGCGCTAGACAGATTGCTTGAAAGTTCGTCGTGAGGGAAATAGGGTTTTGGCCTGAAACGGTCGGAGTCCACCCTCGCGTCCGTTCTTGGAGTTGTGTCTAGTGCTTGTATATAGCTGCATTCTACTCATGACGATATGAATGGGTAGATGTGAATTGAGCCACCGTTCAACACAGCGACAAATCCACACATCGTACACCGTAGCCGTTACATAGTTGTATACAGATATTGCATGCTACAGTGGCAGCTACACTTCTTTCCTCTTGCTACCAGCCCCAGGTCGAAGCGACCTCTCCGCAACAACATCGTCATCTCCACTAGTATTACCACCAGGCACATCCGGCGCCACTAACCTGCCATCCCGAATCACCCACCCCTTCCCCTTAAGAACCTTCCAAGTCTCGACAGCCTTGGCTCTCACCAGATCCCCCGTGGCAATCGCGTCCTCTTTAGAATCATGACCATGCGCACCACCCCCAGTCTGGATCTCCCTCTCGAGAAACCGGAGACATAGAGCCTTCAGACCCGTGCGCAAGGGCAACCCTTTCGGGTGCGGGTAGAGGAGAACCGTGTCGATGACAGTAGGGTGAATGATGCGGCACGTATTGAGGTCGTTGTCGATCGCATGGCCGATCAGGGGTGTATCGGGGGTGATGTGTTGGAATAAGAGGCTTCGGGCTGTGGAGGGGGAATCGACGACTTGGAGGGTGTGGTTCTGGGGAGGAGAAGGAGGAGGAGGTTGAGACGTGGCTTGGTTGGTTTCGCGGTCCTCTGATGCGGCTGCCGTACCGTAGGGTAAAGCAGAGGCGTAGTGTTCCGGGAGAACGCCAGACCAGCGGGAGTTGAGGTCCAATACCTCGCCTATCGGTTTGACCAGGACGTCTAGTACTTCTTTGCCTTCTGGCCAGCTCACGGCCGTGAGCCGGATGAGTTCCATACCAAGCGTGGTGTAACCCATTTCGCAATCGATGCTCAGTGGCTGCTTCTCTTGTTGCTTCTGCTGTTGCTGTTGTGGCGGCGTATGCTCGAACTGGAGAATCGACGCGAGTCGCTTCGTCTCGGTCACCTTAAATACGTGACTTGGGCTTTTAGTGCATCCAATGGAAGTCCCCAGCGTCTCATTACAGCAAGGGAAGAACGGGCTTCCAGAGCCCGTGACATGGTCCGTTCGTTTCTTGGATGGATACATGACTCTCGCCGGGTGGTAGGTACATTGCCCTCCACTGGTCAACGAACCATCTTCGCGACGGCCGGGGAAGACCTGGAATCGACCAGCGCATCGGTCGCATTTCTCCCACCCCCTGGATTCGGCGACGCCCTTTTGTGCGGTTTCGATTTCCTCCTGACTGGGTGCTTTGGTGACATAGCCGAATTGTTCCAGTCCGTTCAGTGGCGTCACGAGTTTCTCCGCGATGGCTAATTCTTCAGCTCTGCTGAGACCGGTCGAGAAAGGCTTCTTCTTCTTCTCCTCTCCTTCCTGCCCCTCTTGTCGACGCGCATCCACAGTAGGTATATCTTTATAGTACCTCGAATGCAAATGTTTCTTAACCTCTCCAACCCACTCCCCCGTGCTCATCCTTGAAACCTTCACAATCCGATACTTGATAACATTCCCGTACACATTCGCGTCCTCCTTCGCAGCCTTCTCCTCTTCATCCAGGGCCATCGTCACAAGCTCATTCGGCGATAGCACAAGGAACCTCTCCTTTTCCTTCTCCGGGTCTCCTTTACTACTACTAACCTCTCTCGCCAACTTCTCATTTTGCCCAGACATGGCCGCATGGAGCTTGGTCAGTATCGATGTCCGAACGGCATGAGATGCCGGCGCCTTCGCGAGCATGCGCGGATTCAACGACTCCTTCGGCGCATTTCTTGGCGGGAGACCTCCGCCGCTGGGACTGCTGGAATTAGAATTAGAATTCTCTCCTTGTTTCTGCTTCACTCCGCGAGTAGTCGGCGGTGGTGAGATTTTCTTCGTCGTAGTTGGAGCAGGAGAAGGCTGGCCATGTCTCATGGGACTTCTTGCACTTGTTGGTTCTTGAAGCGTTGCATTTGCTGCTCCTTCTTTCTTGTCTTTCTGTAGCTGTGGGATGCTTTGGATTGACGATGCTGTATCAGATTCAGTAGTAGATATGGTCTTGGTGCTGCTGCCGCGGTCTTCCGGATTTGTTTCTAGTTTGATTCTCTTTGATGGTCGCGCTTCAGTAGTTGTAATCCCAGTGACCTTGGTTCTGTTATGATCGGATGTTGTATGTGCATCTTGCTGAGAAACACCGGTTGTGACTGCATCGTGGGAGAATATGCAGGTTAATAGATTACAGTTCTGGCCTTGGGGGCATGGAATGCCTTTGAATAAGCCTAGCGGAGAGAACATTGCGATGGAGGTGCCATGAGTGATAATTGAGATCTGGATTGTGTTGTTTATCGCTGAAGTTGTCGTTCGATTGCCGGGAGGTAGGCTAGGTAATAGAAGTTGGATGTGAGGTCGTTCTCGCAGCTGGTTGACGGATGCTCGGCACCGTTAGAGTCGGTTACATAACTAGAGTACATCGTTGATTCTGCTCTTTTCAATATATGGTCAGGTCTGACTAGTATTATTTCCTTTTTTATGACGAAGTCAAATTCCATTGGTATCATAGTAGTAGTAAGTTACATGGTCACGACATGGTTGAGAAACCCCAACTCCAACGCACATCCGAAGCTGAATCATGACCCGAGTAATGACAAGAACACTTCCAATTATGCAAAAGAAAAGACCTATATAACGCCGTCGTGGGAATCATAAAAAACAACGACACCAACGCCCAAACGCTCATGCTCATTCAACAATGACATTCATCATCATGGACGCATAATAAGGCGACGTTCATAACGACAAAAGGGAAGTCGTGGGTATCACTTCATTAGTTAGGCAAACCCTTCTTGTTCAACTCACGCGACACGATGAACTTGACCGCCTCCAGGACGTCATTGCACGTCTTCCTAGGCTGGTACCGAAGGATGCCTCCATCCTGGTATACACCGGTTTTGACGAGGATGGAGTACCAATCAGTGCCCTTGCTGTACTGCGACTCGTTGAACTCGTTGGTACCTCTGATATCGGAGTCAGGTGTGTCGCCGATGAAGTAGACGGTCTGCGGAGGTCGCTTCAGGCCATGGGTGTTCTTACGCCACTCGCCGAGAAGCCGGGTAGCGAAATCGTATGCACCCAATTGAGGTTTGCCGTAAACGTGGATATTCTGAAGGTCCTTGCCCGTGACGGTTCGGAAGAGAGCTTCAAGCGATGCGCGTAGAGCACCCATTCCGAGGCGCAGGTGTTCGTGCGACGTGGACCATACGACATCACTGTGCGAGAAGTAGATTGGCGGGCCTTCGTCGAAGGTCTTGGAACGAGCATTCAACCATCCGTCCTTCGACATGAGTACATCCAGGATGATCTGCTGATCGCCTGCCCAATCTCTGCTGTCCGCAAAGACGAAAATAGCCTCGATTCTGGTCTTGCTGAGATCCCGTTGGCGCGAGTTGCGATGCTCGTCCTCTGTCAATCTCCGGAAAGGTGTGGTGTCGTTCTTGGTTTTGATTATGTCTCCTGGCGTGACCACGTCTTTGAATCCGTAGTTCTCCGCCACGATACGACATTTCTCGCCTTCGCCGCCGACAACCAATACGGTATGGTATTTCTCAACCATCTCACGCATAGGCGTATGGCCACAGATGAATTGTCCGGGCGAGATCTCCAAGTCCAGCTGTTTGCCGAGATCTCTGCATCGTTCCTCTTCGGATTTCCCGCCACCGTTTGTTACGAAGATATACGGACTATAACACGGAACAATGGTCAGTAACGAACTTTCACCAATCATTGAGTGCGTATGACTGCATTCCCCTATAGTGGAAAGAGAAGACAAATGCATTGGACAAAACTTACATCTTAGTGCCATGTGGGTTTTCACCATTGATGTATTTCATTGCTTCGACAGCAGCCGGGATAGGTTTTCCACCTCGCATAAGCACGCCGTCGATGTCAAAACAAAGCGCAAATTCATCCGTCGTCGTAACAGTCGGTGCTTGGACACGAGTGGCTGCATCTGTTGAAGTCTTGCCGGAAGACTCCTTCTCATCAAGGCTCTGTCTTGACTTTTCCATGGCTTTGGCAACATCGTAGGAATTGGCAGAAGCCATCAGATGTGGCGATTGCAGAGAGTCGTCGGGCTTGTTAAAAGACTCTGCCGGGAAGACATTTTTGGAAAGTTGACTGATTGTCTGAGCACCGGTTGCGGTCATTATGGTATCGTGTCTGTTTAACAGTGGTAGAAGGAATTAAAAAGGATAATCAAGAAAAGCGAAGCGCAAAGGTGACCAGCACAGGATAGTTGTATCTGCAAACAAGAAGGAGGAGCTAGTATGTTCAATGCTTCAAGACAAGAAGACTATCACCATCGAGAGTGAGAAGGCGAAGGGGCAGAGCGTATTTATATGATAGCCAAAGAGGCACAGGCATAGTGTCATAAACCCCTGGGGCCCAGACGATCCTCAGCCATGGTTCCATAATTGAGGGACAGCTCAGCGTGTTGATCCGACAAAGCCTCATCATCACTCTCATGGCTTATGCTATCCTTCTGTACACAGAATTATAGGACCCACGAAGGCGATAACTGAATCGCAGAACTGACTCTGCATAGCCTATACCGTACGCACTTCCATCAGAGTGAATAAGCCTCGTTTTGCACTGCTGTAGATATAAGAGCATCACTTACTACTCCATAGCAGCTCCAGCACGGGCATTACTGACATGGAAGAGGCATGGCTAGTGGGTACCGTATGATATACCGGCACCCTCCATCGCACAAGGACACAAGATGATTTGCAGTACATTGCAGTTCTGACAATCATTTGGGCCCAGGCCATAGAGTAGATCAGACCCAGAAGCCGCAGGATTCATAGAAGACTTCCGACGCCGGTTCCGAATCCAGTTAGCCACCAAATAATCCAACCGTCGAAGTTAACATGTTAATGGCCGGCCGATAGCACCAACCCGAAATCGAATACGTAGGGGATCCCGATTCCCGAGTTAAAGAAACATAGAGAGACAAAAAAGGGACACTGTAGTGAGTAATTGATTATTTGCACTCTCCGTCTATGGTTGATTCATAATCTCATTCACAGTGCGAATCAGAATATCAGATCATTTCTCGTCCCGTCCACTGGTTGAGGATGGATGATGCTATTTGCAGCTTCTGTGGCGGATGAAGTTCAAAGAAAGTTATGGAGCCGATCGCACGTGGTTTTTCTGACGTCACTGAGGTATATCAGAGTACGGAGTAAGGTTGCTCCGTACTTCTCATGGATTTGAGCAGCATACTAACTGTACTCGTAGAGTAGCTGGAGCTTGGTATCAATATGACAATAATTGGCAGAATATTTTGTATGCTACGTTGTTATACTGAGTTCTGACATCAAAATCCTGCTGGGCAACTCGGAGGTTCATGCCTGGAAACAAACTTAAACAGCCGTTGTGTCATAACCCAAATGCCGTGCGGCACTGGCACAGGGTTCATTCGGTTCCTGATCTACCATGAGTCGTGACAGAAACAAGCAAATCAATTCACATCACTCAGTGGGTTTCGTCGATCTTCCTGGGGGCTGTACCTAATGATATCACTCGTCGATCCGCCGAACAGAGTCATGACAGAGAGCGACGGTGAATCGGTGATCATTAAGAATTAAGCAATTACATTGTAGTTTCGGCTAAAAAGAAAAGAAAAAGGCATACTATCATGGACATCGTCATCGTAGAACATTATTGTCGTCAGTGTATACATGTACACGCACATTGCTAAAAATAAGACAAAATCGAACGTAAATTTATCAAACGAAACAGACATGGCGGTGATGTCCGTGTCGATAATGATATCAGAATGTAAGACCAGCGTCGGAGTATCCTGAGGGTCGTCATCTTTTCGGAGTTCATTGCGAAGGTGTCAAATCACGCTTCCAGAGTGGTGGTGCTGCTCCGGAAAAATTAACTGCTACAGCCTTTGGCACAGTGTTCTCTTCAGACGTCGTCTTATGTAGTCGATCGGAAGGTCCACCGGGATGTCTCGCAGATAGTATCAGCGTTTCATGGCTATGGCTCACCATCAATGTAGAATCTATGGCGTTGGACCATGGTGGAAGGGCGCTCAGTGCTGGGTAGGCGCTTCCATAGTATCCCATATGCAGACACGTAGGGCCATGGAAATCGTTCGACAACATTGAAATAAGGACTATTTGAGACCTTCGAATATCGACGAACGTCGACCACAAGTACAAATGTACAGTACCTATGTATCGATCTCCATTTACGTGTATCCAAAACCGGAACTGACAGCATCACGGCTTAGACGAGCGGGATGCACACAGCAGATGAACGTTCGTCAAGACGACTGGCCAGCAGAATATTCACAAGATGCTCTGTCTGGTGTCGACACCTCACTAACAGGGCTGAGCGGTGTTCTGGGAATCGAGAAATGGCTATATGGACCTGTTTGAAATGAATAGCCCTGACTGGCATTGGTTGAGATGTACCCGGTCTTCAAACCGGCGCTTCTGTCACCGTAGCAAAGTTCTTCTTCATTTTGTAGCGGTAGTTGCGGAAGGGGCTTACCCAGATTGCGGCTGGGTTGGATGGACTCGTCCTTCCATGTTAGAACTCATATGTGATGGCGTCGCTCCCTGATCCGAACTCCACATAGCGGGCGTTTGTGTTTGTGTTGGTTCCCATTTGCAATCCATAGAACCTGGATTTGTAGGTAATCCATTTGGTTCACTTCCGCCGTCGTTGTCCACATTTTTTGATAGACCTACGGCCGAGCCGTGTGAAGCAACCGGAATGCTCCTGTCCTGCGGTAGAATGTCCTCCTCGAACAGGGTTTCCTCGCTTGTACGTCTGAGATCCTCGTGGTGGTTGACCCGCAGTGGATCTGGTAACAACTCGTCAATCGGCCGGTTGGCAAACAGTTGCGCTGGAGCCTGCTGAGACGACATACCCATCGGAGCCGCACTCGCTTTTAAGTCAGATGATATCGGAGACCCTCTAGGGGCAGATCCATTCATCTCCCCAAGTCTATCCATAATAGGTCGTGTGATAATGACGCTGTGAGCTGTCGGAGTGAAGCCTCCTTGACTTTTATCACATCCACCAGCAGACGACTCGTGACCAGGAGGCGAAGAAAAGTTAGGCGGCTCCGACATAAAACCGCCAATTTCAAAGAAGTTCTGGTTTTTGAGTTTCTGGTCCCTACGTCGCTTTCTGCAGCCGAAAAATATGGCGACCCCAGCCAGAAAGCAAGCGGAGATGCCCGATGCAATCGAGATCCCAATCACTGCACCAGAATTGAGGGAATGCGAGGTCGCCGGAGTTGAAGCAGGACTGGTCACGGAAACATTGGCCTGAGACATTGATTGACTAGATGCCACGGCTATTGTAGCAGGCGACGCTGCCGTAGTCGTCGCTTGAGTAGTCGTCGAAGAGCGGTAGCTGCTGCGAGTGTTGGAATTGCTAACGTACCCATCTCCGGAAGTGGAAGTGAGATCGTCCGTAATTTGTGAAGTGGTCGAAGTCGAGCTGGTGCTGGATACCCCAGTAGTCGTTTCCTGAGTCGCAGAAGATGTCACAGAGAACACAGTGGCTGTAATAATGGAGTGTGTCATTGGTTGAGCCCCGACAACGGAGTCGCATATAGTGTATACATTTGACTTGGACACTACATCTTCCGGACAGTAAGAAATCGCACAGCGGTGAGCTGCTTCCCCAAATGTGAAACCGCTTCCAGTATTCGTCCGGCAGAGGCAATCCAAATCCGATAAGCCAGGGCACGATCCACTTGGGTAATCTGATTTGGCAAATGCTTCAATGCAGCCAAATGCACATAGCGGAACACCTACGGATGCGGTAACCTGCTTCTCCTGGTACCGCAACGTAGTCGAGCTGTGTATGGGGCATGGATGCACCAAGAAGAGGAGGACAGTGATAAGTATCCATTGGGTAAAGTAGAGCGTCATGCTGTGGAATCCCTGCTGCCTGCAACATATATATGGTCAACGTCTTTGGACCGCAAATGAGGATATGACCACCTTACCTGAATCTGGTCCAATAGAGACAAGCTATTATCCCTAGAATATTATGATTTTGAAGAAAGTCATTATCGTTCAAAGATCGTACATTGAAAGGGAAGACGGTAACTTGTCTTCAGTGACCTGACTGACAACGAGGCGACTGTTGAAGTTATCAACAGAAATGAAGCAAATGCAAGCTGGTCTGAGAATAAACACGCAGGCGCCCGCCACGCCTGTAAGGCGCGACAAAAGAAGAATTCTTCATGATGGCATTGGAAACGCGCTCATGACGGTGGGTGACTTGGTAGGCGCCCTGGTAAAACCTGGAGACATTTCATTCCCAACCAGAGCAAGAGGCCGACACCAATCAATTCCTTGTAGACAACACCGAATTCCTTTGGGTGAGATGTATGCCAAATTTCCAATGGGCTGGCTACTACGCGCCGTCTCAGATATTCAGCGCTTGCGCCGCCCCGGGTTGTTAGGGCTGGATCTCGGCAGTTCACGGAAGGGTAGTTCGATACTACAAGTACGAGTTAGTTAGCACAGCTGCGACAATCTGTATTCTGAGGGAGACTGAGACTGGGATAATAAGTAAGAAATATCCGGGGTGGTAGTAGTACTATTATTTTCGGATATTAAGCAGGTCCTAACTAAGGAAACCCAGCATTACACACAAATAATCTGGTATCACCTGAAACAGAACAGCAGAGAAAAAAGGAGAATAAGAAACAGAAACAGATCCAACTCGTAAAACCGAAGAACACCCCGTTAAGTCAAATCATAACAACAAACCGCGCCACGGAACATAGCATCCTCAAACATAAGATTGGGTATTTGGTAACGAAATTGAGGGACAGAATGTCTCATCCTCAGAGGTGAAACTGCCCAGGAACCGTGCTCGAACAAAAGAGCTCGTGTATCGCAGTCCTGTCGAATAGACCCGCCAAGTCACTGGAGTTGAGAACAACTCCGGCGATCAATGAACAATTGTTGGAGAAAAGACACTCTTGATCGGGGTTTGACGCGATTGGTAGGTAGCGACAGGAAGCGGAGACTTTGGATATCCTAGTATTTGAAAATAATGTAACTGTACGCAGTTTGTCAGCGGCGTCGCAAGCAAACATTCGAAGGCCGAGGCAAGCGAAAGAGAAAGAAGAAAGAAGAGAGACATACAGAGCATGGATGATACCCGGAATGTAACCCAGAATGGTCAAACAGATGTTGATCAACAGGTCAGCACCGCATCCTCGCTCCAGAAAAACACCGACAGGAGGCAAGATGATCGCGAAGATGATCTTGCAAATGTCACTGAGAATCAGACGTATGTTAGCACAGCGTGAAGAGTCAAGACATTGTGCATAGTCGGCACAACAAGGAGATGACGTTTGCGACGACGACGACGCGTGTTGAGAGGAATTGGGGTTCTTACGAAGCAGTGAAAGGCATTTTGAGGGTGAGAGTATTGATTGATCAAGTTGTTCTTTTGTATGATAGCGAAGCTGTACGCGAAGAGATATAGTAGCAAGACGTTGTTGTTGATGTGGAAGAGAGATGGAGGAAGATTGATAGAAGGAGGAAAACAGAAAGAGAAGGCGGCTGAAGGGAAGAAAGAAAAACGCTCTATTATAAATAACTCAACCAACCTTGGTCCTTCACAGTTACAGTTACGGAGTAGTGAACCATAAAATACTCCGTACATCTTACGCTTTTTGGATGCTGGCTATTATTACAGAAGAGGTTGGTCGCTCTCTTCAAACGTTCATCTATTGAAGTCTATCTAACTAATCAAAATCATAGGTAAATTACAGCAGACGTCATGGCTTGTGGCTCATTCCTCACAAAGGATCCAGGGAGTTACAAGTCCTCCTTCATGGGCGGGCTCACAGCCATTGATGAATGCGTCTTGACTCCGGAGTCCTGACGCCAAGCATATGAATGGGGAGGGATTGCCAGCCAATTTGTTCAAGTAACACCAGGATCCCGTTGTTTTGGTGGCGTTGGACCTTGGCAGATGCCAGCAGTGAACCCTTTACGTGTAAGTCTTGCTGCAAATTGCGAGTTTGAACGGCGCTACTCCTAACTTTCTTTGCAGCATATCTATTACTCCGTGTTTTCTTTCTACAAATGTTCTCTGTTGTAGGGATTATTGGCAAGGGATGACTGGCTTGCGCATGGCGCGCGGGGGTGACTTTGATCGTCGTCTAGGCATTCCGCTAATTACCTGAGCCCTTGTGTACAGAGTACATACGATCTAAGGACGACGCGACATAAACGTTGATGATTGCATAGCACATGGAGAGAGCCAACTTACATCACTTTGTCAGTGCTGAAAATACTCCGTATTGAATACAGACTGTTTTGGTGCCAATCCGTACTCAGTCACACAGCAACGGGCTGCAACGGTTCACTGAGTACAGAGTACGGATACAGTGTACAATTGTACATTAAGTTCATACGCTCCTTGTCCCCTGTGTCACCAGCATTCAATGAAATCTCCGATAAGGGGAACACACGTATGTACACGGAGCATGTTGCCGTCAGTCTTCAGACAGCCCTACCACGCGGATTCGGAGTCTCGGACTCTCGCGGGTGTTATTTACGGAAACGATGAAATCCAGATCATGTGATGTCTGGAGTCTTGGCAACGAGCCATATGCCATTTTTGCCAACCTCCACAACCTCAGCTTTCGATGCTGCCTCTGCGGAGTATCAGCGTCGATAACGAGCCCCAATGCCTGCGAGGCTAGCTGTCAGGACACAACCACTACGATGGTCTCTATGCAGAGGGCGAACGACTCTTTCCTCACCTAATGTAAATACTTGGCGAAGATGGTATGGGTCGCAAGGACGATGTATCGCTGCTAATGGTCGTCCATTCGCCTATACCTGGCTCACCAAAACGCCTGAAGTGATTGTGAATACTTGCGCTTCCTTGTACCATCCGAAGTCTTGAAACGCAAGTTAACCGTCTAGAAGAACCCAGGAAGCCTTGTCGCAACCATTGACCCTATCCGAATATCCACTGAGAAACCGCAAAATGCCGTTCTTCTACTTCTTGTTACGCCTGGATTTGCTCCTTGGATTGACACAGATAGTGGTTTTCTTCATCAATGCGTGAATCAGCTTTACGACTTTCATAATTCCTCTTCAAACACCCTCCGCCTTGTCGCTGCGGTCGTTGATGGACTGCCTGATCCTTCCGAGCGTAGGAATTCTGAAGTTGAACAAGAGAACGAATTGCAAGATAAGAAGGGCGCGCAGGAATCCGAGGGAATTTCCCTCTTGCTTTTAGCACAGGCGGACGTGCTTGGGAAAGCAATCCAACCCCGTCGCATTCGAAGTTCAGAAGTTGAGGAGCCTGCCCTTGCACTGTCTGTTGAAACAATAGCCGACAAAGCAGGTGCTCCAGTTCGACACCCTACGTACGATGTTGGTCTGCGACTCGCCAACACCACGTTCGTCAATGGCAAAGAGCACACACTTTTGGGCATGCGCTGGAAATATGACACTACATCTGGGAGATTGGAAGTGGATCAGTGCGTCAACCTTACAAGTTGTGTAATACGATCTGCTGCACAAAATGTCCATGATTCCTACAAACTTCCACTGCATCCTGTGTCTGAGCGAAGAAGAGTCACTTCAAGTATGGGAAACATCCTGAGCCAGGTAGCAAAACATCCCGATGGCGATTCACCAGATTCTATACCCGCTTCTATCGAACTAGAAAAGGAGCTCCCTCGTTATGTGGACGAGCACGACATCGTTGACCAGAGAGTCTCCGTTTGGGCGCTACTTGAGAAGCCTCATTGTACCGTCCCGCCCAAGGCAGGGACAAGTGCTCAGGACCGCGTGACGGAGTCGCTTCGCGCAGGCTGTAAGCTGCTCCGCGTCATGAGCGGTGGAGGTGGATGGGGTAAGAAACAAGGCTTATTATCCCTGGACCCAGAAACCAGCTTCGCCGAGGTGTCCGACAGAGGCAATATCTCGAGTCTTGATGAATTGTTCGATGCAACTGGCGCACCCCATCGCCAGGACGGACCCCCACCGATAGATGATCTAATTTCCCTTTCCCAGCTGGTTGACCCAGATGACTATGTTCAATTTTTTGTGTCTGTGGACCCAAGGCACCTACAGGATGGACATTCAGGGCTACTGAACAACGGAATTGGAACCACTACTTCCTTCCAGTTCGGTGTAATGTCCGGTGTCGACGGAGAGGTGGAAGAAGCGATTGAGAGAAAAGATCGAGAAGATATAGTAGTCCTCCCACACTATTTCGGGGCGCTATCTCGACATGCAATCACCTATGCGCGGGAAGGAAAAGAGGCATCATGTACCACGAAACTTGACGTACCTGGCTCGCGGGTAGAATTAGCACTTGTCTAGGCCTAATGCTCTAGGAATTTCGAGCTCTATATTGCAGTCTTCAACTATGAAGTTTCAACTCTTGACTGTACAGACCCAAACACCGTAAAGTCGTAGATGTTTCTGCAGTAACGCCAAGAAACATCACGTGCCGGAACTCGCAGACCAAAGCAACCAGCTGTGTCGGCTTCGACCATCACTCATCCTCCCATCAGTCCCCGTCAAGTTCAAGTCTCTCCCCTTCGCATCGCCGCAACATTCGCTCTTCCGGCCCTTTCTTTGCCTTCTAGAGTCTTGCTGGTAGCCAGTTAGTTTATAAACCCTTCGGGTCCAGAACAGTAACCAACCATGACTTCAGAACTTTGGTAAGATTGGTCCTCCAGCAGCTAATTCAGCTCTTTCTGCTGTATTCTGGCGGTTCTGTTTGCGCGTGCATTGTACTGACACTCTGCCTTCCTCTTAGCCCTGTCTATTCGGTGAGTTTTCCTTTTGCCTGCATCGTCCTCACACGCCAACCGTTTATGGCATTGGAATCGTTTCATTCGACGTCCACCGACTTTCTCCACGACATTGAAGCGTCTCTTCCTTTCCCGTCTCTCTCATGAGTCGAGCATTTGACTGATTATTGAACTACCACAGCCGTTCTTCGGTGCCCTTGGTTGCGCCTCGGCTATCATCTTTACCTGCTTCGGAGCTGCCTATGGAACCGCCAAGGCTGGTGTTGGTGTTTGCGGGATGGCCGTCTTGAGGCCTGACCTGGTTGTCAAGAGTACGTTATAATGAAATATGCTTGAGACTAAGAAGGAATTAACGCTGGAGGACAAAGTTGGTTTGGTTTGTTTTTTGTTTTTGTTTTGTTTTACTGACCCCCCGTTTGCCGCTTGCAGACATCGTCCCCATTGTCATGGCTGGTATCATTGGTATTTACGGACTGGTCGTTTCGGTCCTTATTGCGAACAACTTGAAGCAGGAATTGGCCTTATACACGGGTTTCATTCAATTGGGTGCAGGTCTCGCCGTCGGTCTTGCTGGTTTGGCAGCTGGGTATGTTTCTTTGGGGCGGTTTAAGTCGGAGTGTGAAACGACGCGAGTTTCTATCCTAACTGATTGATTTCCTGGTCTTTAGTTTTGCCATAGGCATTGTCGGTGATGCTGGTGTCCGTGGATCAGCCCAACAACCCAGACTCTACGTCGGAATGATTCTGATTCTTATTTTTGCTGAAGTCCTGGGTATGTTTTCAGGTTGTCTTCCTTGTGATGGATGTGGCTTTGCTCTGACTATTTTCCCTTTTCCGGCAGGTCTGTATGGATTGATTGTTGCCCTTCTCATGAACTCTCGCGCCACCCTCGCCTCTTGCTAGGTACGTGCGACATCTTCCTCAGCGACGAGGGGATTATGGAAGCTGTGACTTGGGATCTGTGAATCTACCATGGTCCGGTGGCGTACTGATAATCTCACTTCTTGTCCAACGCCGCCTTTGGTTAGGGCAAGTGCTTTTATCGACGGTGATCATCTAAGGGAACTTTTTCCTGACATGTTGTCTTTTTGAATACCTATATTATAAACAGACAAGGCGGTATAAACGATAACTAACTACCAACATATGCGAGTGGAGTGGAGTGGCGCGGAGGTTAAACTACTACTGTAGACTAGGTAAGATGGATGGATTGGGATAAGCAAGGATTTTGTTTTTTTTATGTTTATGGTGATTGATGACTCCTAGTTGCATTATTGTTAAAGCCTTTTTTCTCTTTTTTCTTTTTCATTTTCTTTTTATGGTTCTATGTACTTTATTTGTGGGCGTTTTGCTTGCCAATTGTGGGAGATTTATTCTGATAGACTTCACAATGCTGTGCTGTTGTCATAGCTGGTAGGTTTGCATATCCTCAATCTCGACGTACATATATGATAGGAAGAATGTATGCTTCAACATTGATGGTTATCATAACAGATTCGCCAGACCAAAAGGAAGTATATAAAACGACAGAAGCTACGAGCATCGTAAAGCGTGACCAAGAAACAAGAGGAAACGAGAGCAAGAGAGGACTATGGCATGATATAAATTCATATAAACACCTCAACTCAAGCCAGACAGGAACAGACAGAGACTGGGGATAGAAGAACAATCATAATCAGACAGAGGATAGAAGGAAGAAAATGAAACAAAACCAAACCAAACCAAACCCAACCGTAAACACTCCAACTAAGCCTTATCAAGCTTGCGTCGCAGAGTTCTCGTCCTCCGCAACAGCTTCTTGTACTTATGCTTCTTCATCTTCAACCGACGTCGTCTCTTGGTGCTGATAACATGCATAGATCGATCCTCATGCGGACGCTCGACATAGCCAACACCAGCACCATTGGGCACGTCGACGGACGCATCCCCCTCCGAACCGGCAGCCGGCGGGGCATTCATATCATCCGGACGAACAAACGGGGAAGTCTGGGCATCGTACATCTTATAATAATAACCATCAGCATGCGTAGACTCGCGAATAGTCAGAACGGTTGAATAATAACTAGACGATGCTTCTTCTTCTTCTGGGGATCCTGTGTTCTGGGGCTGAGTTGCACTTACACTACTCTTGGAAGAGGATGATGACGATGACTCGTCCACGGAAGAAGCCGAATCCACAGCCGAAGCCGAATCCGAAGCCGGGGCCGGAGGCGGAGGCGGGTGGAATGGGCGAAGTCGCCTGGCGTATTCTTCGACGGAGATGTACATGTTTGACGCGTCGATGGCGTCGTACTGATCACCACCGCCGCCTGCGTCGAAGTGGCCGTAGCCGCCAGCAGCGGCGTCGTTCATGTCTTCCTCGGCGGCTGCGTTTTCTAGCGAGCGCGCCGCGGTGGATAGGGTGAGGATTACATCGGCCGGGTCGGTGGTTCTGGCCGGTCGCTTGGATGAGAAGAGGGAGTCGAACGCTTCGGTGTTGGAGGTGGGTGGTACGGAGGCCGTGATGGAGATGGGTCTGTGGATGGAGAAGAACGATGCTACATGGACGTCTGCGGCTAGAAGCGGGTAAGAAGAAGAGCAATTCTGTCAGTACAGAATTCTGACTGTATGCGGTCGGTCGTTAAAAAGACTTACCATGCGGTTGAAGATGCTGAGTCGAAGGAACACTCGGAGGATTCGAGAACGCAGCTTGCTGGCTCGACTTCTGCTGCCGGCCGCCGCCATGTTCCCTACTCCCCCTCCGTCTGGTCGCTTTACCTTCCCGCTTCTCTCCCGAAGAATTCACGCTCTTCGCCGGAGTCTGCGAAGAAGTATCAATCCCCCTTGATCCATCACTAGGCGGGACTGGCGGTTTTGAGGAAGAAGAGTATCGGCGTTGTTGAACAGGTCGAGCCGCGCAGAGTAGGCCGTTGGACGTGGCCGAAGCCGCCAGAGACTGGCTAGATGGGCGGGATGCCGAGGGTAACGACGACGAGACTGGCATCCATGCCGCCCGACGTAGAGAGGACGACAGCATTTTTCATGTCCGGGATATCCTCCGCGGTTTGGTTGGTGTGGAAGTAGAAGTTGTCGTTGTCGTTGAGGTTCGTTCGGGAATCGGCGTCACTTGATTAGTTAATTGGTTATGTAATCTGAAGTTTGAGATTTGGTGGCAACTGGCAACGACGTCGCTTGACGGGTCAGGTACAGTAGGCTACCGGTGATACCACCACGACGGCATTCATCACTGCATAGATCGACTTTGGTTCGGTCAATCTGTTGCTTCGGCGTTTAAGAACTAATTCAATACTAAGGCTCAAAGTAGCTACTGGGAGTGGCTGTATTAGTGCTATGTACATGTACCTGTTTACATCGGTGAAGTTGCAGAATATCACACAAGAGAATCTGTAAATCGTTATCCAAAAGCGTCATAAGGAAAAGGAGATAGGGAAATTGGAAATAGCATAGTTGTATGTACAGAGTACATTCATTGTACGCCAGGAAGATGGAAAGACGCAAGATGTAGGAACATCGGACGAAGAGTCATAAACATCCGTCACGCTCCGTGATAAAGGGATATCATTACCATACTATGAATGAAGCAACAATAATAATGCAAAAGACCTCAACACCGTCCTCGCCCAGTAGTGCCATAAGCAAGCAAGCAAGCACACTAATCCCGCGGAGGGACGAGGATACAACAGTACTGCGAGTTGACAATAGCCCTCCCAAACGCCTCGGAAAGAAAGGCAAAGGTAAACAATAGATCAATAATATAATTATGAATAGGGTATGTAAATAATCGCTCGGATATGCAGTCGAAAGCTCGTTGAGACGAAATCATAGTCTGTAGTATTATTACATCACTTCGTGTTGGCGCAAGCTTCGAAGATTCGGTCATTAAACGAGAAACAAGAGCGAGCGACCTACAATATAAGAGTGTGTAGATTCTTCTGGATAATCATGTCCTGTACAGAGTCCATGGTTGCTTTCAGCAGTGTCGTATCGGTGGCGTTGGTGTAGTGGACGTAAATCTCGCGATCAGGGACTCGATTAAGGCCTCGGAAGCGGTCGGCGAAGTACTTCGCAGCGGAGTCGAACTCCTCGTTCGAACCGGTATAATCTGGAAAATGGTTGGATACGGGAGAGATCGCCAGTTTCGTTTTGAACAGATCAATCTTGTTCAGGAAAAGGATTATGGGTTTTCGTTTAAACCACTCGCCATTGACAAGAGATTCAAAGAGCATCATGGCTTCATGCATTTGGTTCTGCCGTCGACTCAGTTAGAATGTAGATTCGAGCGAAAGCATGGTTAAGCACTTACCGCAGTTTGGTCTTCCACAAGACATTGGTCGTAACCTGATAACGCAACCATAAAAAGAAGGCATTGAACGCCCTCGAAGCAATGAATCCACTTCTTACGTTCCGATCTTTGACCACCAACATCCATCATTCGAAAGTTCATCTGTCCCATTTCAAACACAGTCTCCGTAATCCCAGTCGTTCGTAAACGGGCTTGTAGCATGTCCTGGTTGTCGGGCAGCCAACCCGGTTGGAATATGCGGTCAAGCGAGTTGAAAAAGCTAGTAGCAAGCATGTCAGTGCCTGTATAAACAGCGTATAAAACTTCAGAAGCACATACTACTGCAAATTATCGTGAAGGGCAAACTCATGCCCTCGACCAACCGCTTTCTGAACTCCTGCATCTTGCCACATCCCCCTCATAGCTTCAAGTAGCTTGACGTCTGCGAATGCGTCGTCCAAGTCCACATCAGTGTCTGTGTTCTCTATAAAGGCCGCATAAGACTACATAAAAGCAAAGCGTTAGCCCGAACAATGCATGAATATATAGCACCATCGCGGCGACGTTGTCCCCAGAGCCGTGCAATCCCAGGTAGGAGACATTACCCTCGTATTCTCGTGCTCGTACTCAATATCCTCTGCACGCATTATGTCCAGCAAGATCTTAAAAGCAACGACAATGTTGGAGTAGATGACCGCTCGTGTTTGGTAACGCTCGTCCTCCGGGAAGCCCCCATTGTGAATAATGCGCATTTGCTTGATAATCGTTGACTTGCCAGATTCTCCAGCACCTAGGGAGAGAACCTTAGCACGGATGGTAGCTTATTGCGGATGCAGGCGTAGATACACACCAAGCAAAAGCATCTTAATTGTCCTGTCCATCGTTTTCTTATCGTTTCTCAGAATCTTCTCTATTTTGGCATTCCGTTGTACCATGTCTCTGTCACCATCGCTGGCAGGTTTCGAACTGAAGCAACCCATTTCCAAGGTACGTGGTCGGCTAACAGGTAATAATATCTGTCAATTTTCCCTTGTAAGTTAGCAGGCATGGACGAGCCTCGAGAAAAACGTTTGCATGGGGAATTGGAAGCGACGCGTTCTCAAGTGGGAGGAACCGATCGCTGAACCAGGGAACAAGATAAAACGGAAACACATCGCCCAACACCGGAGACCGTCAAATCAACGGTCTGGGTCAAACCAGGAATACTGTGTCGCATAGTAATGTACTCATTTCACCAACCTATTTTGAAATTGAAATGGCCAATATGCGTCTACAAGGCATAAATTATTGTTGAAGAAAGAGAGAAGATAGGGACGATCTCGCAGCGCAGAAGGTTCACGCCCAAGCGCGAGGCCAGAAGTCTTCTTTTAAGGACTAGGAGACTTTTCAAGTTTGCAGATTTCCAACGACTGATTCCGGAGTTGATCGGGTTCGTGGGTCAGCCGGGTGTTCGCGCAGGTACTATCAAATAACGTGGGCTGAATTCGACTGAACGAAATCGCAGAACCGAAACCGACTTGGCGGCGTTGGCGCAGTACCGAAGCAGGATGGTGGAGATCAGGTATAGGTAGTGAATTGTTGGCTGGTGCTGTTAATATATATTGATTTGTATACCTATTTGTTGTTGTTGTTGCGACTGCTGGCACTGCTGCTGGTGAACGTTCTTCCTGTGCGACCAGGTAAGGTAGGGAATCGAATCCTTCTCCAAGTCAATAGTGATGGCCGAGTTTGTTCCAAGTCGTGCTGTTCTCGGTATACAGGCTGAATATTGTCAGAATTAGAGAGTGTAGGAGTGGTACAATGTAGTATTCAACACGTTTTTTCAGAAGAGTGGTTCAATGGCGCTTAAGTGAAAGGATCAGCGTGAAGAGGACGGAAAGGAACAGGAAGTCTGGTATTCCGTGTATCCGTCCGTAACTATAACTTACTTACTCCTATGATAGTAGGATGAACCGTCCCTCTCTCTGTCACTCTCTTCTGTGTGATAACAGCACAAAGGACGGACGAACAACCACCACCTCAGCAAATCAGAAGATGGTGACGATGCAGGAAACAAAAAAGGGAACAAAGAAAATGACGACTGGAAAATGCGAGGTTCGAGGTTTAAATGACATGGAAGAACGCGATCAGCAAAGGCATTGGCACCAATGCTACGGAGTACTGTATGAGAATGTTTGTACACTTATGTACACTTATGGGGTCTGCAGGCTCCTTCATAATTTATTTATTCATTTATTTACTCGTGCTTGGAGCTCTCCAGATTGAAAAAGCCATGCTCTAGCAGTGAAAGGAAATGAAAATGAATATCAACAGGCTAGTTGCCCTAACAGTTAACCAAAGTAAGTTACGGCGTTGCAAAGCCACCTGAAACCATGTGCTTAGAGATAATCTCGATAATCTCTGATTCTCCTGGCGATTGACAACAGTCTGTACGTACTGTACTTTGTACTCCGAGGTCGTTGATTCGGTTGCTGTATCATAGTGCACTGACACGCTACTACAGAGCAGTAGATGTTCTACTGAAAACAAAGGAAATAAGCATAATGAATCCTATTGTCCTCTCTGCATATTCTGCACCATCACCAATCCGGCTGATTTCTTCTTTTGTTATCGGCTAAAAATAACTATGCTGACTCATCATTACATGCCATGTCACGTTAATCCGGGGTTGGAGAACTTGGAGATGCGCTTCGGATGAACATCGACGATTCACCAACCTTCATACTCCTTACACGGAGTATTATATGTACTTGCGTCTTGGGCAAGTGTATCATAGTCGACTCCGGATTGCATTGAAATGATGACTGGGCTAGCCGCAAAAGAGTCAGCTCGTTTGTTAAATCTTCTGCTAACAGATATCAAATATGTATGCTGATTCATTGTTTATTTCAATACTAAAGGGAGGGAATCAGACTTGAAGAAAGCCGTTCACCTTCCAAGTCTGACGATGGCCCATTGCTCGAGACTACTGATGGCCAACCCGACAATGGCCACCCTAGCATCCTCAAGAATACTCTATCGACGTTAAGTCTCAAGAGGACGTCACTGAAAAGAAAGCTAGCTGGATTTTCGTTGCTGGCGGTTGCTGTGGTTCTATACTTCTTCTATGCTGAATCACAAAGTAGGTGCTATATATCGCTCTTCTCCATTCCTGCGTCTGTTCCAAACACTCGTTGCATTATACTCACCCGTTGGTAACTTCGCAGGTGACAAATCAACGAAGTCCTCCGAGTCCTTTGGTACCCAAATTTGCGAATCGCCTGAATGCGTACATGCTGCTTCCGAAATTCTCTACAACTTGGATCCGAACCATGCCAACATTGATCCCTGTGTCGACTTTGACCAGTATGTTTGTGGAGGGTGGAGAGAACGTCACGATATGCGATCCGACCAAGGGTCTATCTTTACTGGAACCTCTATGGCGGAGAATGCTCAGATGCGGCTCCGTCACATCTTGGAGTCTGACCAGACTCAATCAGAGGCATCATCACCAGACTCAGAGAACTTCCAGAAGCTGAAGTCTGCGTACGGCGCTTGCTTGGATGAATCTGCCATCAAGGAAAGAGGCAGTAAGCCGTTGGAAGACGTTCTGGCTCAACTGGAACACTTCTACTCTACCAGATCTGTTTCCGAGACAGATTCCGCAAAGAACCTGACAAATGCTGCGCTGTACCTCACGGAAATCGGTGTCGAAGCACTTGTGGATACTTCTATTGGGGTGAGACAAGCTTTTCTACTACATTGCCTTCCTTATAGCTGATTCTTATAAGCCTGATGATCGTAATCCGGACTCGCTTGCAATCTTTCTAAGTCCGCCTCGTCGTATTGGTCTTCCAGCAAGAGAGTACTATAATAACACAGATCTTGTGTCTGCTTATGCGGCGGTAGCCAAGCGTGTTCTTCCTGGATTCACCAATATTGAAGACGGCCGTTTGGTTGACGATGTTGTGAAATTCGAGTTGAAACTCGCGAATGCCACTCCGGACACACAGACTCAGGAGGACGTCACGAAGTATTACAACCCACTGACTGTAGAGGAAACCCACGAATTACTACCCGAGATTTCCTTTGCTGAGATTATATCGTCCCTAGCGCCTTCTGGTTATAACCATGACCGCGTGATTGTGGGCTCCCCGTCTTATGTGAAGTCGCTGTCAGGTATAATACGCGAGACGCCTAGACAGACGGTGCAGCTTTTCTTCAAGTGGAAGTTGATCTCGAGATATGCATATGGCATCGAGGATCCAAAAGTGAAACCAATCCGGGAATTCGGCAATCAACTTGCTGGCAAAGACCCGCAAGCAGTTGGAGAGCGGTGGAGAAAGTGTATCAGACTGTTAGATGAAGGCCTCGACTGGAGTTTGAGTCGATTCTATGTGATTAACTCCTTTGCCGAAGAATCAAAGAAACTGGGGGATCAAATCATCTCAGACATCAAGGAACGATTCCTTCTCACCTTGGACCAGACGGCTTGGATGTCCCCAGAGGTGCGAAATCTGGCAAAACTGAAGGTTGGGAACATAATCCAGAAGATAGGCTACCCTACGAAGAGTCCCAATGTGTTAGACCCCGAAGACGTGCGAAAATACTACGAGAACCTGACAATATCAAACAACACATTCTTTGAAAATGAGGTGGCCACGGCCAAATTTCAAATTCGCAGGGAGTGGTCAAAATTGGGGAAACCAACAGATCGCAATGAGTGGGACATGACTGCGCCGACCGTCAACGCCTACTACAACCTACCCGGAAATGAAATTGTTTTCCCTGCAGGGGTGATGCAGTTTCCTGCTTTTTACGGTCCTGGTGGTCCATTGTACTTGTCATATGGGCCTTTCGGGACAGTCAGTGGACATGAGTTGTCTCATGGTAAGGGTAGTGAAAATTTGTTTATTATTGAATGGAGGAGTAACATTGCTGACCTGCGATTTACATGTAGCATTCGACTCAACTGGAAGGCACTATGACCAAACTGGGAACTATACTAACTGGTGGGACGACAAGACGGTCGAAGCGTTTAACGAACGGGCACAATGCTTCATCGATCAATATTCCAACTTCACGGTCTCCGGCACGGGCCCAGAGCGCCTGCATGTAAACGGGCGTTTAACGCTGGGAGAGAATATCGCAGACGCAGGGGGACTCACAGCGTCATTCCACGCGTGGAAGAAGCGAGACGAGGAGTCGCCGGATCCTCACCTACCGAGTCTTGCTGAATTCAGCAAAGAACAGATTTTCTTCATCTCATACGGAAACTGGTGGTGCAGTAAAACGACCAGAGAGGTAGCGGAAGAGGCTATCTATAACGATCCACACGCGCCCAAACCCGCAAGGATTATCGTGAGTGCTAACTCTTACGCTCCTATGATTTAACTAACCGGTGTTCATGACGAAGTTTATTTGCTAACACGATGGATGGATCACACAGGGCACCATGGCAAACTCGAAAGAGTTCAAAGAAGCGTTTGGCTGTCCTAACACCCAGCCAGTTTGCAAACTTTGGTAGCTGTATCTGTAGCAGGATTAGTACGAAGTACATCAAATGCACGAATGCACAATGTTGTAATCAAGCAGGACCGAGAAATAAAAACTTGATATTTCCTGATAGTTATGGTGAACAATAGGAAAAAGACTCCGTGGCGTCTTTAATATTGTACTGCAGTTTAGGTTAAGCCATACTGTATCAATAATAATGTACATACTACTATCAATCCGACCGTACTCTGTAAGTCAGGAGAAAACCCGGTACATATGTAACCCTTTAAGCAACCAGTGAGCAGTGACCAAGGCGAAAGAGCTAAAAATTCCCAGGCCCAAGGAACGGAGCAGTAGGGATTCCGCCGGGACGGGTGAGCTCCACCGGGACGCCGGGAGAAATTACAGTTACGTATCAAAACGTTTTTCTTGGTACCCGTAATGTAAGAATGGGGTGGTATTGTACTGTAAAGTACTTTTGTTAAGGGAATATGATTGGATGATTGGACCAGGGAAAAAGAACCAGCTGAACTTCATTTTACAGTACATACATAAGTATGATACATATGTCACTTTCAGCTGTCACCAGTTGAATTCTATCAAATCGGATCGTAACCGTAAAAATAGTCTTGCTCCAAATAATAAATTTATTCTCCTAAATTTGGGGAATTGCTTCCCTGGAACCGGTTTCAGGGATTTTTTATAGTATACATACAGAGTACTGAAACCGCTATAATTAACGGTTGGTCGGATACTCCGTAGTCCGTACCCGTAACCGGGGATACTCCATCGTCCTCGTACCGTTGCGCAGTAAATCGTCGATACGTATACTCCGCACCATCGAAACTAAATCTTGACTATGTGTGTCACCCCAGTCAGATCACCTTTAGAATCATAGAACTTAGCAGTGATCCGTGGGCATAATATCCCCGATTTGGTACGGGCTACGGAGGAGGATTGACAGTAATATAGATTCAACGGTCGATTCACATCTGTTTAGTTTTCTGTCATACGGAGTATGATACATACGATCTAAGAGTGTGATATGTAATACGTTACAATACAATACATAAACACCAACCAACCAGCACCGCAGCCCGCACTGCGGGTATATTACCAGCCCGTTGGTTCCGTCGGACCCAGGCCGCGAGAAGTTTGGCCCAGTAAAAAAAGGGTCGTTTTGAGCTCCCTTTCCTTTCCTCTGGTACATATGTATATGTACTCTCTCTACAGTATCACCAACAGCAACAATAACAAGAATCCCTGATTCCTCGTACGCCTTCTTGATATCTTGATAAATCCTCGACAGGACTGCCTTTCTTCCCCGAGCCATGTTGAGGTTGGTCGCGTGCGTCATAAGTTGATCGGTTCATCTACAGTACAGACACACTAAACAACTCCGTAACCCCGGTTCGCCTGAGATTCTCCTCCACACAATTTTTTCTCCCTCTCTTTCTCTCTTTCTTCTATACTACGGAGTATCCGCCTCTTTCTACGAGGGAGGAGAGGTTGGAATCTTGCCTGCCTTACCCTTGTCTATTCTACTGTCACTGTCACTGTCCTCTTCGATCCTTTCTCTCTCTTCCTTTCCTCCCTCCCGAACATCTTCCGCGATGGACATTCCCGCGCCGGCTCCCTCCTACCATCATACCGCTACGAAGTCGGATTCTCTTCGTCCTGGCTTTATCCGAATCCTCAACTTAAATAATAACCATTACAACAACAACAACAACCGCTATTATACTAATCATTATAATAACATCAACAACAATGACCCTACCCTTAATCCAATACGACACCGAACGGGTTCCGGTACCTCTCATCATGCCGCGCCCGACCTACGGCGAGCCCACACGGTGGCACAGGACAGAGACGTAACGAAACGGAATAAAGCGGCCGAAGCAAAGAGGAGGAATGTGATGGAGAAGTTGCTGCGGGTGAAGGATAGTAATGATGCGCTGCGACGGCGTCCCTCGAAACGTTCGAATGCGAATGGCCAAAGTCGGATTTCGCGGACTGCGCCTACGGCTGGGAGGGAAGCGAAGAACTTCACCGTGGGCAATGTTGGTCACAATGGGAGACTGTATCTTCGGTATGTGTTGTGTTGCGTTGCGTTTGTGTTTACATTACATGCGCGTGTGTTTGTTTCTCTGCTGCAAAGGGAGGTTAGGTTGGCCCTGGTTACAGTACTCCGTACAGTATGCGGCAGTCTGGTTTGTGTTTGGGTTCTAACACGTCGCGCTTTCACTAATAGGCCCATTAAGAACCCTTCCCGCCCCCCGGTATATGGTGCGCATCATGATACGTGTCCGAGTCGGAATGAATCCTCCTATCCTGAATGCGAAACGCCTAACTCACTTTCGAGTTCGCAACTTTCCGAGTCACGAGACCTTAATCCCGAAAGCCGCGAAGATGGCGAATCCAATACATCCACGTCCACCTCGACCCGTTCTGGTCGCCCTCACAAACGCCTTCATAAAACGCGCTCCGCTAGTACGATTCTTGCGCATCGACGATCGTCGTCCGACCCGGGACACCATGAGGGAGACCGAAATGTTGAAAACTGGCGTACCTCCGTTCATGAAACGTTGTCTTCGAATCCAGATGCTCCAGACCCGCATCACGAGCTGGATCCGGCTGGCGAGGACGATGTGACCCAGGACGACCCCAACCTTTTAAATCCTCCGCATATACACGATCCTCTAATGTCGCTGTCACTTCCTTCTTCTCTCTCCCTGAAAGTCCATGGTAGCGCTTCACCGTCTTTTGCCGAATCCACGTCCTCCGCGGTAGCCAATGCAGGTCCATGTAGAGGTTCAGAAAGCCCGTTCTATGAACTGAAGAACCCAGTGGAACCGTCGATTTTTGACTCTCTGCTATGTGGCTTGGACGACCCGTCTGTGGTTCGGTATATACCAGGAACCAAGAATATCAGTGCTGCTACTCCCGCGCGCATCGTCGCAGAAATCTCTTCCGAATCGTTCATGGATTACGAACTGGTGTCGGACTTCTTCCTGACCTTTCGCCCCTACCTCTCCCTATCTGACCTGCTTTCTCTTTTGCTGGCGCGTCTGCGTTGGGCCATTAGTCGCATGCAGGACGATGGGAGGATCATTCGTATCCGCACATTCGCAGCTCTTAGGCATTGGATATTAAACTATTTCGCTGACGATTTTTATCCGAATTATGATCTGCGTGTTCAATTCTGCGACGCCATCAATGCCATGTACGGTGATATTAAAAGCCGGGGGAATTGCTGCGCGAGCGATGTAAAGATTCTGCTCGATCTCAAGCGGTGCTGGCTAGGGAGAAGTTCTACGTGCTGGGATATCCCAGATCTGTCTTCTGCGTATAATGATCCAGACAGTCCCATTCTACCTGGGGATACTATGGAGGTTACACAACAGGCTGGCGCTGGCGCTGCCGATGGAACGTATCGAGACATGATCTTTCGTCCCGATTTCTCGGCCAATCTTGTTTGGGCTACTCCGTTCGCTTGTGGTGATGAAGAAGGCGAGCGTTTAGCTCATTCTCGAAACGGCTCGGCAACGACCGCGAGGAGCAACACACCCGTTTCGATGCATAGTGACCACAGTGTTCAGGCGACCTCGTGCTCGTTACCTCCCAAATCCCCGAGGCGCGGGTCCGGGAACAACGGTAGTAGTAGAGCGCCTCATCCGGTACCTCTCACGCCCTTGAAATTCTCTCCTACCTCGAATAATCATCCTCCTCCTTCACCAGTATCAATGCGTCGTCACTTTCCATCCAACGGCCACTCCCACAAGCGTAGCGGAAGCTTCGCCGACTCTGTACTAGACGACAGGCTATCGCATGGTCCGAATTGCATGCTCCCAACTATGGTCGCTCCCACTCTCGGCAGTCTCATACGAGGAGACTTATACCCGCCACCCGAACCGGACGTGACGTTCCTGGCGATGCCTCCGTCACCAACCGGGCCGTCTCACGTACATACTGACACCGCTCTCGCGGAACCTCGGCGTGAAGAAGATGAGGAGAATTCCAAGCCTGCCGCAACGTCGGGCGTGAAGACTATCTTGGGATCAATCCGTCGCGCCCTTCAGGGCAAGAACGGTGGGCAGAATTTGGACAAGCGTTATGCTAATTCTTCGTGTTTGCCTTTATCGCGGGATAAAAGGTCCGCTCTACCCGTGAATGTTGCGTTTGGGTCGCGGCTATATCCGGATAGAAAGGCAATGGTGAAACAGAAGAAGAAGCTGAGGGTCGACATCCTTTGTGATCAAGTGTTCAGGAATTATCGCATCGCTGTCTCCAATCGTCAAGATGAGAGTCAATCCTTGCCGCAAGGGAGCGCGGACGTGGATACCCGAATCCAGTCCGCTCCGGCAGAACAGGAACCTTCTACGACCAAACCTGACTCTCTACTACAACCACCAAGACTTCATTCGCCAAGGGCGTTCAGCCAGTTGACTGGAGGGAGTGAGTCCATTGTCATCGTGGACGGCACAGGCAGAAACACGCCGCTGAGTTCTGGACTTGGCATCGGTTCTGAAGCTGGCTTTGGACCTCGTAACGAGGCAAATTCGTCAAAAGTCGCTTCCTGGGGTGCTCGCTCTCAAGCCTCCACTCTTCCGGGTGACGGGCGCGCTTCTTTACCAATTTACTACGACACCGTTGGCTCGAGGCTATCAGTTCCCACGCTCCCCCAACGCCATTATTCCGAATCTCAGAAGTCGTACTCTGCAGGACGTGCATCAGGGCGCGGATCGGCCTTTCGCAAGAGCGTCTCCCCGTCGCTTCGTCTACGTAAGTTCGCATCGCACCAAAGTCAAGTGTCAAGACAGCGTCGCACTCTGTGCGGCGAAATACCACCGACTGCTATCGAAACGGATACCGAACAAGATGACTCTGCGAAACCTTCTGGACGTCTGCTTCGTAGACGGCCTGGCGGTGATTTGCGGAGGATGCGGGATGGCGGCTCGTTCGCGTCGGAGTTCTCTGGCAGCAGCTTCACGACCGAGGTCTCGATGGATACGCGAAACGAAGGTAGCTCGATGTCCGAAGCGGCAATCACCCTGGACCGACCCCAATTTTCGCTTATAGAGACACACTCGTCGCAGGACGTCAGGCCCTCCTTTGAGGAGGCCATCGCGCAGTTTGCTCAGATTCCGGATGAAGATGACGGTGGGATTGAATCGACACTACTCAAACTTGAAGGGAAGCGGAGACGCCAACCTGACAATGGTGAAGCCACTGGGAAGGACAACACCTGGCATGGCGTTGATGAGAGTAGTTCATATGTCGAGAATGGTCGGCCATCCGATCACCGCCAACTCGACCAGAGTGCACTAGCGAGCTTCGATGACAGTTCAATTCGTCGTGAAACGGACGCGGATGAATCTCGCGCAAATTGGGAGGGACTTGGACTTGGGAGACGGCCAGCGCCTCCTCCAGCTTGCACTGTGTCCGTCGCGGAATCAGAAAACTCTAACAAAACCATGCCCCTCCTTGAACGAGGCTTGACTGACGAGTCTATGAAGAGCCCCGACTTTAGCCAGCGCGCCTTTGACTCTCTTAAACCAAGTCGCCGTCGTCAATTAAGTGGCAGTACGGATCGAGAAACGTCCGAACTGACAGAGTCGCACACGTCCTTTGATCTCGTCAAGAAAACTGATAGTCTGAATCGCATTCCCGACGGATCCACTCGGCCGGTTTTTAGCTTCGAAGGTCCCGAAAACGTCGAACAGGCCTGCCCAGGACGACCGTCTGAGCATTCAATCGATATTATCGATCATCAGGACCTTGCTACGGACGAAAGGCGGTCGCCAGCAAACACGAGTTTCAGTCAATTAGACTATGAACTGCCGCCGCATCCGCTTGCACAACCTCCGTCTCCTCCAATAACCGTACCGAATTCTGCATCCATTAATTCATGCCCGCCGCTCAACCCGATTGTATTCCAGGCGCCGCCTTTGACTCCAGGTCCATCCCCGCCGCGTAGCAGGTCGGAACGAGAGAACAACAATGAGCGAGCCCACGACAACCCACATATGTCCAGTGATGTTCTTATGAATTCGGAAGGCGACCATGACCGACAGCACTTCCAGTCGCGGTCAGACATCGACCATGTGCCGTTCGTTCTCTCGTGCGAACCGCACATCCTCGCCCAACAACTGACGTTGGTGGAAATGGCAGCACTGAGCGAGATCGACTGGAGGGATCTGGTTGACATCAAATGCAGCGCAGGACCGGCGAACGCACTGGACTGGGTTCAATACCTATGCGCAGGCGAACGAAGCGGCATTGACTTGGTTGTGGGACGCTTCAATCTGATGGTGAAATGGGTGCTTTCGGAGATTGTTCTGACCGAGGAGATTCACGAGCGAGCGCGTACAATTTCCAATTTCATTTACACCGCGGCGCACGCGAGGAGTATATGCAACTATGCGACAACGCTGCAGATCTGCATTGCCCTATCGTCAAGCGACTGTTCGCGACTGCAGAGAACTTGGATGCTGGTGCCGATGGAGGATAGACGTCTGCTCAGGGACATGGAAGCTCTAACACAGCCGGTTCGTAATTTCCATGATCTGAGGATGGAGATGGAAACGGCGAATTTGCAAGACGGCTGCGTGCCTTTCGTCGGTAAGTTCATACAATTCTAACAACAGCTTGCACATCTTTTTTCTTAGACTTATGCCACTAACGCGACTCCATTAGGTCTCTACATCCACGACCTTACGTACAACGCTCAAAAACCGTCTCAGGTAGCAAGCACCCGAGACACGGAACCACTGGTGAACTTCGAACGATATCGCCGGGCAGCTAGAATTATCAAGAGCCTTCTCCGGCTGATCGATGCCAGCACGAAGTACTCTTTTACCCCCGTTCCTGGTGTCATCGAGCGGTGTTTGTGGATTGCGTCGCTCCCGGAGACGGAGATTCAAAGGCGTAGTAGGAGGTTGGTGTGAGTTGGTTCAAGTTGGCTCTTGGAGTTGGTTTACCGTTCGTTTCCTACTCCCTATTGGGGATGATGTCGTGTACAGTGTGACCATGTACTTTGTAAATAGTTTGTATATAGTATATAGCTGGAGGTGACTCCTGACTCCGTACATATCAGTTGGCACTGCAGGTCAGTATCATCATTGACATCGGGGAACTGGCGTAGGTAGGCTACGTAATAAACGTCTCGAGCGGTTGACGTGCGCGGGCGTACCGTACACTTTGCCATTCTGTGTCCGAGTCCGATCCAGCCGGGTATAACGTAGTGCGCCAAAGTACACAGTAGTCCTGGTTCTCACTTTGTCTACAAGACTACAATAAATAATGTAGAGAATCCGATGCTGAAACTTGAAAGATGTACTACTCCGTAAGTAGAAAAGAAGCCAAGAAGTTCAAGTAAGCTCCGTAATGTATTTACCGTAATTTACCAAGTGCCAAACGGAGCACGTGCCAAATACCCAAAAAAGAAGCCGCCAAATTTAACGGTCAGATCTCCCTCTCTCCTGAACTCGCCTCGGAGAAATATATAAAAAGCAGAGAAGCAAAAGGCATCAACCATAGACGGGGAGGGCAACCATTCCTTCCATAGTAATAACAAGTCTGTGTATACGCCTATTCCACCCTATATCCCTCCCTCATGGAGCTACGGTTGAATAATCCCTCTCACCTGTTCGTCTCCTTCCCGTCTTCTTCTCTTCTCCCCACCGTGACGCTTGCCCTCGCAACCCCCGTTCAATCATATCGGAAATTTATCTTAGTGACGGGACGAAAGTGAAAAAACGAAACGAAACGAAACAAAACGAAGCGAATCCAAATCCGAGATATAGTTAGACGAGACGGCGCGCGTCGTGATGGCTCAGGGAAACGCTCGAGAGAGCTCAGGGGAGGTAATGGACCGCAATGGCACGCCCGGGACTGGGGAGTCGACGTCGCCGGCAACTCCTGAACAATCCTCTTCGATGGCCAGCTCGATTGGGCTTCCGGACGATTTGCCCAAGTCGTTGGATGACCGTCGTTCTGTGCCGGTTTTTCCACAGGAGACTGAGATATACGATGCATGGCAAGGTTAGCAAATATAGCGCGTTTTAATCATTCTCTCTCTCCTTTCCTGCTATTTCTACCAGTTTGGTTTTCGTATTTCTTTTACTACGACGACAACAAGAATTAGCAATGTTGATGTTGAAGTCCGCGTTTCCCTCTTTGAACGATCCAGGTCAATCTCAGTTGATTACGACTCCGGTAGCCGCGAAGCCCTTGAGTTTCAACCTAGCCATTGATGATCACTCGACGCACGACGATAACGAACATGGTCCGCCGTCTCCTCATGGTCTTATCAGCGATAACGAGTCCGTCAACACCGCCCGGATCGAGGATAGCGATGCCCGGTTGATGGAGATGCTTGCTGCACAGGCAGCTCATCGGGAGGTCGATTCGCTGGCTGCGGACGAGACCAGTATCGCCGTTGATGAGAAGCTGACGGATGCCGAGAAACGGGATATTCTACAACGGAGTTTGAACATGGCTGCTAGTAATGGTGATGTGGAGCGTGTACAGAAGCTACTGGATGGGAAAGCGAAGGAATATGTTGATGTGAATATGCCGGATGAGGAGGGGACGGTTCCTTTGATTTATGCCAGTTGTTTTGTGCGTACTTTATATTCTTTTTTTCTCCTCTGCTTTCCTCGTCTCCGTGTCTTATCTTCGTCGTCGTCGAAGAGGACAAGACATACAGTGGAAAGAGGTGTATCTGACACATGTTCATCCGCCAGGGTCACCAAGATGTCGTGTCTGCGCTACTTGACGCCGGAGCTTATGTTGACAAGCAAGACCGCAATCAATGGAGCCCGCTGATGTGGGCCATGACGAACCGGCACAAGGCGATTGCAAAAATCCTTCTGGATAACGGAGCATCCCCGGATATCAAGTCGACGTCCGGCGGTACGGCTTTCGACTTTGCTCAACCGGGGAGCGAGATCTCCGAGTACTTGCACGAAAACGGCTATCACCTGGGACCTAGTACTGTGGAAGATGATTTCTACGACAGTGGTTTCGTGGCTGGTCGATTTGAGGAAGAGATTGCGGAGAATGAAATGAAGCGACGGATGATGATGGAAGAGAGCGCGCTTAATCTGGAGGTTGACCTGTCGAGTCTTGGGCTTGATGAGAAGATGGATGTAAGTAGCTGGGATTCTGGATGTGTGATTGTTCCGCCTTCTTCTCTGCTTACACGTTTTTTGAAAGTCACTCGACGAGGAGGAAATCGAGCAAGACCAGCATGAATTCGTCTGGGACCGGTGCTTGAACGATCAAATGTTTGTGTTTCAGGAGAGCGAGCTAGAGCGAATACTCGATATCATTATCACGAACATGACGCCGCAGCGATCGCCGTTGCAGAAACCGGTCCCGGCAAATCTACTGTTTCTCAGTGCTCGCTATGCGCATTACCACGCCAGTCCCGAATTACTCGCGATTCTACTGGTTACTGCGACTGAAAAGATTAACGACGTTGTCGAACGGCATCAATGGGATATGACGATATTGGCATTCTGGATATCAAATGCTACTTTGCTCCTTCATTACCTCAAGAAAGACCCCGGGCTGGTGGAATCTACGGTGGAGTTCCAACAGCATCTCGCCGAGTTGATTAATGAGATTTTCATTCTTATTATCCGCGACGCTGAACGACGAATGAACAAGGTACTGGATCCGGCCATGTTAGATCACGAGACGATTCCCGGTCTTGAAGACGTTCACTTCCAGAATGAATGGAAGATCTTCCGCACAAAGTCCAAGGCCAAACCTCCGGAACCAGCTGAAAAGCGATTTCGGCCGCCGTCGCCGAGACGGAGAGCGCAGATCTCGCCGCGAAATATAAACTCCTTACTCTCATCGACTCTTTTTGTCCTGGACCTCTACGATGTACACTCGGTCATTACAACGCAGATCCTGTCGCAACTTTTCTACTGGCTTGGCGCGGAACTCTTCAACCGAATTCTGAGTACGAAGCGATATCTTGCACGTACGAAGGCCATGCAAATACGAATGAATGTGTCGTCGTTAGAAGATTGGGCGCGTGCGAACAACCGACAACCAGAACATTATGAGAACGGGTCGATGTCGTGCTCGGGTGAGCGCACCGTGGACGCTGCCCGAAAACATCTCTCTCCTGTTATCCAGTTGCTTCAGTGGTTGCAGTGTTTCTCATCTCTTGGCGATGACTTTGGATCTCTCGTTACCACACTGCTCCAATTGCAGCAATTAACGCCAGCCCAACTCCTCCACGCGGTCAAATCGTATCGACCAGAAGTAGGCGAGAAAAGCCTCACAAAGGCCGCCACGAAATTCCTCGTCGACCTCCAAAACGACCCAGACTCACTATACCGAGAACAATGGAAATTAGAAATGGAAGAGTTAAAGAAGAAGGGCGTCTCGGAAGCATCAAACCTAACAGGCACTCTATCATCAGCACTCTTGCCACAACAACAACAACAACCCCCTCCACCACCCCCGAAAAACCGACCCATCTCCTCCCCCTTACCACCAACCGCATCCAATTCCTCATTAACCTCATCCGCCAACAACCCGCTCTCCCCCTCATCCGCCTCCGTCTCATCACGCCCCGCCTCCTGGGCCAAGGCCGAAATGGAATCCACCAGTGTCTTCCTCGACCCATCTCTTACCCTCCCCTTCTCCTTACCGACCAGCACGGACATGCTGATCTCCTACGGCGCCGGCTGGGGCGGCACGAATCGGGAACGTGCTCGAAAGTACATCCCCACCGTTCCTCCTGAGGTGTTGAGTAGGCTTGACCGGGAGGCTTCGGCGGATTGGTGACCTTTTCTTTTTCTTTTTTCCTTTTTTCTCTTTTTGTGTATATTTTGTACGTATTTAACGCATAGATAATGGGTTTCGTTTCTGGTTCTGGTTCTGGTTTTTTACTTTCTTCTGATTTGATTTGATTTGACTGGACTTGACTTGGTGATGGCGGGCTGGGGGTTGATTTCAATTGTACTTGACGTTGCTGGTCCGCTACTCATCAGAGGCGATATATACCCTAAATGGAATGAAATATTGATGGATGGATGGATGACTTTGTCCAAAATTCAACATTACTACAGCAAAAACATTGAAGTTATGTCGTCGAGGCTTCTATGATACTTGATACCGATATGTCAGTGCACCAGACTACATGTATCATTGACAGGTTCGTCCTATGTCCCAATCCATGTCATATCATACATGTATGCATCAATTGCAAGCAAACAAGTTGACATTGAACCAATTGACTCAGATTAACATAAACATATATAAATAGCAGCGCTACACGTCTGGTACTGCCAGCCAGCCCTCTGGTCAAGATGATGTTGAATTCCAGCATCAATAATATGTTACTATGTACTGTACATGTTATGATAGTCAATATCACACGACATAACATAGTAGTACGCAGTAGGATGTACAGTATGACGATTGCATACAACGTACAACTCAGAGTCAGACGACATTGATACATCAAGACGATATTCAATAAGAAAGGAGAAATTAGAATGCCAATGCTGGACTGCCGAGACCGGACAGACAGAACATAGCATGACAGGAATAACGGAATCAATGCATAGAACGCGGTATGTAGATTACATGTAGATATAAATACATCATTGATAGCATAGCATTAGATGGGCATATCGATATCAACAACAATAACAATAATAATAGGATGGACGGTCAATGGTGGCATGGCATGATGATGGCAAGCAAAGCAGCATAACAATAACATAGACAGGTGATCAACACGGAGAATGGATGGATGGATGAATGGATGGATGGATGAATGGATGAATGGATGGGTGGTAGGTATAGGACATTATTATTAGGCGATGATGGTATGTATGATTGACAGGGAGAACAAACATATGAACCTGCTCGAGTGTTTGTTGAGATTAGTAGAAAAAGGGCATGCATGGACGAGCATGATAATGGAACGAAATTAAGCAGTCGAGTAACAGTCGTATCAAAGTGTAGTAAAGTCAAGTCAAGTCAAGTCATCCTTGAGCCGGGGGGGTATCATCACGAAAGTAAAACAGAACAAAGAAACAACAAACAAGCAAGAAAGGGAGAGAGAGAAGAAAAAGAGAAGAAAGCCAACCTAAGCCGACTTCTTCCGATGATGATGCACCTTCCATTCCGCCTTAGCAACGCGCATAAACAACTCGATATCCTTAATAGGCACCCAACTAGTGAGCACCTTCATGGCATTCTCAAAGTCCGAGTCGAGCAGGATCTCGCGCATGCCATCGATGAGAGCCGCGGACGTGGCGTGGATGACGTCCAGGCCTTTTCCGAACGAGCTCATCGTGGAAGGAGGATGAGGCGTTGTGTTGGTAGTGTTGGAAGTCGAGGAGGTGGCGGGTCTGGCGGTGGTGTTCTTTCCGTGCGAGCGGGTTGCCGTTGGATGGCCGTCGGCGTCTCCGAGGAGCATGAATACGTCCCAGACGCGGAGCTGGGCTGGGAAGGGGATGGAGTAGTTGAAGAGGGTTAAGTACCAGCGCGTGCCGTAGGATGTGGGTGGGATTCCTAGTTCGTTCTGTGGACGAGGTCAGCATAGATGTCGGAGCATATATAATCGTGGGTGTTAATAGAACTAACCAGCTTAGCGGCGACTTCACCCTTTTCCAACCAATCTCTTTCAAAGTCTTCCAGGGCTCCCATCAATCCTGCGAAGCCGGATTTGTATAACTCTTCCAACCCCCTCAGTTGCCACAGTCGTACGAGCATGATGAAGGCGTGCTCCTCATCGTAATAGGCCAGAAGAGTAGCTGCCAGGGCCGCCATTCCTTGAACGTAGCCGGTGTCAGGGAAATATAAAGACATGGCATGTAGGACACGGAACAACAATCGCTGGCCACCTCTGTACCGTCTGCGAAACATGATGTGACTGGAAATCGTCCGGGGAACGTCAATGTCAATCTGCATGTCATCCGGCGAAGAGGTGTACTGGAACTCGTGGAACGCCTCCATGAGCTCCTCCTCATCCGGACTATCTGCATGCCGCTTGGCGCTAGCCTCCAGGAATGCATACCAGGCCGTGGCCCGCCATCGGTCTGGGATGCCCTTCCACGTCCGCTCGATAAGCTTGGTGCTATGAGTGTCGAATTCAAACGTCGTACCCCCGCCGTCACCGTTCTTCTTCATGGGCTTGGCCATTTTCATCCATTTGTCTTCTCTCCGCCATTCTTTCTTCTTCAGGGATCGCGTTAACGGGGTATCTTCTTTCTGTTGGCCCTTGACAACGTCGGAAGGGAGCGTGAGCATGTCTCCCGCCTGGTCTTTGACTCGACGGTTGCGATTGTGCGGAAGGCGGTTTGTGGCATGGCGGAATCGAGACGTCCGACGTAAGGGCGGACTATACCCACTCTGCGACGACGTCGGGCGCATGGAAGAGCCCGAGAACTTCGGCATTGGAGAGAGCCCGCCGAAGGGGCGATTCGAGACTGCCGACGGCGGGCGGATAGAATGCTTCCGTCGCGGGGTTTGTGTTGCAACAAGGAGACTGGTGGAAACGCGTTGAAGAGGGTTTCTGTCCGCCGGATCGCTGGAATTGTCGTCACGCTGGCGAATGAAGCCGTATCTGTCGACGTCCCCTGCTCCGATGTTCCCCCAATATTCAATGCCGCCTGCTAGCTCATGGGCCTCCTTCGTGAAAGATGGTTGTTGACTGGGATAATTATTAGTATTACGGCTGATAGACGATGCGAGGCTCCTGTTATCGGGCTCATCGGTGTCGCCGTCTGTGCTATCTTTGGCCGTTTCCGGAAACTCCTCCCATAGCACACCGTTCTCCAAAGCCGTAGCTTTGGCCACCTCGGTGTCACTGACATCTTCATTTCCCTTTTCATACATCAACCTCACACGACGCGAGAGCATATCCTCGTCTGCAGAGATGGCTTTCGACGGCCGAGTTGTTCGTCTCGCACGGGGCGAATTCCCCCCTTTGATACTACCTTGGCGATTATTTGCAAGAGTACCAGCACTCTTAGGCTCCGCCAACCGGTTGGGCGCCGACGAGGGCTTCCGGCTAGCACTCCCCGAATTAGACAGCTTCATGGACTGCACTTCATCAAACGTTGACGGCGGTGTATCTCCATTGACCTCATTAGAACTAGTATCTCTTGACGACGAATTCGAGGTTGCCGGACGAGAAGCCGACTTATAATAAACAGAATCACCCGACTTCTTACGTCCTAACCCGCTCCGTTTTCGCTCCGACCTCCGAGAACTTGGACGCGAGCCCGTCTCATGGACGGCGATGCTGGGCACACCGCGTTGCGACTGAGACCGGGATCGCAAGCCATTCTTAGCAGACTGGCGACCAGATCCTGGCAGTTTTATTTTCTGGTCCGCTGCGGTTGCCGGAACGGTTGATGTTCCGACGGGTTGTGGTTGGGTAGCAATCATTGGCGAATCGGGAGCGGATTTCGATTTCGAGCCGTTTTTGGACGGGATGTCCGCGGGCGCCAATTTCGAGTGGGAGTAATGGCGCAACAAATTCCCCGTTGGCGTGGCGGGAGTCGAAGCGACGGGTCGAAGGGGTGAAGGGGCTATGGCAGCGGTGGCGGCAGCGGTAGCAGTATACCTAGCGGCAGAGTCCGTGGCTTCGCAACAAACGGCCTGGGGAGATGGACTGAGGTTGGGCATGGCACAGTAGGTATGGTATTTATCTGTCTTTGACCGATTGACGCTGTCAAGACATCACTATCGCAGTAACACTCTCCTTGTTTGCTGCCCCTTTTGAGTGTTTCGGAATAGCCGTTCTTTATTTATTCCTTGGGAGAAGGGAAGGAGAGGAGAGAAGAAAAGTCACGGGAAGAAACCTCCGAGAAACAAAACAAGAATAGAAAAAGAAGTCTGGACTTGGTGAAGTTGACTCCCGAACCACGGTTCCTGGCGATGGTCAGTGGCTTGGCAGGTCTAGACTACTGACTACTGGAGAGAGAGAAGACTGGTAGACGATGAAGGGAAGAAACATATAAAAGAAAAGAAAAGAAAAGAGAGAGAGAGCGTTATATGTTATTATTAGTACCTCAACGCTCCTCCGTAGGACAAGTCTATAGTGTATGGTCTAGTTGTTAATCTACCTCACGCTACTAACTGCAATAACACTGCAATAAATGCAATACTAGATGCACCTACGTAGGCATAAAACGGAGGATCTTCGGACGGATCGACAATTATTACTATGTAGGCCTAAACCAAGATCATCCAAGATAGTACTCCCTGACCAGCTTCTCGGCACATGTTGCTCCTGTCGCATACGCCACAGCCTGGACATGGCAGCTCGCCAGCACCGGAACCACACTCATATCGCCCACCCGAACCCCTTCAATCCCCAACACCCGAAAATCACTGTCCACGGCGACGTCGTCGACGTCGTACTCGCCGGCTTCACCGGGTTTACCCATCTTCACAGTCCCCGTCATGTGCCACGACGATGACGTGGTCTGCTTCCAGTACTCCAGGAGATCCTCGTCAGATTCAGACTTGGGAACCGCAAGCGCATCCACGTTGTCCTTGGCGTAGCCGTCTGTTCGTGCGATCCGGAGCGTGTCGCGGAGAATCTCGATGGCCGCTCGGCGATCGAATGGGTGGGACAGGAAGTTCGGGTCGTACAGAAGAGGCTCGTTCGGGTCTGACGATTGCAAAGTGACCTGTCCCCTGCTCTGACTGTTGTACAGGAACGCCAGCAGACAAGAATAGTTCAGCTTCTCCGACGGGAAGTTGGGCAGGAACCAGTGGACGGGGAAGTGAGTCAGTAGCTCATAGTGGGGGACTGTTTCTGCCAGCAGGTACTTCTGTTCGTCTGCCGGTAGTTCCTGGAACTCTTTGGACGCTGTCAGTCGGTCTAGCTTGGCCCAGCCAATACCCATTTCGCAGGCAAACTTGGCCCAGGGTCCGGTGCCGTCCTTTTTCCATTGCTCAAAGGCTTCGTCCATGGCTTTTTGGTCGCCATAGAAGGCGCGGCGGTCGGTGCTACCCTCGGCTCGCGAGTATACAATGGGTGCGAAAAAGTGGTCGCGCAGACCCTGTCCGATGGCAGGCATGGGATGAACAACGGGTATTTTGTAGCTTTCCAGTTGGTCTTTGGGTCCTATGCCGGAATGCATGAGAATCCGTGGTGTATCCAGGGCTCCAGCAGCCAAAACGACCTCATTGGAAGCGAAATCTAAACGTGCAACCTTCGATTAGCTCCACACAGAAAAAGAGAGAGAGAGAGAGAGAAAAAAGGACAAAAGGAGATGGATAGAGATGCTGTCGTTACATTTAGTTCCATTTGTTTCCACACCCACAACCTTCTTGCCCTCCATGACCAAGCGCTGCACTGGAGAATCGGTGAGAATGGTCAGGTTATCCGGCGAAGGATACACCAAGTCCTTAGACGTGACGCGAAGCCCCTTGTGAGATGAATTCACCAACACAGCCATCCCCATAGGATTCCCCGAGTTATGGTCCGGATTGAGAGGGAAACCGGCCTGCTCGAGCGCATCGAGCATGGGCGGCAAGTCTCGTTCCCACTCCGACGCAAATCCGACATTCAAGGGACCCGAATGCCCATGATCAGATGGGTTGGGAGAGGCGTACTTAGCACCATTCTCCACGTCGGACGGAAGATCAGCGTGGAAGGTCTCGAGACCCTTGAAGCGAGCTTGCATGCGATCCCAGGAGAAAGCATCGTCGTTCACGAGACGAGCCCACTCGTCGTAGTCGTCACGGGCGCCTACGGTGTAGACGCCGAAGTTGATGGCGCTGGAGCCGCCTAGACCGCGTCCGCGGGAATAGTCAATCTGGCGGTCGTTGAGGTGGGCTTGGGGCGTGGTCTTGTAGCCCCAGTTCAAGTCCTTGTTCTGGAGGGTGATCCAGCGCTGGCCGTCTACGCGGAGGAACTTGTCGTTGTTGTTGCCGCCGGCTTCGAGGAGAAGCACCTTAGGATGCTTGGGCGAGTTTGCCAACCCAGCAGCGGCAGCGCTTCCGGCCGGACCACCTGCGTGACAAGGAGAAGGACATCATCAGCATCGTCTTCTTCCTATGTTACTTTTCTTACTTAGGGAGTATAGGAAGCTTCCTAACATCCAACAACAATGAAGTCGTACGTCGAGGCCATGGTTAGCACTGATAACCGGTGAAACAGAACGAAGCCCTAATATAGCTAGTAAGTACTGACTCGGGGATACCGTCTCGTCTCGTCTCGTCGTAGGTTAACCACAGGGCTCAATGGCAGCAACTGGCAGCCAGCATGGTTTATATATCATTTATCTGTACTCCTTATTATTCTCGGATCTCCCCAGTTTTAGTATACGGAAAAGACTCCGTACTTTATAACGACTCATAAATAGTCTACTCCGTATGTCTCACTTATCATTTCCGCATTCTGCACGGAGATATCACGGATATGTTTTTAGGAGAATGCTACGGAGTATGATACGCTGGCTAACTATGGAGTCTCTCGGCCTTTTTTCAGGTACCGGTAGGCTACGAATTTAAACCTGCAGATTCTAAGCCCTAAAAGTTCCTAACCATGATTTTAGTGGCCGACGACAACTCAACTCCCAACGTCCAGTGGGCCTTCTGCACTTTGGGACGGCCTACGGGACCTCCAATCCACAATCCCGACGGGCTTCATATCCACTTCTCTTCCCTCTAGAGCCCAACGGGAAAGTCAAGTTGCCGTACCGGTATTATTTCTCCTGACAACTGTCGCATCTCTTGCAAGTTGCAGCCTGCAGGATAATCCATAATAAACTACTAACGGGCCCGAACCCAACGGGCTCCGTTTTTTGTCAAGGATGGCTCCATTTTCCGACTCCCGAGTTTCACTTTCTGCTCCATATCGCTGGGATTCTATCACCTACTGGCTGCTCCATATCGGCCTACATGGGCCTACATGGGGCCAGAATCTCGTATTGGAGGGGGATTACTATTCCTGACCTCTGGAGAAAAAAGTTTTTTTATGTGCTGCTGCTGCGTCTTCCTTCTAGCCGACGCATGCCGAGTCTTTTCTTGGTATTTTTTTCATATTTTTCATTTAAAGATGGGTTTATAGGGAACTTCATGGACCTTCAGCGATTATTATGAAGAAGTGTCTTAACTATTCATGCAAGTGCTCTCACCATCAATAATCTGACGGCCTCGTTGCTACGCTGTACTATACATAATATAGTATAGCTAGCTATAGCTGGTTATATAGCTAGTATGCCGCAAGCCGATCCGGATACCGAGTCCTTCACACTCCTCGCCTTAGCGATTTCCTTCATTGGTCTACGAGTATACGCACGATGTGTCCAGGCCGGGCTGAAGAACTTCCAGCTCGATGACCTTCTCATGCCATTGGCCGGGGTAAGTTGAAGAAGTCGTGTCGTGCAGTTGATCATAAGTTATCACTGATGAGATCGATACATTGTTGATAACCATGCCAAAAGATCAATAAACACACATTAGTACAGTGCTGATCTATATATTTGAGATTCAGGTAGTCTTCATTCTAGAAACCGTCGCCGCATATCTCGTGGTGGCTATGTACCGCGGCCTGACCAATAGTTACCTGACCGATGAGCAGCGCGCATCCATGGATCCCAATTCTAGGGAGTACCACGACCGTATTGGTGGGTGTAGGATTCAGTTGATCGGTTGGGCTTTTTACGCTACCATCCTTTGGTTGGTCAAGGGTAGTCTTTCTGTGTTTTATTCCCGATTGACGTTCGTGAGCTCCTATATAACACCTTTGGTTTGAATTCCTTGGATTGATGGATTGATGGATGGATGGAAAAGGTTGGCTAATTGATCATTTCCAAGGTTCCAGGACTGGCCTGAATGGCATGGTGTTTCGTGTTCGCTTCGCATATATACTGTTGGCCGTCACTTATTTGCTTGTCATTCTCTCGCTGCTCCTCGCTTGTCAGCCCTTTAGGAAATGGTGGCAGATTTATCCATACCCAGGAGGTGAGCAGGACTGAAACCGGAATTGAGGGAGAACAACAAACGTTGAATAAGACTAACATACTCCCTAGATCTATGCCTTCCAACGAACTCGACATTCCGCGTTTTGATCGTCATCATACCAAACGCCGTCACTGATGCATACCTCCTCTCCATCCCCTTACCAGTAAGTACATACAAGCTTACCATCACCAACACCAACACCAACACCAACGCCAAAAAAAAAAAAGCCAATCCCTCTAACAAACACCCCCTTCGAAACAAGCTCGTCTGGAAAGTAAGCGTCAGCACAAAACGGCGAATAGCCCTCCTAGTCCTCTTCAGCGGCGCCGTCTTCGTCATAGTCGCCGGCATAATCCGCGCCGTGGTAATCCTCACCTCCGGCCCGGACGGCGCCATCCAAGGCAGCAAGTGGGCCTGCCGGGAGACCTTTGTTGCGATCATCGTGTCGAACCTGCCCATCGTGCACCCGCTGCTGAGGCGCGGGGCGAACCGGGTTGGTCTCTCTGGGTTGTTTAGTACGGGCAAGGGGGGGAAGAGTAGTGGGCCGCAGAGTTTTCCGTTGGATCATCAGACTAATGTTCATGGGTTTTCGAGGCTTTGGCGGAGTGGGAAGAGTGGCGGCGTGGGAACGGGGACGACGGAGAGTGGTGTTACGGTTGGTGGTGGTGGTGGAGGTGGAGGAGGAGGTGGTGGTGGTGGTGGGAAGAGCACGCTTTGGTCGTTGACTCGCAGTCGGAGGAGGGATAGCGATGAGTACTTCTTGACTCGTGATGAGGATCATCGACTATCTCCCAAGGAAATCACCGTGACGCGCGAGACGATTGTTCAGAGAGAACACGGGCCGGGTTCTTCAGCGTCTACTCAGAATCTTAGTAATATATCAGAGCAAGATATGTAGAAGTCTTTAATACATAATAATTCATGGGTTTGGGTAATTAGTCCATAGGAACGAGACTACAGGACTTGCGAATCACTTACATGTACTGTACTCTTGAAGGAGCAAGCAAGGTGTCTCTGGTCATCACATCATGTTCATTGTATGTATTGCTAAGTATGTCCATGTTCGCCTGTACTCCGTAACAAGTATCATACGTACTCCAGAAATCCTCCAACACGCCAATTGACGAAGCTAATGCACAAAACGAGATGGAAATCAAAACGTTGGTATCGTCAAGGAGAATGAATAGCTTAAGCCACAGCGGCCGTGTTCACGCCCGACCTGTATGCATACCGAGGGCTTCGACCGGGTTCAACGGGCTCGTTCGGTAGAAGCTCAATCTGCTGAACGAGGAAACTCTTCTCATCCGCAAATTGATCATCATCAGTCCGGTCCTCCAGGAATCTGGGCAAGAACCGCAGCAACCGATCTCGGTTGTTGATCAAAATGCGCTGCACGGCTACCGACTTGTTCGGATTGGCAACGAATACCTGTGCCGGTTAGAACTGTGGCTTTTGGGGTGTCACGGGCATGCACATACTTTAAAGACGTGGAAACCCTCATATTGCACCATTCTTCGCTCGTCTCGTAACAGCTTCATGCATAACTTCAGGTTCTCTCCGCTCTCGACGTAGGTCATCATCACACTGTAGTTGGCACGGTCCAGCAGGATTTCTCCCAAGAGTTTGATACTTTGTCGCTTGGTGACGTACGACTCTGATTGGACGAGTATGTTGTTGAAATTCGAAAAGAACCTGTCGTAGTTGGTTGCCAGATACCCCGTAACAAGGGTTTTATGTCGAGTCACTATCTCCTGCATAGCCAACCATACCATCCATGTCAGCGTCGACTTTCGTAGATATGAGTGACCTCTGGCAAAAGCTTACCCGGAAAGTTGCGAAAGCATCGGCGCTCACTTCAAAGCTGCTTGCATCAATCCAATGGAAGAATTTCCAGAACACGCCTTCACCTGTTTGAGGAATGCCGGGTTGGAGATGTGTGAGTCTGACGGCGGGCTCGCCCTCTTTCGACTGGTCGTATAGAACAATAGCCGTAATCACGTCGAACTTGAGTGCCTCTCTCAGGATAGCCCCGCAAGGCATTGCGCTGTGACTTATTCCATAACCTCGACATAATTCAACGATGATCTCTGGTCGGTGGTGGACAATATACGAGATAACGGGTGGATCGACGCTGTTCGAACGCGCTGGTCGGAAACGAAGGACGTGCGAGAATATAACTTGTGTGTCTTTTCGCGATTCGAATGTGAGAAGATGGATACTCCGCGAGAGCTCGAAAAGAAGGTCTTCATGGATCATAGCCTGAACCAGTGCCTGGACTTGCTCCGGTGACGTATCGACCTCTGTTGGAGAACCATTAGCGACTCGCCGATTCCCGAGATGAGGTCCGGATCGGAGCGCGTATGTGTAGATGTATTACGGACCTTGAGTCCCTTGAACAATCAGTTTTAATTGAGAGATCTGTTTAGCCAGATCATCGCCAGCCTGTCCAATCCCAAGGGGATTGATTGTCAGCTAAATACCCTGCCTTGCTGGAGGATAGCGTCTACTGACCTTGGCCGTACCGGGGGATTCTCGCAGTCTCAGTAGGAGTTCCTTGGTTGACCTTGCTATCTCGGAGGGTTGACGCGATCGACTTCGGTTGAAGAAGAAAGCCATTATTTCCGACAGTAACACAGTCTAGAGTTTTGGAGAATCAACACGATATATAGTCGTATAGTATAGTCTTACACTGTACTCCGTCGTATGTATGATAGAGATGAGATAGATTGCGATGCTCCGATCTGATAAGAGGATAAACAAAGCCTTGGCGCCGGGGGGCAACCACCGAAAAAAAGTCTTTTTCTCGAAGTCACGGGAATTGAAATTCTTCTGCCATTATTGGATTCATTTTTATACGCCCAATTCTACTCTTCTTCTCTTTATTTAAATACTCTGTATAATTCTAAGGATCTTAGAATAAATTCGCGAAAAGTTTCCACTGGAACAATGCCCCCAGCAACCTCCAATCGTCCGCCTGTGGACGACGACACGCGCTCAACATCCTCCTCCGAGAACTCGCAATCCAGCAATGAAGAAGGATGGGAAGACCTCGAACCCGAAGAAGACTCGCAGCCTGTCATAGGCCTTTTCTCAGACAAGGTGTACCCGGATGCGCGCTCAATGCTGGCGGAAAGCAAAGACAAGTACGGATTTGATTTGCTTGGGATTCGAAAGGCTCTCGGTGTGTAGCTGTTGCGATATTCGTTGCTTGTTTATGCTCGTCGCTTTATATATAATAAATATACGCTTGCGCCCTATTTATAGGTGGCATTCATGCGTCTTCTTGTGTGGTCTCTTGTCTATTGTCCAGCAGGTGTCATCCAACTAACCGGTTCCCTTTCTTATTTCGCGCTGTCAGACCTCGATTTCTTGGAATCCATCAAGCTGGTCAATTATGTCCGTTCGCAGGTTCGGGCTGGGAACATGTCGCCTAATGTATCCTCCAAAGACGCTTTTGCCGATGACGCCTATTTGAAGCCTGTACTTGAAGACGACGCTCTCCTCTACAGCTTGGACGAGGTGGAGGATGTCGAAGACAAGCCGTCGGAAAACCCTATTGCTAGCAAAGCAGACAGTCGTGTTCAGGAGCTGCAGGAGGAATTGGAGGATTTGCGACAACAGTTCTCGGAGTATAGACTCGCCGTGCAAAAGTCAATGGAAGAACAATTGTCGGCGGAAGACGACAAACTCGCGGCCGCAGGACCGTCTGCCAGCGATCTCAAAAAGATAGAAGATACGGACTCCGACTACTTCTCGTCCTACTCTTACAATTGTATGGAACCTTGTGGTGGTTGCGGCTTCACGATGGAACGCTTTTCTGACATGATTTTTGCCTTGCAGCTATTCACGAAACTATGCTGAAAGATGCTGTCCGAACCGATTCATACAGGGATTTCATTTACGATAACAAGCATATATTCAAGAACAAGATTGTCCTGGATGTAGGCAGCGGTACAGGCATACTTTCGTTATTCTGCGCGAAAGCCGGCGCGAAGAAGGTCATTTCCGTGGACAATTCGAACATCATCGATAGGGCTCGGGAAAACGTGTACGAGAATGGCCTCGGTGATGTTATAACGTGAGTATCGAGCGGAGCCGACGTGCATTGACCGATATCAGTCACTAACGGTTGAGCTTTCAGATGTATTCGGGGAAAGATAGAAGAGGTTGCTCTTCCCGTTCCACAAGTCGACATTATCGTGTCCGAGTGGATGGGTTACTGTCTTCTGTTCGAAGCCATGTTCGACTCTGTCATCTATGCCAGAGACCGATATCTGGCCCCTGGTGGCCTTATGGTCCCGTCTCATGCTACTCTTCGCATTGCTCCTTTTGCCGACTCTGACTTCATCGCTTCTCACATATCCTTCTGGAATTGCGTTTACGGATTTGACATGTCGAGTATGCTTACAGGTATCTACGATGAAGCACTAGTTCGTGATGTCCTGGCTTCGTCGATTGTCGGCGATTCTGCAGTCTTTGCGAAGCTGCCACTACAGACCATCTCAGTCGAGCAACTGTCCTTCCTGAAGGACTTCCAGGTGACATTGAAGCAGGACATCGACTCCCTGGACGGTTGGGCTATCTGGTTTGATATCTTCTTCATGCCGTCGAGTGACTCGACGATTCCGGATGATGCCGATCCAGCGCAAATGAAAAATAAGGGCTTCGTTTCCTTCACCACGGGGCCCTTTGGCCCGGAAACACATTGGCAGCAGGGTCTCTTCCTTATTGATCATGGAAAGAAGAAGCCGGTGCCTTTGAAGAGTGGGCAAACAATCGCAGGAAAGGTTGGGTATCAGAAGAAGGGAGAAAAGTCGCGGTCGGTGGACATCTCAATACAGTGGGATGCAGAAGCGGGTGAAAAGGGTTCTCAACTATGGAGTTTGCAGTGAGAACTCGTTGGTTAAATGACTCTTTTGTTATAGATAGTCATTATCAGAAAAAAAGATATAGACTCGCGGATATGGATGCACCCACGTAGAAAGCAACTACTCCATGTCTCGCAGATTAACATGGTATGACCGGGGTATGCAGATGAATTACGCATTACATCGCGTTTTGGTATCGCGATCAATCTCGGGCTGGCAAAGCCTTTTAATGCTTCTCTCGCTCGCTATCGTGCCTTGAATGGTGACGGTGACGGTGCGAGTGCGAGCGCGGGCGCGAGTGAGAGCGAGAACGATGTCCGTGTTCTGTATGCGAATGAACGCGGCTCTTGTCCCGGCGATGTCGATGGTGATGTCGACGGTGATGCCGATGCGAGCTCCTCTTTCGGTCATCGTCTCCCCGATTTCTGTCCGGAGAAGAGTCCAGCCTAAATCCTTCAAGACTATCCTCCGATTCACTTCTTCGAGACACCGGTCGTCTTCGATGCCGATGACTCGACCGCCGACTGTCATCAGCCTTCAAATCCTCCAACTCTCTTCTTTTTTCTTCTCTCCAGTCTTCTCTCTGTTGCTCGACGCTCTTTAACTGTCGAATACCCTTCCTCATAGCCCCCAGTGGATCATTCGCGTCAAGACGAGCCACCTCCCTCTCCCGCCTCATCGGATCCTCATTACCCCAAAGATCCTTCCCAGGCATGGTATCCGGGGCTGTTTGCACGTCCCGTACCGACGAAGAATACCAAGGCTTCTGGTCAACTGACTTCTTGAACCCCGCAGCATTTGAAAATCGCATCGTGTATTGATCTTCATAAGTCCGTCTATTCTTCTCCGTTTCAGCCTCCGCTTCTGCATTCTTCTCCGTCGCAGCAGGCTTCCGGTCCGTTTCTGACGCAAACAGATTGATATGACCACCCTTGTCCACAAGAGACACCGCATCATCGTCCCTTCGACGGGAGAGAGCCAGCTCTTCCCGCTTCGCTAGCGCCTGCGCGGCATCTTCCTGGGCGAACCGGATGTCGCGATCCGTGTCGTTCTCACCAGCAAGACGTCTCCGCTTCTTCGGCTTTCCGCTAATTTCGTCCTTGTGACTTCTGTCGTCGGTCGGCGGGAGTTGAGATGGCTCTGCTGGCGGAGGCGGGGGTGTGGAGGGTCGTTGGCCACGTAGGACTTGTATTCGTCGCTCTGCGTCGACTTCTTGCATGCGACGTTCTGCTTCCTCTTCGCGGGCTTTGGCCTGTGCCTCATCTCGGCGGACTCGAGCGATGTTTTCGGGGTTGTAGACGTTCCATGATTTCTTTCCGAGGAGGTGTCTGGTGTGATGAGGTGTTAGTTTGTAGACTGTAGTGTAGTAAATAGATAGACAGCTTGCTTACAGAGGCATATTTTAGGTACGGTAATAGTAAACTGGCTGAGATCAGAGATTGATATGGATGGATTGCCAGCGGGTGGTCTGTCACTGTCACTGGGCAGTAAGCGCCACAGGCCACAGGGCCACCCCAGCCCAGCCCGCAGCAACCCCCCAACCAACTACCGTACGTTACTCCCTAACCGCCGGCCGTCGTCATCAATCGATCTCCCCTTACCGTTGCTTACTCCTGCTTATTCTTCAGCAAGACGATATATTCCATCGTTGATAGCGACGGATTACTTATCTTAGGTGCACTACTACGGAGTAACTTATTGCATTCGATTCCACTGCGTCCTACATACCTGTCTACTGTCACCTCGACCGTTGCTTATCGGCTCCGTTGTTATATCCCGCTTAATGCGCCGTGATGTTTAGCCGCAGCAACTTCTCCATACCTTTCGGTGCCAAACCGGAACGACGAGACGGACACCCCCCAAGAAGAGAGGGCAGTTTAGGGTATAGTCCTAGTCCTCCCTGGAACCCGCTCAAATTGCTTGCTTGATGACTTGAAATGGCTGACGCTTTGAACCATCCCATTTCTAGCCATGGAGGTTCGCCAACTTCCACGAGACCCAGTTCGGGGAAGTTCTCTGTTGGGAATTTATTGGGCAGACACAGTCCGACTTGGACGTTGCGTCCTGCTAAGAGTCCGGACAATACTTATACCTTTGGGAACTTGTAAGGCATTCCATACATACATACATACATCCACTGGATCACTGCAAGTTTTCTGCTATTTTGAGATCCTGTTCTGACATGCTTCCAGAGTTGCCGTTTCTACACAGGACTTCCCTCCTACGAGAGATGGTCTCGATCTCCTACTCCTCATCAACGACCTGTTTGTCTTATCGGCTCGTCCGCTCGATGGCTTTCCGGCCGGTCACATTAGCATGTCTGACCCCCAGCGAACCTGGGCTGGTGTGGCTTTCACGGATTCCGTCAAGGCCCAGATCTACGATCCTTTCAGCCAAGGAGGTCAGGCTTACCTCGGTTCTGCGGATATTGAAGTTGGCTTCGCTGGGAAGAAGAGAGTGGAGACACCATACGATCAAGATGATTTGGCACATACCGTAATTAGGGTACGTTTCTGCGAAAAAAGCCAAGGTTATGTTGGAACGACCACTAACTGAGGAGTTTAGAACTTTGAAAATCAAATATTCGCCCCTGGACAGAAGATCTTGATGGACCATCGAAGCATCCCGCTTTTGCTGACCGTCAAGACGGTTCAGCGCGTCGACTTGACCTCTGAAAAGGCTGATTTATCTAGCGGAGAGGTGGAAACAGCACCCACTGCGCGTGGGATCCTCACGAGACACACACAGGTCAATTTCTTCAAGGATGCTCGAACCGGCATAAACGTGAAGCCGTCGAATCGCCGACCGGCAGCAAACTCTATCATCCAGCCGAATTTCAAATTCGAAGACATGGGGATTGGTGGTTTGGATGTGGAATTCAGCACAATCTTCCGTCGTGCTTTCGCCTCTCGTATTTTCCCTCCTGGACTCGTTGACAAGCTGGGCATTCAACACGTGAAGGGTATCCTCCTCTACGGACCTCCTGGTACTGGTAAGACGTTGATTGCGCGACAGATCGGGAAGATGTTGAATGCAAGAGAGCCAAAACTCATAAACGGTCCCGAGGTGCTTAACAAATTCGTGGGTCAGTCTGAAGAGAACATCAGAAGACTCTTCTCAGATGCTGAGAAGGAGTACAGAGAGAGGGGGGAGGAGAGCGGTCTTCATATCATCATCTTCGACGAACTCGATGCTGTGTGCAAGCAGCGTGGTAGTGGAGGTGCTGGCAGTGCCGGTGCAAGTGATGGTGTAGTAAATCAGCTTCTGTCGAAACTTGATGGTGTGGATCAACTCAACAACATCTTGCTTATCGGTATGACAAACCGATTGGACATGATTGATGAAGCTCTGCTACGACCTGGTCGTCTTGAAGTACACATGGAGATCTCGCTCCCCGACGAGAAGGGACGCGCACAGATTCTGAAAATCCAGACACAAAGGATGAGGGATAACAGTATTATGGATAAGGATGTCGACTTGACTGAGCTAGCACACGAGACGAAGAACTTCTCAGGTGCCGAGATTGCTGGTCTTGTGAAGTCTGCGTCATCATTTGCCTTCTCGCGACATGTCAAAGTGGGAACAATGGCGAGCATCAACAGCGACGTTGTCAATATGAAGGTTAATCGGGCCGATTTCCATCACGCGTTGGCTGAGGTAAAGCCTGCGTTTGGTGTATCCGAGGAAGAGCTTTCGAGCCGCATTCAGTACGGCATCATACACTACTCTCCTTCAATTAACGATATCTTGAAGGAAGGTGGTTTATATGTCAAGCAAGTTGCTGACGCGACGGCGCTGTTCTCTGTCCTGCTGCACGGCCCGCCAGCTAGCGGAAAGACTGCGCTAGCCGCCCGTATAGCAATTGACTCGGAGTACCCATTCATCAAGCTGATCAGTCCCGAGGACATGGTAGGGTTTACTGAATTTGCAAAGGTTCAGCATATTAGCAAGGTTTTCGACAACGCGTACAAGAGTCGGACCAGCGTCGTCGTTGTCGACAACATCGAGCGAATCATCGACTGGGTTCCGATCGGTCCTCGGTTCAGCAACAGCGTCCTCCAAGCCCTGATGGTCTTCCTCCGCAAACAGCCTGCCAAGGGACGACGTCTCCTCGTTCTGGCCACCACTACAGAGCGCGCTATCTTGAAGCAGCTGGACGTCTACAACTCCTTCAACGCGGATATCATGGTCCCCAACGTCAAATCGTACGACGAGCTGCAGTACATCATGCGGCAGTCGGGCGTGTTCAGCTCATCAGAGACTCACGCCGCTCTCAAGGGTATTGGCAGTTTTGTGGACGACGGTGCCAGGATCAGTGTTGGAGTCAAGAAGGTCTTGTTGGGTATTGAGACGGCGAAACAGGACAAGGATAAAGTGGGACGTTTTGCGCGCGTCATTAATCGTGCTATTGAGGAGGAGCATGTACATTACTAGAGTTCTGGTGCGACAGTATGTATATACCAGCTAGACTGCATTGACGGTCTATCATAATATGGATTCTTCTTTCTATGCGTGCTGTGACTAAGTATCGATGGTACAGACAGACATACGGAAGACCCCTGCTACTTCTCACTTCACTGTTCCTCCTATGTCTCCCAGCAGAGCACATTTCTGTCAAATTCCTCTCCCTTTTCACACTTCCTTTCTTACTTCTTCTTCTATCCATTCCATTTCGCCATCATCATTCTGAAGCCGGTATCTACTCGAGTAAACAGACAGGTGACCTTTCTAGTTCTGCAGAGTCTCAGTAAACCATCTCAACTTCACCAAACAGGACAAAGAATGCTGCAGACAAGCTCTCTTGGAGACAAGCCACCACACTCCCACCCAGAGCCTTCCAGAGAGCAGTCCAACATGGAAATAGGCACACCAAGAAACGCACAATTCAACGGCTCCGTCAGAGGCCCAACAAGAAACCATCGCAACCAAACGCAACAGAACGACAGCACTGCTTCCCCGTCGATGATTCGAGGCGATGGATTCGCCACAAACCGTCCAACCACCACCACATCCACCGTCTCTGCTACGGCCGCTTTCTCTGTCCGATCACCACCCACTTCCGCGGCGGAGTCTTCCTCTTCTACTTATCACAATCCCTACGGTGTCATCGGAGGTCACAGAAGACGTCAATCGTTGTTATTCGAAGAATGGACCACGCCTCTGAGTCCCGTTCAGACTGCATCTGCTACCACAGGCAGCAATGCACGCGGTGCCGCTGGCACTGCTAGCACTGCTAGTGCTAGCACTACCACGCCCACGAGTAGCGGTCCCGCTCCTGCGGTTTCTCCTGTTACGTCGCCGGTCACTGCTCGGGGTACTGTTTCGAAGGATTCAGTTACTGGTATGGCTCCGCTGCCTCCGCCCGTGTCGGTGGCTAGGAAGCATAGTCCGCCTGCTGCTTCTTCTGCGGTTGATGCTGCTCCTGCTGTGTCGCGTGTGGCTCCTGCGACTCCTGGTACTATTCYTGGTGCTCCTRYYGCACCGCAGAGTRYTRCWAGTGCCGCTGCTCCTGCGACTCCTGGTACTATTCCTGGTGCTCCTACTGCACCGCAGAGTATTACAAGTGCCGCTGCTACTGCTACTGCTTCTTCTGCGACTACTGCCGTCTCGACCGTTACTGCTGATACCCGGGATAATAAAGGCGTCAGTTGTTCACGGATGCCCACTAACGAGGGCTCTTCAGCGGCAGTAGACAGTCGCTCGAGTGCTATGGGTAAATTACGCTTTCTGCCATAAATTCTTGCATATGTATTGCTGACATTTTCCTCCAGGCCAAGGTCGAAAGTCTGAACCGCCGAGTAAACCAACCACCGCCATCTCGAGGCCAAAGAGAGATGCCAGCCTTAATAATACTGCCAATCCATCTTCACAACGAAAACCCTCTCAGGAGGCGTACAGAGCGCCGAACGGCACCGTATTCAACCGGTCAGAACTGGATCGCCTTTCTGGTGGCGTGAGAAATGTGAAAAAGGATACAGTTTATTTTCGACCAAGCTTCATCGAGGACCCTTGGCTGGGAGTGAAATTGGTCAAGACAACTTGCCTAGAGCGTTGGTGGTGAGTGTTGCTTCAATGGCTCCGGCATCAATATACAACATTGAACAGTTGGCTAACCTACAACTTAGATGGTTTACTTCGCTCGAGCTCTTCGGAGAAAGCAGCAGATACATCTTGAAAGCACAGACTTAACGACATGAGCTGTTCTATTTCTTTTTATTTTTGGGAAATGCGATTACGAACTTGCAAAATACTCCTAGCTGGGTTAGGGCTACATCACGATACTTCCACAGCAAGATTTTACGAGTATGACTACCGTTCACCAATATTTCGAATGTACAGCCTACTAGCATCTACATACTGCGAGCCGGGATCACCAAAGGACAGAGTGAGAATTGAAAGGATGTTGACGGATATTCGAGTTGAATGAGTTAACCCTAGATGTCTCCGTAGATTAGGGCTTAATCTCATTTCTGAACCTTGGAACATGATTCTATTTTTAATACGCTTTGGAGCTCCACCACTCCTTACTATGAATAGTCTCCTGAATAATGATCAACGAGGAGTAATTTCCGAGAGCATCCCGTTGTTCTCACGTGAAACGTCATCGTTGACTGACTCCCTGAAGATCGAAGACGTGCATTTTCCATCAATTATAAACGACACGACTATCATTCAACAACTCAAATAAAACGAAAAAAGCCATCCAAATATAAAAACGCCATCGTCATAAACATGACCTCAAAATCTCAGGACATACGGAGCACTATAGCCAACCAACCAACAATTCGCAAAGACCAAGCAAGCAAGACCTCACTAACGACCAGAACAAGAACAATAAACAATCTGCCAACCCGACCTCATCGTCATCGTCATCACAAACAAATTCACAGTTCGCTTTATTGACAAGCCCGTTCCGCTCCGAGCAAAGAGAAGAAAGAATCAATAATACCGACGGGTATCATAGCCGTACTTTTTGCTCGCGCGCCGGTACTCGTCCGGGTGAGCCATTTCAGCCTTGGCTTTTAAGCCACTGCAGTTTGATTCGTGGTTAGTTCGCGCTTTTATCATGCTGGGTGTAATTTGGTATCCAAAGAATAAACGCTGCAGGAATGGAAATTGGGGTCATGTCGGCAGCGCGGAATTCATTTGGGGCGTGCCAAGACCTTTGCCGGCGGAGCGCGGTGGAAACTCTAACCCTGATTTCCGCTCCGCTCCGCTGGGCGGAACATCGACTTTCGTCCGCAACAGCAACAAAACAACAAAACAACAAAACAACAACAACAACAACAACAACAACAACAAAAGAAGGGCGTAAATTCAGACAAATTTCATCAAAGTGAAAAATAACTTACTCGACGCGTTTCTGGGTATATTCAAGATCAGCCTTCGTGTCTCTCGCGTTTCTGACACCCTCAGCAAAGCCGGCGCGGACGCCTTTTAGTCGGCGTTGCGCTAGTGTTTGCAACTCCATGAGTTCTCTTTGCTTTGCATTCAACTGCCCGGATCTGTTTAAGACCATATTCAGCAAATTGCATGGTAAACAGGAAAGCTTTGCAACTTCAACCCAGCCAACCCAGGGAAGGTTTCTATTCCAGAAAAAAGAAATATTAGGGTGAAATGACTTACGTCTTTGCTTGCGTTGCAAGACCCCTGTCCAACGGAGTCGGGTCAAACACATTCTGCATCCGGTCACCTAAGACGTCTACAACGTCGACTCCAGAGTACGAGCCAGTGCTTGACTCGTAGTCACCGCTGACGCTCCCGGAACGCAAACTGCGGCCCGACATACGGCTTCCGTCGGCCGTGCTGCTGTCGGAGATTTCAGGCGGCGAGCCGGCCATTCGGCCGATGGGGTAGAGGCCGGTTGCCGGGCTGCCCTTGGATGGCACATTCCGGGGGAGTGACACGGGTTGGTAGTAATGGCGAGTGGACATTGTGGTTGTTTCTGAGGAGTGGATGGTGGATGAAAGGCAATCAAGGTCTGAAGCTTCTTGAGAAGGAAGAAGGAGAAGAAGAGGAAGAGCTGCAATGCAAGGCTATGAAGAGCCAAGGGTCCCCGTGCTATGTGGTGAACTTGGAAGAGTGAGGAGGGTCTGTCCGAGTGACTAAGAAGATATGGATATGAACGAAGAGAAAGAGAAGAAGAAGGACGAGGATCCGAAGAAATAGAAGGGGGTCTTTATAGGCATCATCGGAGGGTCTTCCATCCGGCGGAAATCCACGAGAATGGAGTTCAACGAACGAAGGAGGGAGAAAGGGAGGGAAAGGGAGGGTAGTAGGGCATCGTTTCAGAACCTTCTATCATCCCAACACTCTCCCAATCCCAACCCGGGATGCAGCGAGTCGTCCACATCTTGAACTCCGATTCGTCCTGTCCGAAGCCTAACCCCGCTCAGGGTGTCGGAAATGAAAAAAAAAATTGAAAAGCGAGAGAGAGAATATGACCAGCCATCAGTGTTATCATCTCGCTGGGTCCTCCAGTAGGACGCCTTTCCGCTTTCCGCACCGCGGTCTTGTCCTCCCGCTACGAGGAGAAGGTGAGCGCTGATCCCGATCTTGACCATGATTCAGGCATGAATTGGACAGAGAAAAATCAACGGAACACGAGAAAAGGAGATTGCGTAACCCACAATCAAATGAAGAAAACAGATATACTGAGAAAAATAAGAAGGCGTTGGTTTGCAGTCCTCAGTTCATCCCCTGTTCTCCTCCTCTCTCCTTCCTACCACCACCCCCTTCCTTTCCCCCCATTTTTCCCGACAATTCTGCTAACTTTTCTTTTATCTAGGAGGCTGGGTGGCTGGGGAAATGAAAATAGAGATTAATTGAAATTTAGCAAAGAAAAAAGAAAAAAGGCAGTTGGGCAACTAGGTACAGGAGGAACTCGGACGGAACCGTTATCGAGAAGCGATCAAATCAATTGATGGATTGGGTCAATGACCGCACAACACCGGTTCGGTTGATCTATTCGTCAGTATATTAAATTACTGGCTGTATCATACTGGACGATGTCGTTGTATGTCGCAAGAGGTTTTGTGCCCTGATGGCTGTTATTTTGGTTAGGTGACTGGGTGTCGTCTTACAACATCCCGAGACGTTGGGCTTCAAACTCCCATGCTTTTTTTCCTTTTGTCCTTTGCAGGGGTGCTTGCCGAGCGAGTTGACCCATTGAATATGACATGTTGACAGGCTGGAAGGAGAAACTTACGGGAAGAGACAAGGATACCAACCGACGTTGGACAGGCACGCATTGATGCTTCATCAATGAATTGAATTGATGGTATGTCAATCGACTCGCATTTGAATGTCATTTTCAGGTGCTGCAATACCGTACTACATTGATCTCTTTTCTTACGCGGCAGAAACTGACCTCCGAATAGTTTGACAGTACAGTATAACCAAAGGAAAATATACCACTGGAGCATCACTCTCTCTTGGTTCAGAAAGTAACGGATCTCAAGTATGACGGACAAGGAGATTCTCCTGTGTCTAGTCTATTCTCCTTTTCATCGTTGCCGGTCAGTGCTACAGCCTACAGAGTGCTGCAGATCAATGGGTGTGCCCTTGGAGTTAACTTCGGAACGAGAAGGAAACACTGACAGCCATTGGTTGGACGCGGGCAATAATGATCGCGAAGCGTCGTTCTTGAAGCGAACACGAACACACGCTGCTTACCACAGAAAAAAAATTTCATCAATCCCAACATTGAATTAATACCAATACTCTCAAAGTACCTGCAGGGCATCCACCTACAGCACCTATAATATTAGGTACCAAATCCCAGAGCTTTCAACCTAACTAACACAGTACAATGGATTTTTGGGCCCCAAATGGCAAAGAGCAAGGATAATGATAGCCCACCGGTACTAATGATGAAATGAACTGGAAGTTGGGTCGTTAACGCTGCGCTGCGCGCATCGCACGGGCTCGGACTGGACCCGATTTAACTCATTGCCATGAACTCACTAACTAACTACCGACTGACGTTGACTTGATGTTTAGTTGGAGCTCATCGCTCGACACCTTGCTGCCTCACCGAGTTTAAACGCTCGATGTTTTGTCGCCTTACGAGCTTATTATGTATCGTATCATACTCCGTGTTACTTCAGTGAGTACTTTCATCATGACCGATCAGTCCGAACCGCTAACGCCTGGAAAGGATTTAACGTCCAGTCTCGATCAACGACTGGAGTTTCGGAGTTGATGTTTACCTACCTACCGGTAGGTAATCCAAACCATCAGCTGACCAGAATTCTCGCAATGTTGATGGAAGCCTTGTTTATTATTATTTAGTATCCAGCCGGTGGATTGCCGGGCCAAGCCAGGCCAGACCAGGTAAGGAATACCAGTTGACAGTACTACGTTCCATCCTGGACCAGTTGTCGAGATTGCTTCTTTTTTCCTCCGTTCCTTCACTTCTGGTCTTGTCCAGATCGGACATTACAATCTGACGAACCAAACTTCCTCCAGTTATGCTGAGGCGTTTCACTGTTTCAGTTACGAATTTAGCAGATACTAGTAACGTTTCTCCATGACTTGTGCCTTTGTTCAATTGATGCGTTGCGCCGTGGTCTCTATTCAAGCTGCCACATCACTGAAATTATTGCTTGCGATACCATGCGATAATGACAATAAGGCGCATCGGTTTGTGCAAGCTAGTGGCTTATTGTCWTCTTTTTTTTATTTATTTTGGCATTTTC
>HG983337.1:1427719-1466191 GCA_900006255.1 Xeromyces bisporus
TTAGTTTTTTTTTTTTTTTTTTTTTTTTTTTTTTTTTTTTTTTTTATATATATAACTTGTGAGTATGTACTCCGTATGATTGCTTTAATCCAGACTCCAGAGACTGCTTATTGTTGCACCTGGTCAAGGACTCAAGGCCTGGGCCAGCACTTACCCGGCAGGGTTTAGCGCATGCCCGATTAGGGTTAGTGTCTAGGCTACCTACCTAATTAAGCTTAGTGTAGGCTAAATTGGGCTTGCTTACAGGAGTAAGTTTCTTTGTCTTCATGGAGAGCAGCGCATCATAAGATTCATACATATGCAAGAAATGGCTGAACTCTATCTTGCCCACTCCCTCCCTAGTCCGCATCATCCAGAGAGGTAAACGTATACCGAGCATCGAGAAAAGCAGTATCGGACCCAGCACTATCGCGAACCTGACTCTTCGGCCCGATTCTCCGCCACTTCACAGGCTTCAGTGCCGCGTTTTTATCGGTCTCGGGCGGATGACAAGCAACACTAATTGCGGCGCTGCGAGACCTAGTCACGGGGATATCCGACTTAAAACGACGAAAGCCCAGCAACAGCAGGAACAGAATTAGCAAGAAAAACATCGAAAGGGAAGCAAGGGCCCCGTAATTCGAATATAGACAGGAATTGCTGTAGTATGCCTGGAAGTCGTCCGGGGTGAGGGGCTCGTTGGAGTTGAAATAGTCGGAGTTGCCAAAGGATATGGTATGCTCGTATTGGCTTACTGCGCCGTCGGAACTTGTTGGCATGTAAGGTACCTGAGGCATGTAGAATACAGTCTGAGATACCAGCCAGTGCAGTATCGAGAATAGAACGCAAATAGGAATGCCGTATCTGTAAGGGATACTGAGCCAATATGTCGACTTCTGGGACCCAACCGGATTTGTTACTCGCAATGGTTTCTTCTGAACTCCATAGCTGCTGTATTCAGCGGCAGACAGCATGCCAGTGAAGATGCTGTTGTAATAATAGTAGGTAAGCGAGATGAACAATTGGGGTGTATTAGCGAGAAGAATGGACCGAGCCGTGCCAAAATTTTTCCCCTGTTCATTTCGGAGCGGTGTATCACTCTCGACTATCTTTCCAAAAGAATTATTATCAATAGACGAAAGAAACGGCAATCTTTCACACATAAGCGCAGTCGCGAATCCAATGTAAAATAAAAATCTGCAATCGTGGTCAGCAATAAGAATGTCTGCCGCAATGTGCAAATACTGAGAATGGAGCATAAATACAGAGACACAGTGATGAGCCAACGCTGAATGGGTACGCTAGCCATCCATCGTCTCCGCCTCTTGAAACGAGGCATACTGGGAGATAGCTTTGCCACACTCCGCATCTTCCCTCGGAGAACCTCCCTGGGAAAACTGATGTCGCGGCTCAATTTCAAACACTGATCGTCGGTGCCTTGGCCGTCAGGGCTGGAGAGAAAAGAAGCAATAGCATCCCCTGCAGTCAGCAAAAGCTCCTCCGGCTGGGTTCGACTTGTTAAGTAAGCGCACGCCGTTTTGATTGCACAACAGGCAACGACTATAAGACAGATTGGGGGATTCAGCAATACTTGGCAGTGCTCCTTGGTGCGCATGCTGAGGCATCCATCAACTGAATAGCTATATTTCAAGAAATAGCCCTGATCTTTTACCTCGTAATCGTCAAGTAATGTGGACATAGAAGCTGGAAATTTTATTGAGGGAGTTTCGCACGTAAGAGGCCCCTGGCGGACATCAACCTCTGCTGCCCAGCTAGAATTTCTCCAATGAACCGGATCGTGCAAGGCTGCTTCCAGGTTCTGCGGTTCAAACCGCATAATCAGCTCCAAGGTTGAGAAATCCGAGCAAATATCCATAAAAGTGTTGTCAGCGCAAGCCGTCTCTGTCGCATTAGAGCCAGGGGTCATTTTCCCATGCATGTCTGTCACATTATAACTGCGAGTCACAGCTGGGAGGCCAAGGAACCTTATTCGTTGCGGAGACGGATGATATCTTAACGAATCAATGTCAGTCTGACGCAGAACGAAGAGATCCCGCTCGCTATTTGGCATTTCCTTGGACAGCATTACCATCATGCCGTTGTGCGTTAGGTATTCCTGGTCCATATTGTACGAATATATCTCAATACATTCTCCGACAGTGAGCCTTTCGTAGTGCGAATTAGCAAGTCCCGATATATACTCCGAGTTTCTGAGCTTTTGCGGCATAGCTGACGCGACACAATTTTTCCAGGAAGAGCTTTGCATGTTCATTGAGGTGGGAGAGAAGCCAGACGGGCCAAGTAAGATAGGAAACGAGTTCCTGGGATACAACGCCTTGGTGGAATATATAGCCGAATTGTAGCTTCAACTCAACTTTTGCGTCAGCTAATTTACTCGGAAGTAAACCAGTTGAATATCCAGCTTACAGCAAATGAATGGGAAGTGAAGTGAGAAGCAACGCGATCCACATGACGATACTATGTTTTCTCATAACAAGAAAGTTGTGGAAGCCCTGTGTGCCAATCCTAAGCTGTAGGCCTTTTGCATGGGCCCAGTCCACGTCTTGTCGGGTAGGCGCATTTAAATACTGCATGCAGTAGTTGCTTGCTGCGAGGAGACCCGTGCTGAGGACATTGATGAAAAAGTGCAACCCCATTTCTGACCGGCTTGCGGTCGAGCAAGATCCTTCATATAAGACGGCTGTTGAAAATGACGATAACCGATGTTTCAGGAACGCGAAGGCATATACAAGGGCAGTGACCATCAGAATAATATTCAGCAACAAAACGGAAGCAGCGCCGTACATGGCCAGTCGCGGCCCTCGATAATAGGTCTTCTTTGGTTGCTGATCGATGGCTTTTGTCAAATCTGACTCATTATCCGAATCCCTACAATAATGAACCTGTAAGATATACATATTTTGCACCAATATTGAAGCTCAAGACGTACCATTTTGCATTCACGCTGTGCAATTCCGCTTCAACATGCTCATAAGTTGGGCGGCATCGCCCAGTAAGCCAACCTGGTGCCATTTCGCAAATACTTGTCCCTGTCATGCCTGGGAATTGGGAAACCGAATCTATTATAATTCTACCCCGTGGCCAAGACAAGGGCGAGGCCCGAGACACAGCGAACGGGGCTGAGCGAGCCCTGCCAACTTTAAACGTCGTTCGTATGGAGTAGAGATCGGCGATCATCACTCCCGACGTTCTTGGCGTAAGACCTAAGACTTCTTGCAGCCGTGGCCCGCGATGCGGAACGCTGTCGGACCGAATGATTATCCGTCACCAAGCATCAGCCAAGTCCAATAAATCACACCGTGGCACCTGGATGGTTGTGCCGAGCGCCATGCACCCAGCTCATAAGTAATGACGACAAGAGAGATGCCTATCGCAAGCGGCAAGGGCAATGGGGCATTATCCACGGTTTTCGAGGAAGGTCTAAGCGGTACGACCTATCTTCGCCTTTTGGCAAGCTGTTCTCTCATCTCCTCTCTTCATCCCAATCCGTTGATTCTTCTTCCTCGAGAACCGTAGGTAAATGCTCTTGCGATAGGCATCCCTCTTTTCGTCATTTACGTGCGAAGAGCATGCCGTCTTCTCGTAGGTGCTTTCCGTATCTTCGCATAGCGTCCCAATTTGCTCCTTGGAAAGTCGGGCAGCGCGAAGGTCGCAAAATCATGGTGTAATGCCCTCACGGGCCATAAGTTGTTTTCTCATCATTTTTCGCTCTCGTGATCGGCGCCTTTCCATCGATTGGACGCGTTGATTCCGTTCTTGTCAGGCCAACGCGTCAAGGCATTCGTTCTTCTCTCGTGTTGGCCTGGCCGTGGGTTTAGCAGGGTTGACGGCGCGTGATGGACGCAGAATCAGAGGCACTCTGCCGAAAATTCGCTAGGGTGTCACAGAGCTTCGCGAACGGGGCGAATTAATACACCTGAAAATGGCGAGTGATGGACGCAAGAATCAGAAAGCGTCGAGAATTAAGACTCGTCTTAGTCTCGTCGGTTGTTGTCGGGCTATCGTTCTTCCGACACGTGCCGGTAAGGTATCGGTATGGAACATCCAATGTACCGAGTCCGGGAAGGCCGAAAGTATTGCTGATTGCTGGGCTCTTTGATTGTGCAGAGTCGCAGACATCTGGTTTGTTTTACCATCATCAGGCTGTCCGCTTACTTTCAGTTTCTAGGGAGTGTATATGTATACATACAGGCCTCTACCGATAAAACAATGCATAAAAAGCAGACCGCATCGACTGGCCGTATGGGCAGAGCCGAGCTCAAGCCTCTTAGTCTCCTCTACGGTCTACCTCCCACCCTCCCTAGTCCGCATCGACCAAAGAGGTAAACGTATATCGAACGTCGAGAAAAGCAGTATCGGTTTCAACAGTATCACAGACCTGATTCTTCGGATCGACTTTTCGCCACATCACAGGCTTTTGTGCTGCGTTTTTGTCGGTTTCGGGCGGATGGCATGCAGCACTGATTGCGGCGCTCTGGGACCTGGTTACCGGGATGTTCGACTTGAAGCGACGAAAGCCCAGTGACAGTAAAACTAGAATTAGCAAGAAAAACATCGAAAGGGAAGCGAAGGTTCCATAGTCCGAATATAGACAGGAATTGCTGTAGTATCCCTTGAAAATGCTTTCGGGAGTCCTGTTGACGCGATCGATGGGGTCGACGGGTTCTGGGGGACTGCCGAAAGATATTGTATTCTCGTACTGGCTCACTGCGTCGTCAGAGCTTGTTGGCATGTAAGGTACCTGAGGCATGTAGAATACAGTCTGAGATACCAGCCAGTGCAGTATCGAGAACAGAACGCAAATAGAAATTCCGTATCTGTAAGGGATGCTGAGCCAGTATGTCGATTTCTGGGACCCAACGGGATTTGTCACTCGCAATGGTTTTCGCTGGACCCCATAGCTGCTGTACTCAGCGGCAGACAGCATTCCTGTGAAGACGCTGTTGTAATAATAGTAGGCAAGCGAGACGAGCAATTGGGGCGTGTTTGCGAGAAAAATAGACCGAGCCGTGCTAGTATTTGTATGATTTGCAAAGAGTATAATTCGACTCTCCATTACTTTTCCAAAGGAGACAACATCGATATCAGTAAGGAACGTCACTCCGTGAAGTACAAGGACTATCGCGAATCCAGCGTAAAATGAAAAACTGCAACTGTAATCAGCAAATAGACTGACGATTTAGTAATTAATGAGTTGGCTTTTGAGAATAGAGCAAAATACAGGGTCATAGTGATAAGCCAGCGCTGAATGGGCACACCAGCCATCCATCGCCGTCTCTTGAAACGAGGCGTACTGGGAAATGATCTTGATTCACCCCAGAATTTCTCTCGCAGGACTTCCCTGTAAAGGTTGATACCGCGGCTCAATTTCAAACACTCCTCATCGGTGCCGCGGTCGTCAGGGCTGGAGAGAAAAGAAGCAATAGCATCCCCTGTAGTCAGCAAGAGCTCCTTCGGCTGAGCACGACTTGTTAAGTACGCGCATGCTGTTTTGACTGCACAACAGGCAATGACAATGAGACAGATCGGAGGATTCAGCAGTAATTGGCAGTGCTCCCTGGTGCGCATGCTGAGGCAGCCATCGAATGAATAGGCAAATTTTAAGAAGTAGTCCTTATCTTTTACTTTGCGATAGTCGAGTGCCTTGTTAGTAGTTGGGAAATACTTCGAGGGCGCTTCGCACGTAAGGGGCCCCTGGCGGACATCAACACCTGCTGCCCAGCTAGAATTTCTCCAATGAGCTGAATCCTGCAAGGCTGCTTCCAGATTTTGTGGTTCAAGCCGCATAATAAGCTCCAAGGTCAAAAAATCCGAGCAAGCATCTAAAAGAGCATCATTTTCACATGCTGCCTGTGTCGCATTAGATCCGGAGGTCATCTTTCCATGCACGTCAGTCACGTTATAATTGCGACTTATAGCTGGGAGGCCAAAGACTCTTGCCCCTTGGGTTCCTGAATCAAAATCCATTGTAATAAGATTGCGTTGTTGTAGAAACAGAAGATTCTGCTCTCTGTTGGTCATTTCACTGGACAGAATTACCATCAAGCCATGCTGCATTAAGTAATTTAAGCCGTACGCATAAGTGTCAACACACTCTCTGACATTGAGCCTTTCGTAGTGCGAATTAGCAAGTCCCGATATATACTCTGAATCCCTGACCTTCTGTGGCATAGCTGACGCGACACAACTCTTCCAGGTAGAGCTTTGCATGTTCAACGAGGTAGGAGAGAAGTCCGACGGGGCAAGTAAGGTAGGATGCGAGTTCTTGGGATACAATGCCTTCGTGGAATAAATGGCCGAGTTGTAGCTTAGCTCGTTTCCGTGTCAGCCAATTTACTCGAAGGTAAATCAATTAAAGATTCGACTTACAGCAAATGAATAGGAAGGGAAGTGAGGAGCAGCACGATCCACATGACGATACTTCTCTTCCTTATAATAAAAAGGTTGTGGAAGCCCTGTGTGCCTATGCTAAGCTGTAGACCCTTTGCATGGGCCCAGTCCACATCTTTTCGGGTTGGCGCATTCAAATACTGCATGCAGTAGTTGCTTGCTGCGAGTAGACCCGTGCTGAGGACATTTATGATAAAATGCAACCCCGTTTCTGACCGGCTTGCGGTCGAGCAAGATCCTTCATATAAGACGGCTGTTGAAAACGAAGATATTCGATGCTTTAGATAAGCAAGAGCATATATAAGAGCAATAACCATCAGAATAATATTCAGCGACAAGACGGAAGCAGCACCGTACATGGCCAGGCGCGGCCCGCGATAGTAGGTCTTCTCTGGTTGCTGATCGATGGCTTTTGTCAGGTCTGACTCATTATCCGAGTCCCTAGAATGAAATCTGTAAGATGGACGATTCTCTTCGCCAATGTTGAAGCCGAAGACATACCATTTTGCATTGACGCTGTGCAATTCCACTTCAACATGCTCGTAGATAGGGCGGTTCCGTCCAATGAACCAACCTGGTGCCATTTCGAGGAGTGTTGCCTTTGGGTCCCTAGGATTTGGGAAACGAAATTTCTATGATTCTACTCCGTGTCCAGAGACTCCAGACAGGAGGAAGCCCGAGGCATTGCGAACGGCTACAACGTAAATGAGCCAAACGCAATTTACGGAGTAGAGAATAGAGATCGACGATCGTCATTCCGGATGCTCTTGGCGTAAGATTTTAGAGAATGGATGCAGCGACGACGCCCTGCAGGTGAAAAAAGAACGCGTACGGTGCCTACGGGAAATCCAACCTTCTTGGACAGTGTGGAAAAGAAATGGATTGACGTATCATATGGAGCAACGTTAATCTATTTATAGCATACCTCCCCATAAGCCCTAACTCTTTCATAAGGACTGTGATAGGCCGGTTAGTAATGTCGGGGGGATCCACCGCTCAGTTAGCGCACTTCCTAAACAGGCTAGTGTGAATTGGAGCAAAGTGGAGTTGCTGTTTTAAGGGTTCCTGACATTGCATCATAATCTCCTTGACAGTTTGTACCTAACCATCGAACCTCAAATGGAAACAGTCTTCGTAGATTTTACCCAGAAAGACCATTATTAGTATTCAATGCTGTAGCTTGTTTTGTCACGGTCCACGGAGTGAGAGTGACAGAGAGTCTCAGACGGTATGGGACCGATCATTCTGTGGTGGTGAGTGACCTACGAGGTCTAAGTGGAAATCACAAGCTCGACACTCACAAGTATGAACTCGGTTGTTTGCTCACTCAAATCACTCTTAAAAAGGTGATTAATTATAGATTGTTTCTCTACTGCATAGAGAGCATTTATACACACAGATAATGACCATATAGGATAGCAAACTATTGAGCTTCAAGAAGACTTATGCTTCACACACCTCAGTCCACTTCGTCCAGAGAGGTAAACGTATACCGAGCATCGAGAAAAGCAGTATCGGTCCCAGCACTATCACGGATCTGGTTCTGCGGATCGACTTTCCGCCACATCACGGGTTTTTCCGCTGCGTTTTTGTCGGATTCAGGCGGATGACATGCAGCACTGATTGCGGCGCTCTGTGATTTAGTCACCGGGATATTCGACTTGAAGCGGCGAAAACCCAGTAACAGCAAGGCTAAAACTAGTAAAAAACACAGCGAAAAAGAGAAGATAATTCCACCAGGAGAATATTCACAACTATTGTCGTAATATGATTTGAAGACGGCATCGGCGGCGGGATCCAAGCTCGTACTATCGGCAGAGTTGACGGGATCAGATTTGCTGAAGGATATTTTATGATCATACCGGCTCACTGCACCGTCAGAACTCGTTGGCACGTATGGTATATGGGGCACGTAGAATACGCTCTGAGAGACCATCCAGTGCAGCACCGAGAATAGTATGGAAACAGGAATGCCGTATCTGTAAGGAATGCTGAGCCAATACGTCGACTTCTGGACCCCAACTGGATTTGTTACTCGTAATGGTATTCGCGAAACCCCGTAGCTGCTGTACTCAGCAGCAGACAGCATGCCAGTAAAGATGCTGTTGTAATAATAGTAGGTAAGCGAGACGAGCAATTGGGGTGCGTTTGCGAGATAAATGGACAGAGCTGATCCGTAATTTGCGGTTTCTCCATTTGGCAATAAAGCATTGTTTTCGGCTCTGCCAAAAATCTTGTCATAGTTAGGTGAAAGAAAAGCTGAAAATCTGTTGCACAAAAACGCTGTCGTAGCTCCAGCCCAAAGTAGAAACCTATCATAGCAGTCAGCAACAAAAATATTATATCTATTGAGTCTGATGTATCAGTGTTGAGGAATAGAGCATAATACAGAGTCATAATGATCAGCCAGCGCTGAATAGGCACAGCAGCCATCCATCGTCGCTTTTTTAGACGAGGCGTACTGTGGGATAGCTTTGCTTCACTCCACAATTTCTCTTGGGGGACCTTCCCGTAGATACTGTCATCGCAACTCGATACCAGACATTGCGCATCGGTGCGGTGGTCTTCAGGGCTGGAGAGGAAGGAAGCGATAGCATCCCCTGTAGTCAGCAAGGGTTCCTTTGGCTGGGATCGACTTGTTAGGAACACGCATGCTGTTTTGATTGCACAACAGACAACGACTATAAGGCAAATTGGGGGTGTCAGCAGTAATTGGCAGTGCTCCTTGGTGCGCATGCTGAGGCAGCCATCAACCGAATAGGTATATTTCGAAAAATAATCCTTATCCTTTACGTTGCGATCGTAAAGTAGATTGGTCGTAGTTGGAAAATACACCGAGGGCACTTCGCACGTAAGAGGCCCCTGGCGGACATCAGCCTCTGCCGCCCAGCTTGAATTTCTCCAGTGAGCTGGATTGTGCAGAGCTGCTTCCAAGTTTTCTGGCTCATACCGCATAATAAGCTCCAACGTTACGAAATCCGAGCAAGCGACTAGAGAAGCGTCATTGTTACAAGCTGTCTCCGTCGCATTAGACCCAGATGTCACCTTCCCATGCATGTCTGTCACGTTATAATTACGACCTGTAGCTGGGAGGCCAAAGAACCTTGTCCGTTGCGAAAGTTGATGGCCCATCTCTCCAACGCCGTTCTGATGCAGAATTAGGAGATTTTGCTCACTATCCCTCATCTCATTAGATGTAAATATCATCAAGCCATTGTGCTTTAAGTAATCGGACGTATATAACCGAATACATTCTCCGACAGTGAGCCTTTCGTAGTGCGAATCAGCAAGTCCAGATATGTATTCTGGAGCTTTGAGCTTGTGCGGTATAGCCGACGCAACACAATTCTTCCAGGTAGAGCTTTGCATGTTCAATGAGGCCGGAGAGGAGTCAGAAGGGCCAAGTAAGATTGGAAACGACTTTTTGGGATACATGGCCTTCGTGGAATAAACAGCCGAGTTGTAGCTTTAACTCGTTTCCGTGTCAGCTAATTTACTCGAAGGTGACTCAGTTAAAAGGTCGACTTACAGCGAATGAATAGGAAGCGAAGTAAGAAGCAACACGGTCCACATGGTGATACTTCTCTTCTTCATAACAAAAAAGTTGCGGAAGCTCTGCGTGCCTATACTGAGCCGTAGGCCTTTTGCATGAGCCCAGTCCACGTCTTTTCGGGTTGGCGCATTCAAATATTGCATGCAGTAGTTGCTTGCTAGGAGTAGGCCCGTGCTGAGAACATTTACGAGAAAATGCAACCCCATTTCTGATCGGCTTGCGACCGAGCAGGACCCTTCATATAAGACGGCTGTCGAAAATGAAGACAACCGATGTTTCTTGAAAGCGAAGGCATATATAAGGGCAATGGCCATCAGAATAGTATTCAGCAACAATACGGAAACGGTACCGTACATGGCCAGTCGTGGCCCTCGGTTGTAGTTCTTCGGTTGTTGATCGACGGTTTTTGTCAGATCTGATGCATTATTCGAATCCCTATGAATCTGTAAGAAAGACATCTCAATTTTACCACCAACGTTGAAGTCCAAGACATACCATTTTGCATTTACGCTGTGCAATTCCACCTCTACATGCTCGTAAGCTGGGCGGTTTCGTCCAAATCCAATTAACCAACTTGGTGCCATTTCGCGGATTGTTGCCTTAGGACCCCTGGGATTTGGGAAGTCGAGATTTCACTCCGCGTCCCAGGCGGGAGGCTGGAAGAGGTTGAGAATTTGAAGTCGGCGATCGTCATTCCTTGGCGTAAGATAGAACGCGCTATTCCGGAGTCATTGTCGACCTGCATTTTCCGCAAACCTTATCCGCAGCCACACGCGCCTTAGTCTACGGATAGTCCGCCAAGCGAACATCAGCCAACGAGCCTTTGAAAGCAACACATCAACCAATCAATCGTTCAGTCTGCTTCGACTTTCAAGAATCCGGCCATGCGGTTTCTCTGAATTTGCCAAGCTCCGACAAGAAAAGCTCCGACAAGGAGACGGCCTCGCAGAAAACGGCCCCCAGATCTCCGAATTTAGCGTCAACCTTGTCAAGGTGCTTTTGCCAGTGTCGGTAATAAGGTTGTTCCATACCGGCACGGAGTCGGGAGAACCAATTTACCCGACAACCTCATGACGACACCGTCGACACGTTTTCCCCTTTCTTTAGAGGAAAAGTCACGAAGAAGTTATTAAAATTGATTCATTAGGAATTTAGGATACCGCGTTATACTTGTATATACCAGTAATCACCAGTGGTGAAACCGACGCAAACCCATATCCTCCCTCACAGACCCTGACAATCCGCCGAGAGAGTAGCCAGGCCGTGCGAGGGCGATTGATAGCAATTTGACCACAGAAGGTCAATAATCCGGCTAGCACTCAAACAGCCGGTGCCAGGCCGGCATTCCTGACAAACTCAGAGGCAATGGTTCTCAAGCCTTAGTCATCCAGATACAGCACGGTTTGATCTGATGATAGTAGGCCAGCAGGCAATGCAGGCCCGAACAATTGACCTTTCGTTATTGTCAATCTCCAATCTGCGAAGATGCAACACTGGGACCCGGTGCTGGAAAGATGATCTATGTTACGACAATGTTAGTCTACTTTGTTTTCTGTATAGAGAAGAGAATATATAATCATAACAGACCGATTTGGGTCAGGTATGTAGCAACTTAGGAATTGTTGTAGACGATGAATTTGGCCAGTTTCACTCAACTCAAACGATTCGATCTCACCCCTGACCCCCATTTGTTGTAATCTATGAGCCAAGCTTGAACTCATTCGTGTAGATAGGATGGCATTATCAGCAAGGTCAAAACTTGCCGAGCGGAGTTGTACTTTCCGCGGTATTTTCCTTCAGCCTTCTCATCCAACCTGTTGAATACTTCGACTGCATCGGCTATATTCAAGTTTGTATAGGACAGGGGGAGCTCCTCTTTTGATGCAGCAAGCTTGGCGAGTACTGTTCTTAGGATACCTTCAACAAGAGGCTCGTTCTGAGACATCATTCCTGGTAGCTTTGTGAAGTCATGGCTGTATATATTAACACTTATTACTCAAAGTAGCAAGAGCAACAGCAGCCGGGATTGGGAAAGAGCGAGGTTGGCAGGAAGCGTGAGGCGAAGGACCATCGCGTTGTAGGCGTCATGTTCTGTTAATGGTGATAGAGCGACGAGTCGGCAGTAGTTAATGAGTAGGAGGAACCATCCTCACTGACCGTACATGTAGATGAAAGCTTTAATTGGTTTTCTGCTTTCTAGCCCTAACCCTATTCTTATTTAGGTAGGTAGTCACGCTAGCCCGGATAAAGTTAAGTGGGTCTGATTGCCGTAATTAACTAAGTCCACTATGGTAACAACTTGGCAGGTGGCCAATTCCCAGGCACAACAATGAGGAGCAGTATGTGCAAAGGCGAAGGGAGGATATGGTAGGTATTGACTCTTTAAAACGGATTGCTAGCGAACATGCTGAAGACCATTAACACCATCGGAACGCCGCGCAACCAGAAAACAGGGTGAATTCACGGCCGACTGGAAGATAAAGTGCAAGAAGGAATAGACTAGCCCCAGCTAGATCTATATATTTGATGCTCAGAATTACCTACATGTATATTAAGCGAAGAGGAAAGCTGGATGAAGGAAAAGGAAAACAAATGATGAAGGAGTAAGAAAGACAAGATACATAAGAAAAGGATAATAATAAAGAGTATTAAGCGCCAAAGACGAGATGAAAGCAAGCTCACGAATCAGAAAAACACATCGAAAGAGAAAAAGAAAAAATCCTAATTTCCAGCGCCATAATGCTGACGAAGGTATCACCGACTCGAACACCGAGCGAATATGCAAAGAGAAACATGGCCAGAAAACCGCGCAAATTAATGAAGGCGAAAAAAGGACAAGAAAAAAAGTTGCAAAGAAGTGTGAGAACTGGAATCCATAACAATCTCAAAGCGCGCCTTGCTCCCTTTCCGGGGCCCTAGAGCCCTTCCTCCTTTTTCGTTTTTGTTCTTTTTTTGTTTCTTTTTTTCTCCTTTTTTTCTGACTTTTCCAATCTTTCTCCTTTTTACCTTTTAGAATCGATCCCTGTCCCCGTCCGTAGGAAGCATTGCACCATGTCAGAACAATTGATACTCAGACAATAACAGCCCAGTGACCCTAACCCAAGCCCAGTCGTGAAATATAGAAGGCAACTCGAACGGTAAAGATGCAAACAGTAAATAAAATTAGAGTGGAGTCCGCGACGTATAGAGGCGATAATCGCCTGCGACGCATCATTGTCGACGGTCACTGGCATTGAGCCGGTCTCGAAGAAGAGCAAGCGGCCGGTTAGGATCGAGCAATCCCATAATCATCCTTCCGAGGTCGTTATGTTTAATTGGCTTGGTCACGTAGTCGTTGAAGCCAGACCGCGCAGCGTCTTCAATCTGATCGTTCATCGCATTGGCAGAAAGGGCCATAACCGGAATCTGAGGGTACCTATTTTTCTGCTCCCATGTACGAATATCGCGACACGTCTCGTACCCATTCTTTATTGGCATTTGGATATCGCACTGTGATTGAAGAGGGCGTAAGTCACAACTTTCCCAATAACCGAGTGTTTTTGGTTATGTATGACTTACGATTATGAGAGAGTAGTACCCAGGTTCCTTGGAAAAGACCATCTCCGTGCATTCTTGCCCGTTAGAAGCGGTCTCATTGATGACCTTAATCTTATCGAGATACTTCAACATAACCTATCATAGAAGTTAGTTTAGAACAAAAACAATGCAACAGGGTAAGCAAATTACCATTCGATTGGTCGCATCATCCTCAACGAGCAATATTCGATGGCCCTTATTGCCGACGACTGCTTTCACCGTCTTCAACACAGTCTTAAAGTTATCGTTAATCTCCCTCGCCATGTCCTGATTCCGATCCTTGCTAAGGTCGCGCCGATTGAAAGGATCGAAAATGGGCGAGAAGGCAGATGGCTTCACAGGTTTGGGCACGGTATATATCCTCTTCCCACTAGAGAGCAGTTCCGTGATCCTGGGTTGAATTTGCCGTTTCTGGTAGAGGTCGGAGATAATGACGAGCGTAGGAGCGCTCTTGGGATCGCACCACGAGATATACTGCATAACATCCAAGACATCCTCAACGGGGAGATTGACCACTAGATGCGTTACGTCAGAGTAGCCATCGCCGTTTACCGAATCCTTCCATTCATCGAAGTCCGCCTGCGATGCAATCGTGAATGGAACTTCATGCGGGACTACTTGTTCAATGTGCTGTTTGATAGCTTCGCGAGTGTGGTCAAGCGGTGCTAATATGAGGATAGAGAATGGACCTTGATTACATGCACCGGACGATTGATCTGCTGACGATTCCGGATTGCCACCAGTTCCCGCTTGGCTTGAAGGAACTTCACTTGCAGGTGCCGCATTGTCTTGGGAGTTCGGTACAGCCGGCTTTACGTGATCAGATTGGGGAAGCGGAGCAGAGGGTTGGAAGTCCGGCGCTGGAGGTGCAGAAGGCGAAGCGGATTGATCGGAGGCAGACATGGCAGGCGCTGGAGCCGACTGCTGCGAAGTATGGGTACTTCCTACATCGCCGCCGGAACCACCAAGCCCCCTTGCCGAAGAATGCAGTATTAGGGACGAGTTGGGATGGCTACACGGTTGCTGCCGGGATGCTTGAGATTCTTCGGACGCAGGCGGTGCAGGGGCATCCACCACCACATAGAAGGAAAACCTTGCTCCTTGGCCTTCTCTACCGGAGGGAGTTAGCATGCCACCATGCATCTCGACAAGCTGCTTCGACAGAAAAAGTCCAAGTCCACTGCCTGCATGCTGCTGCGAACCACTCTCTCCCAGTTGGCTAAACCTCTGCATTAGCCGTTCTGAATCTCCTGCACTGAAGCCTTTCCCGGTGTCGACAACTTCGAAATTCAGCAAGGTCTGTGAGTTCTTGAGAGAGGCGGACCGATCATGATGGATAGAGCAAGAAATATAAATTTCCCCACGAGACGTGAACTTGACAGCGTTTCCGACGAGATTAATCAGCACTTGGCGAATTCTGAACCTATCTCCCATGACCATCCCAGGCACATCGGCATCCATCAAGTAGTTCAACTCTAGGCCTTTGTCAAGGGCCCTGGATGCAATCGTGTCAATCACATCCTCAATTACTGACCGCACATGAAACCACGATATTACGAGAGACATCTTCCCGGCTTCCACTCTGGAGACATCTAGAATGTTGTCAACAAGCTCACGCAGGTTGGTTGAACTGTTCTGGATGGTGTCTAGCATGCGTCTTTGGTCAGCATCAATTTGCGTGTCGAGAATAAACGGGATGGTGCCCATTATCCCATTCAACGGTGTTCTGATCTCATGGGACATATTGCTGAAAAATTTCGTCTTCGACTCCATCTCCCTGTTTAACCGCTGCATTGCTCTGTTGAGTTCCTTCTCCAGGAGCTTTCGATCGTTGATATCCGTGCATGTACCATACCACGAGGCTTCCCCGTTTCCAAAACTAATTGTTTCAGCCCTGACAATTCGGACAAGATGCCAGCGGAAGTCGCCTCCCTTAGAACGAAGGCGGATCTCAGTCGAATAGAAAACCCGGCCATTCTCATCCTTTTGCACGGAGAAGACCCCGCGCCTCAGAAGTTCGTCTAGAGCGGGTGTGACACCGTTAGGGACTTGTCTATCTGGGGAACTTGCTTTGCGTTTTCTGCTCTCGCCACAAGACTCACTGAACTCAGACGCAACCAGCGCATCCGCGGAGTCGGACCCTGAAAGAGCTGACAGACTACACTTCCCGAGGTCATCTGGATGGACATGCTTTGCAAAGCCAAGATTCAACGCTTCCTCAATCGGCTGACCACTGTACAAACGCCACTGATCATTTGCAAAAATAAGACCACGAAATTCGGCAGCCTCGAACACGACTTGTGGAATGGAATTCGAAAATGCCCGATACTTAGCATTAATTGCGAATTTCTCCCTTTCTTGCGCTGCCTTCAATTCAGAAACGTGCTGCTCGTGCACATCAAGAAAAGAACCGATCCAGTATAGAACTTCACCTGTTGCGGAAAGAAGAGGATTCGCCCGGAAAATGAACCATCGGTAGGATGTCTCATCGTTGAAACGCTTGACGCGTACACGCTCAGTAAATTGTGAGCCTGTTCGCAGGGCAGTCTGCCACTTCGCGGAGATGTTGGCGTGTTCCATACTGTGAACGTTCTGCCAAGGATCCCTCGACCGCTGCTCCTGAGGTCGACTCCTTCTATACGCATCAAACTTAGCATTAGTCCATATTACTTCTCCACATTGAGGCTTCGCGAGGAATAAATGTAGAGGAACCGAGTTTAGCATCAACTGAGCTATCGTATCAGGAAACGGACGCTGCAAGTCACGGTGCAGCTGCGTACGAAGAGAGTTGGTTGACGTATGAGACGATCCATGCGCTGAGGACATGACGGGACTGACTGGGTTGTTCTCTCGTGGTTGGGATGTCATACCGTGGCCACTGCTGTTTTGCGGAGGCGAAATTTCATTTGAGTTCTCCCAAAGACATCCGGGAGAGGAAGGAACGGACGAAACATTCTGCTTCTTCCTAGACGAATCCGTAGAGTCACGGAAGCTCCGCGACCGCTTAACGTTGAAATAACTGTCTGTTGCATCATTTCCGTGTTTCGTAGCCGAAGTCGGGGAGTAGATCTGACCATGTGGCATTCCAGGAACAGAATCATTGATAGTAGGTCCAGGAGTCCCGAGCCTCGGAAAGACAGAATTGAACTTCGGTAATGCCGACCTTTCCCCCGGGCTAAGCAGTGAAATATTAGGAGAAGGTGTCGCATCATCTGCCAATGTATTGCTGACATGGCCACTAAGCCCCGCGACTAACTCCAGCTCGCTACATTCACCCGAGAAGGTTCCACCTAGGCCCAGCAACTGTCCATAACGAGAATTGTCGACTTGAGAAGAAACCTGACGTTCCAGCTGGCTGTACTGCTGAGCTAGACAAAACGAGGTTGTCAGATGTGGCATGAGATGAGCCAGAGACTGTCGCAGATTGGCAGGGTAAGGTACAACAGGTGACAATATCGATAGCACGGCAATAGGAAATCTCAGCGTCTGCGGAGACATCTCCCTGGTCGCTCTGACGTGTAAAAGAGGAATGTGAACCACGGACTTAGCGCCATCGACGCCAATAGCTTCCAAAGGTTCCACTTTAGAATAATCGTGTGGCGGTGGGTTCATTGAAAAGGCGGTCTCATCCACGGTGTGCGTAGTAAAGAAGGGATTCTGCTCTGCATGAGCACGGGGCGCTGGCGAGGGGGCCGGCGATTGAGACCAAGGGGACGGTAAAACTTGTTCGTACTCTTCGTAGATCTCCATCGACGTTGGAATATGCTTTTGGGGTTGGTAAATGGGCGCGCTGGGATTAGAAAGGGATCTTGTACGTGTAGAACGAGGCGGTAGGTGTGGTAATTCTGGGACTCGAGGCGTAGTGCTTGGTGTGTTCTGGACCTTGTCGTTGGGTGTTTGAATAACACCTTGACCATTTGACCAAGACGGCCCTGTCTGGTCTGATAAATATTCTCGAGTCAGTACAACGGGTTTCGTTCGCCCAAACAACTTAACAACTCCGATTCTCTTTATCAACGGATCCGTCTCGACCTCCAGTGGCCGTGGTAGCGGAAAGACAGCCTGACGAATACCAGGTCGAGAGTCAGCCAAGAGTTCCGGGCCTTGTTCATCAAACCTCGTGTCAACCGAGTTCCCAGAGACGGTAGCACCGGAGCCGTCACCGTTAGTCGCATAATCGTAGTTGGGGTTAGCAGGACGCTGCAAACCGGACGGATCACGGGTTGGCGCGGCATGTTTCGCATTGTTTCCGAAGCCAGCGAAGGAATGTCGCGAAAAAAGCGACGGTCGCTTGAAACGGCTCGTTGTCGTAGATGCTGGCATGTTCGTAACCTCATCGTCCTTTACTGCATTAGTGCTGGCATTTCTCTGCTTGAATTCGCGAGACCCCCGAGAGTATATACTGTCGCGCCGACTAGAAAAGCCTTGGTTGAAAACTGCCTTCTGGCCCCACGGTACGTTTTCCAAATCCGTCGAATCGCCTGGGACGGCAATGGATGCCCGTTCCGCGCCGTAATGCGCCTGTAAGATATTCACCAAGTTTGACCACCATGCACAGAGTCCCGGATCGGCATTCAGTTTCAGCGTCAGGTCGTATAAATTGGGGCTAGGATAATTCGGATCGTCAGGCACACATCTGTCTTCTGGCGGCAAGAAATAGCCTTGATTTTTTGCTTCAAACGTTTGCCGTCCATCTGGAAGATGAAATGAAACCATCTGTTCTTTTGCCCTGTGAGGGGGGGTTCTCGGATCGAAGTGGGGGTTCTGAGAAGCATTGTCCAGTGGCACGTCGGCAGCCGTCTGCGATTGCATTCTGGGAGTGTGAAGCGAAGTCGACTGTCCAGCAAAATGATGAAAAGATTCTTCAGTGCCCGCACCCGTGACGGTAGCATCGGAGCCCGTTGAATTCGCAGTGGGCAGTGAAGTCCCGGTCGTGAAGGGAGTGGACAACGGAGGTATACTGCTCGGGATGCGTATTTTGCTTGCCACGTCGTCGGGGAACATAGGCTTCATACTCTTCCGAGAAAATTTTTCATTGCCGGTGGGGAGGGGTTGTTGCTTCTGGTTCTGGGAGGCGTGCTGGGACGCAAGGATCCCCTCCATCTGTCTTCGTAGCTCGTGGACAATCTGCAGACTTCTTCCATGATCATCGTTGGTGTGTCCGTTGCTGGAGAATACGTTGTCGCCAGGCGTAGAGGAGGTGGTAGAGGGGTCGTTGACGGCGGTGATCGCGGGAACGCTGTCGGCAGTACAATCGTGTTCATGCGAGTATGACGGAGAAGGGTTCATGGGCCATAAAGAAGAATCCGAGATAACGTTCCGATCCGGCATGTTATGAGAATCAGCATGCGTGGGAGTGGACTGAGCAGAATTAGAGTTGGGATGGTGGGAAGCGACGGGATCCTTCGCCTCACCCGGCGATGGAAGCGGAGTCGTCCTCATACTGTGAACTTCCACCATTACTTCTCCCTTCCACCGCCGGCCAGCAAATCAGTTGTCCAGGGCGAAATCAACTCGTCGGGCGTGGAATAGGACGCTCATATCTCGACCAGGCAAGCCCACTATACCGGGGGTAACGAGACCAAATCCATAAGAGGTAACAAAGATGAAAGAGGGGGATTTGGTAATATAATAGTAGGGGTGTATAGTAGTAGGCTATAAAAAATACACAGTCAAAATTTTTTTTTCTCTTTTGTTTTTTTCCTTTCTTTTTTAATTTCCTTTCTTTTTCTTTTTTTCCTCTTCCTTTTTTTCCCTGTTTTGTGACGGCGGGAAGAGTAGGACGGATGCCAAGAATTGACTTTGGTAGGGAGCGGTGTGTTAAGTCGCGTTTTGTGTGTTTGTGTGTGCTAAAGTGGTGTAAAAAGGCAAAAATTAAAATGAAAAAGAGAGGTAAAATAAAAATAAAAATAAGAAAAGTAATAAGAGAGGAATAAAAAGTTAGACAGCGGTTCTTCCTTTTTCTGATGGGTGAAGAAAGGGATTGGAACAAGCAGTAGAGGTGGTGACAGTGGTAGGATTGTGTGGTGGAGGTAAGTGAGTGTGAGTGGTAGGTGGTAGCGGTGGTGGTGGTGGTGATGACGGTGGTGATAGCGATTGATGGATGGTAATGGGTTTGAAAGTTTCGGCGGGKAAAAAAGAGATGGGAGGAAAAARARAAAAAAAAAAAAAAAAAAAAAARAAAGTCCACAGTGAGGGACCAACCCTATGACGTACTGAGTGTGAGGGTTCCTATTTTTTCTTCAAACGTTAATATTACTGGCCTGTACTACTCCGTACTGCGGATCCTCCGACAGCAACGATACATGTATGTATTGTATTGTACTGACTGCTGGTATTTGTATTGCTGTATTGTATGGAAATACCTGGTACATACATACATATACGCCGCAAGAAGTCGTTGTGAATGTAAAGATACCGTACCAAGTCGTATTAAATACATACGGCTCTGTGCCTTAAAACTCACACTAATATAACGGTAAGATCGTGTAATGACAGAAACCTATCATGTCCAGCTTAGTGGGGAAGCAGTGGGTCGATAATTTGTTTCCTTAAATTCCTTTTTCCTTCTGGAAAATCGAATCATAATTCGCTTGACATCATTTGTGCTCCGTATCCAACACGGAGTTAGTTGTCAATGTCATGTCCTCCGTCCTCCGTAAGGGAAGTTAAACTGTTAAAGTAATCTTACTCCCGACTTTTTGTACACAACTTGTACCCTGTAAGGCTTCAAAGTGATAATAGGTAATAATGTATGGAGTACGGAGTAGGCTTGTCAATTATGAGACCCGTCTCTTTAAAGTTTATGTACGACTCCTGACATTGTTTGCAAGCCCTATGGAGTAAGAAATCCGCTCGGTGGCTTGCGGGGAGTTTTTATTTTTTCTTTCTCTCGGAAGGAGCAATCATCGGCCAATCAGTCAATTGGCAGAGAATAATACTAGAAGCTTTCAAAATCTTTCCCAACTCAGATTAATAGTGGCCTACTCCTTAATCCAGTGATCCAATTTTTATGGGAAATCGTCGATACAAACTCGGTTGAAATCAAAATTACAACTGCACAGCAGATACTACATACAGCATACGGAGAATGTACATGTACCTCGTACAGTATACATGTACTCAATAATGTTTCTAGTTATGTAGTCGTACGGATATAAGTTATCAATGTGAAGTGAATTCCAAAGCTTCAAATGGGACTGATTCTGCACTCTGGAGGTTTTGATGTGATTTTAATATAGCAGATCTGTCAGCTCCTGTGTTCCGAAATGCGTACCGTTTGCTTCTGTGAACCGGTTGACGTGACATCAGGTGACGGTTGATGTTGACATCCAGTCCCGCATGATCACGAAACCTTCCTATAGGCAACTCCGGCTACGGCAATCCACCAGCATAAGCGACCGCGCCCGCGCACATGCTGTCAAAATTGGATTAAGCATGGATATTGGATTATTCTTATCCGAAGTAAGGTTGCTTGTTCTCCAAAATTGGGAATTAGCAGTCTGTTCCTTATACGATTGGGTAAGCTAATTCTCTAATGAACCGGAGAGCAGTAGGTTAATGAGTACGAACAGCTTCATGGGGTAATCATCCCAATCATCCCATAATTTACGGAGTACATCCAAAAGCAAACATAAAAGCGAGAATTATTGACTTACAACTGGTGAATTACAAGCAAGTATGTACAGACAGCATCGAGAGGCGATCGCAGTACCGGAGCTCTCGTCATGCATATTAGTTGACAGTTGATCAGCTCCAGTTGGACAGATGAGAGAAGATCTTTAATGTCAGATAGCCGGCATAGTGGCAAGATTGACTGACCCCGGTGGTTGTATATTTGATTATCGACCACACCAGTAGGACTCGGAGGTACATCAGCAGTGACTTCACACTGACTTGGAGGAGCACCCTTCTTGATGGCTGCGCAATGAATATAGCAGCAGCAGGATGAAGGCCATATCAGCAAGGAGGCAACCACAACGACAAGAACAATACACATAGGAAGTTCTTCGAAATGTAGTCTGTAGATACAGAGGCGGCACCTCCTTAATCTTGAGGAAGAACTAGCATTCAATGTTAAGGTGATCGGCGAGAGCTTGAGGGTTGATATGAGTTTTCTTCATCGGAAAGTTAAACTCGTCTACCTAATACCAAGCCATTGCCAATAATCTGCTGTTTGGAAAGCCAAGGCCGGTACAGCCGGGCAGCTGCCATACCAGCAACGCTTAGATGCAGCGTAAGGCATGTCGGATATGTATGCTGTATGGTGACGAACAAACTGCAGCTAGGTTGCGGCGGAGGAACTTAGGTGGTAAGGCGGAACGTGACGGCAAAACAGCATGCAACCCCAAGGCCAAAAGAAAGCATGGATGCATATCTGGGAGTTAAATACTTGTATCATAAGCACACCACATATCAGAGCACTGCTAGAAAACCTGATCCGATTTTCAAATGCCYTTTTTTTTTTTTTTTTTTTTTGTGTGTGGGTTCAAGGTTATGCCCCGTTCTCCAGAGTCCATAGTTACGGATTTCCATATGAAGATCTGCATCCTTCACCGACTCCGGCTCCAGAGCTTTGGGTCGGGTTGAAAAAGGTGCCTGCCGCGAACCAATCAAAATAGTACGGAGAGATAAATTACCGGAATTACCAAAATTACCGATACATACAGTCTCCCTGCACCTGTTGCGTCATTCCGTAATTAACGATACTTCCATTACCTTACGCCCAAGTAAGATTTTCATCACTCCGCATTTCGCGGCTTGAAGATTCCAATCCTGTGGCCTCAATTTCATGGACCGCCGTCGCCGCCATAAAAATACAAAGAAATGCCCCGTGCTCGCAGCTCCAATCTCATTTTACCTTGCGACCATCACAATGGGTTTATCAAGAGATCTTGACCCATCGCTGGGGATCCTGTGTGGATTTCTGGCCATGTGCAACAGAAATCCACTCAATCATAAATTCGAAAGCAGCCTTGTGATGTTCTAAATGGCATGGTTTATTCTACCTAACGGTGTTTATATTCTACGGCACGAGTATCGCGTTTATAAACAAACCTCCTTGTGCAACGGTTCTAATCTGAAACACCGCATGCACACAATAACTCGTCTGAGGAAGACAGCCCAGAAGCCCAGATGAAGCTTTCTTGCACGTTATGAAGCCCAATGCTCCAACGATACTTCATGTTCTCTCGTTTCGTGCCTGACGTTACGACTTTTACGAGTTGCTTGAGGCATCCCGGGGGACCCGGACGGAGCCGATAATGTCCCGAGCGTGCGGATGTCGGCGCGGATGCTTGGGGATGCAATCATGCTAAGTTCATTTCATTTTTTTGCGAAATAACCAAGTCGCCATCAGATCCATCATTGTAGCGGTGTTTCCTTGAGAACACCTGCGCCTCCCTGTCGCCGGCATTATCAGAGCCTCTAATGAACGAAGACCTGTCAATTCGAATATCCTAACCTCATAGTCGGAACTCTTTGACGGTCTCTAAGTCCTCTAGCGGGAATGATACAAGAATTGCTTTCTTTTCATACTCTGATTCAATGTTCATGGCCTAATTACACAATGCGATGAGTGGAAACATTGCCGTCGTTGTCTCACTGCGGCCACAATAATCTCAACCCAACCGTTCCTTTTCTGGAGACTTGCTACGGTGCAAGGCCTTCTGTGCATGTTTCCCTCGAGACATGGCTTGTGAGTCAATGCTCGCCAATACGAAACAATTTGTTGATATAGGAATTGCCCAAAGAAGGATAACGAGAAGATGAAATAGTGGCATGGCTAATTGTGACATCCTTCTGTGTCCTGAACAGGGCTTTTCTTTGGTCCGTGCTAGTATTGCTTGGTTTATTGTACTTTCTAGAAGACTTCAATGTTCGATGGGGAGTTCGTCTACCCCGTTTAGTACTTATGGAGCGGAGCGGCTCTTGATAACTTTCAATTAGTACCATTCCAGCGTCTGTGCAGCGCCATATATAGGTATCATAGAGCAGTGGTGGATAAGAAGCAGGCTCCTACATGTACATAATTACTGACACTTATTGGATACAGGGCAAACATGCTACAGCAGCTTTTTATCTCAAATTCAAAAGCGGATATAACAAACCACTCAGGTACAGCGTAAACCACTTTGATCAGGAACACCTTGATCCCGATTCCCGTCAACAGTCTGTCATTTCTATTTAAGCTATTTAAAATATACATAAACAGTTTACATGCATATACATATGATACCACTGAAATTGCAAGGCAATGGAAGAACAATGGTTACTGTACTTTACCACTCAGAGTAGTTACCTATTTCGACGATACATCCATTAGTACCATTACCAGCGCTATACAAGACTGGGTTGAGATTATTGTACGTTATTATTTTAGGTATCATGCAGCTCCTTGAAGCCATGACATGACATGATGAGAATCGCCTTATGTACATTACTTCGGCTTCCACTCTCCGTCAACGATCCGGGGAATTCCCCGCATTTCAACCCCGGGTTCGGCTCCACTCCCCTACTCCACTCTGATATAGGAGCATTCGCAACCACATATCATGGACTGTGCAAAGGCACGAATGAAGCTATGGTCATAAGAGGTACGTACGGCATACAGGAGAGAAATACCCAGTTAAGCTTCTGTCTTAGTTAGCTTTTGAGTTTAGCTGTCGGTTTCGTTGGATCGACAGTAGCATGCAGATCTGCGTCCCTTCCAAAGATGGAATTTCTCCGGTACCGACGTTTATTAGTGTGCCGCTGCCACGTACTATTACCAGGCGCTCATTGGTGTTTCCACAGTTTCGTTTTCAATGTTGACAATCGCAGCAATCTATCTTTTAAGGTATCTTGCTTATGGGGCATCAGAATCCTGTGTCCTGACGATCAAATAGCCAGAATAATAGGTTAACAAAGTTGTGGTAAGATCTTAGCGCTAAATCTTTGGCTTAGGAGAAAATCTTGCCGGTAAAAATTGTGAATGCTGCGACTTGATTGGCCAATCTCATAAGGGTGCTATCCACTAGGTGTTCGGTCGTAAGGAAGTCATGGTTCAAGCAACTGGGCGGGTTGAGCAGTTTCACGACTGGCCATTATTAGCCGGTGCCAGCATACATACATACCCATCGAACTTCTGATTTTTGTCGAAAATTAAGAGATAACACTTCGCACTGACCGTGTTAGTTAGGATGCCAGCATTCTCTCCTATGTACGTACATATTATTATTATTTTATCAACATGCAGATGATCACGGCTCATCTTCAATTGACAATGGGAAGGGTCCAAAACATGAAGAGGACTTGAAGAACGGAGGAAAGCAAACAGATTAGGATGTACTACACCGTACAGCCAATTCTATAAGCATGTGTGGGATGGACATTGAGAGGATGGTTCTAATAATAATGAGCCTTATCAGAATTGACCCTTGAGACTGCGAAAACGTGCTTCTTAAGCTGTCAGTGTCGACTGGATACCTGTCAAAGGGATTGGCTTCAAATATTCCACGAACTTCACGTCCTTCAATTGATGTGCCCCTTATTGATACATATCGAAAGGTTATGCTCGTTCGTCGGGCACGAATCTTATGTAACCAGGACCCGTGCTTACGAGCCTGCAGACTGCAAGTGTATGTAGGTTGGATTGTAGTACCATTTCCTTAAAACCGAGAGAACCCTATCGTTCGACAGATTTCTGGTCGTCCCGCGCCGAACCGCCTGGCGCTCTGTTTGTCAGTAATGAGGAGGATCATACAATATTCCACGAGTCCATGACTCCGTATACTTCAGCGACGGTTCCTCTCGGTAGAGTCTACCGGTATATGTAGCACTGCACGGAGTGTATAGGACTTTCCTGTCTTGTTCGGTCAATTTCTGTTGAAGTTACTCTGAGTCTGTACTCTTGGATGTCGCGAGTCAATCGTTGCCTAAGGCACTTCAGATGACTAATAAGGAGGGGGAGGAAACCAAAGCCCACGGTCGTGAGGCTGACTCAAGTCTTTGCCTTTGGAAATCTTATATATCCAAACCTTTTACGGCCTAACATCCACCAAAAGGGCATAATTAGTTGCTGCTTCCTGGATCTATCTACCAGCAGGCGCTGTTCCGTTGATTCAGCAGCTTCTAATGATATCATTGTCCTGATTTTACTCTGTACGCTGTGGCCCGATCGATCGTCTTGGCTGTCGTGCTCCATTCGCTGGCTCGCATACGGTACAATCTGAAATTTTTTTTTTCTCGATCCCTCGGCATATGGGAGGGTTTGACGATACTCAATTCGCCCTCTTTTTCTTACTTCGTTGACCAGCTCTACTGACTACTGACCTGAGATTGTGCTTTGTTTGTCTATGCGGGCCTATGCTGTGCTCTAATCCAACCCCGTGACCGTTGCCGATAACTGCCTGCGATGGAATTTACTCATATACTTGGTGAGGATCTACCGGTTCCGCCGACGCGACTTTTCGAACGCTTAGCCCTGCTTCCCGGGTATACCTGGGACCAATCCATCGAGCCGTTTCATTCTTCGTATAACAGCTGGCATGTATTTGGTATACGCCATTCCGAGTTTGATGCTTCTACACCCGCTGCAACGTCTTCTGGACCTTCCAGCTTAGCTCGAAATTCCCCGCGAGCTGATACGCGACCTGCTCTTCGACGTCATGCGAGGACCCAAAGCTCGAGCGAATCTAGCAGCGACTCTTCCGACTACCATGCTGAAAATGAAGCCCCCTGGATGTCGGTGATAGCCCGGGTTTCGTCCCAGGTTGTGAGATTAGAACGCGAATTCCATATGCTCAAGTCCATTGTCCAATCCTCAGATCCCGACTGTAACCATACGATACGGCCGGTTGGTCTCATGCGTCTCCCGTCAGATCGTAGCGACACTGCTCCTATTCTAGTCGCTATCTACGAATCTCCAGGTAGTAATATGTTACGGGAATTGGTCGCTTTCGGACCTGCATGGTTTGCGTTTGGGGACAAGAGTGACAGCAGCAATGGCTCGACTCCTGGAGAGCAGGTATCTCTCTCGGAATTTCTTGACTTTGCGATCGGTGCCTGTGACTGTTTGGAGCTCTTGCATTATGGTCTCAAGGCGGTCCACGGAGAGATACGGGGAGATGCATTCCATTTTAATAGAGATACGCAGACGGTGAAACTTACCAACGCAGGGAACGGTCCCAGGTCATTCGACAACGTACTAAGCGAGGGCTGGTCATCGGTGTCTCGAGAACTTGGCGTAAAAAACAAGCTGCAATTCATTGCTCCCGAACAGACAGGAAGGACACCGACGGAGCCGGATAGCCGAACAGATATTTATTCGCTGGGTGTGCTGTTTTGGACTATGTTGGTTGGGAGGCCTGCATTCAACGGAAGCGACCCTGTTGAAGTCGTTCAGAATGTGCTGGGCAGAAAGTTACCAGCGGTCTCGACAAAGAGAATGGATATTCCGGACGCGGTGTCCGCCGTGATTCAGAAAATGACGCGTAAGGCAGTTGATGAGCGATATCACACGATATCGTCTGTGAAGAGGGATTTGTCGGAAATATCATCGCTTCTCGGCGACGGTAACAGCGACGCGTTGGAGCGTTTCCAGATCGCTCAGCATGATGTTTCGTCTTTCTTCACGCTGCCAAGTCACATGTTTGGGAGGCGAGAGGAATACGACAAAATTATAAATGTGGTCGAAAAGGTAAAAAGACGCCAGCAGACCGCACTTTCCAAGGTAGCCGCGCATAGTCCCAGCGGGTTTTACAATGCGGGCTCAAATTCGTCTATGTCCGAGAGTCGTCTGGATACCCTGGAGGTGGCGTCCGGCTCAAGCGACTCGGGATCAGCGCATCTGGCTTCTAAACCCAGTCCCGTCGGAGGATCGTACCATCTCGCGCGCGTTGCTACGCAGGAGTCACTACAAAGTAGCGAATCTTCCATCTCTACCCAACGGCCAGGGCATAACTATCAGAAAGCAAGGAGTCCAGTTGATTCTCGTTCATCCTGGGACAACAGCGACCGAGATAGTCAACTGCACGCCAATGCTAGCACGCAAACCCATGTTGATACGGTAGCTCCTTTGGGTAGGCATAGATTGCCAAAGCTGCGGAGCGGTGGCCGAAGCGAAGTTATTACCATCAGTGGTGCTGCTGGACTTGGAAAGACCGACCTCCTTAACCGTGTTCAGCCAGCGATTCGCAAGCTCGGTTACATTGCGGTCGCTCGTCTAGATCGGGCGCAAAGAGTACCTTATGAACCCTTTGCAAAGGCGTTGGCCAGCCTTCTCCGTCAGATATTTTCGGAACGCGATGTTACAACTGACTACCATGACAGTATCCGGGCTGCGTTGCGTTCTATATGGCCAACTCTCCATAAGGTTCTGGAGCTTCCGGAACAGTTGATGTCTCCAGGTGCAAAAACTAAACAATTGTCTCCGAAGCCATCGGCCACCCAACATCTCATGAAGGAATTCTCAGTCAGGGGGGAGTCCCAGAGGCGTGTTACCTTCCCCTCCTTGGATGGCGATCAGAGCTCGGCGGATTTTTTCCTCTCCAACGCAGCGTCGAAAAACATGCGTTTGTTGGAAACTTTCTTGGAGATCCTAAGGACCTTATCTCAATTCAAATTGGTCTGTGTATGTCTGGACGATGTACACTATGCTGATACGGAAACCCTCGATTTGATTATGAATATTGTTAAAGCGAAGTTGCCGTGTGTGCTCATCCTCACGAGTCACAAGGCTGAACTTGCTTCGGATACTGTCAAATCACTTTTCGAGGCGGAAGGTCCCAACATGACGAGAATTGTCCTCCATCCGCTTCGTGAGAATGAAGTGATGCAGTTTGTAGCTGAGACAATGCACAGCGAGCCCAGCGAAAAATTGAGCCCTCTCGCAGCGGTCATTCGAGATCAGAGCGGGGGGAATCCGTTTTACGTACGGATGATGCTGGAGACTTGCTATAGCAAGAATTGCATCTGGTACTCCTGGAAGAATTCAAAGTGGGAATTCGATTTGGATCGGATATTCACCGAGTTCGTTTCCCCTCAGTACGGAGAGGGCCTTGGCCTTTCTTTTATTGCAAAACGACTACTAGAGATCCCGCCTGCTTCCAGATCGATTCTGGTTTGGGCTTCGTTGCTGGGAAACCCATTTTCGTTTTCACTGGTACAGAAGCTACTTACGAGCAAGTTCCTGTATTCCAGCAAGGATGATGACGTGGCCGACCTTACGTGTCCTGGCAACGCGGACCTTATTAGGTTGTCGGAAGCCGCGTTGGTTGTCGGGCTTCAGTATCTCGTTCAGATATATCTCATTACTCCTGGAGAGACGGATGACGAGTTTAGGTTCGCCACCATGATTTCTTTGATTCTTACTTTGCAATCGTGAAAGTTGGGCGATTCTAACTGATAATCTTTCACAGGTTCGCCAATGATCGGCTATCCCAGGCTGCGGCATCCATGAGGGAGGGCCGTAATGTTGAAAAGATGCACTTCATTATCTCGCAAACGATGATGGAGTATTATCACGATGGCCGGAGCCGCTATGCAATGGCACGCCATATAGCACTTGCTTCGCAGCTCATCAAATCACGCGTCAGACAGCGGATAGACTACAGAAGAATTCTCTGGGATGCTGCTCGGACTGCTGCTCAATCTGGCGCCCGACCAACGGCTCTCTGGTACTTCCGTCATTGCATGGACCTCCTTCAAGACGATCCTTGGGATGATAGTCGTCCTGATGTCTACTATGACGAAACTCTTCGTCTTCACATTGCAATGGCCGAGATGTTATTCTCTCAGGGCAGCAATAATGAGGCTGTGGAGCAACTTGACGTTGTTTTTGCGCGTGGAAGAACCGCAGTATGCAAATCGAGAGCTTGGGTCGTAAGGGCTAAAGTATACGCTCAGACCAATGATCATCCTAGAGCGATGGACTGTCTGCTTACGTGTCTGGAAGAGCTGGGTGTCGACCTCAGAGGACCTACGTCGTATGAACAGTGTGACGTTGCTTACCAAAGGTTGAGAGCGTACATGCAGAAAGTCGACCTCGACGAAGTTGCTCACGCTCCGGTTAGCGGTGACATCAGTATGGTCACAATCGGGGCCGTCATGGCCGAAGCGATGGCGGTTACTTTCTGGGATGATGCACTAACGTTTTATCGTATGGCAATTGAAATGATGAAGTTGCATCTCTTCAAGGGTGGCTTTGTGCAGGTTTCGATAGGCTGTTCTCACCTAAGCATGATTGCTCTTAGCCGGTTCAGGGACCTGGAGCTAGCAACGAAGTTGACTAGCCTTGGGATGACACTTTTCCAACGCTGTCCTGAACCTTTCACTCGGACTAGGGCTTCCATCGCTCACAACCTGTATGTCAGTCATTTACGGAGTCCAATATCTTCGATACTTCCGGATCTCGAAGTCGCTTTGGAAGCGTCGTATGCGATGGGTGATCCGTATATAGTGCTGACAGGGGTGTGTTCGATGGCAATGGCTCGACTTTTCTTGGGTCAAGATATGGCCCAATTAGAAACATTCTGCAACGAGGGCCCTGAGGATTATCCAGACTGGACAAGTGATACGCGCGGTGGCGTCGGTATCCTTGTAATAAGGCAAGTATCGTTATGGGCGTATTTCCCGGTTGTATCTGGAACTGACACATGGCTGCAGGCAAATCGCGCGTGCTCTACAAGGGAAGACTTCATTTACGTCTGCCGAGGGCGTCATATCGGATGAACACCATAGCACGCATGAATTCATCGCTTTCCTAAATGCTCATGCAAGCAACCCTGACCGTCCTCATGATATTTATCGAGGCCTGTCCATGATGGCCCTTTTCATCTTTGGCCACAAAGAAAAAGTAATAAAGGTGGGCCGTCAAATGATGGAGAGCATCCCGCGATTATGGTCTGTCCGTGTCGCCTATGCCATTTATTTTTACATGGCCTTGTCCTATCTCACACTCCATATCGAGAATTACGTCACCGAATTTCCGAACGACGACATGGAGTTTGTCTTGAGTTGCAAGGAAGTTATTGACTTCGCACGATCTGCCTGTGATACAAACTACGCAATGTGGTCATTCATGTTGGAGGCGTTGATCGCCGAGGTCCAATGTGACTATCCTTCTGTTGTCCAAGCTTACGAGGTAAGTCGTAGTGGTTGCGGTAACCAGTGGATTAGCAGATGAATAGGAAGAACTAACTTGTTTGGTTTAGGCCTGTATTGACCATTGTCAAATAAATGGATTCCCTTTGTCAGAAGCTATTGGTCTTGAGCTGTATGGTGCGTATATTCCCCTCCTTTCTGTTCCTTCTTCCTTGCTTGCTCTCTTAGCTGACACTGGACGCCAGGTGAATTCTTAATGCGACGTGGCGCCAAGAGGCCCGCACGAGCGGCAATTCAGGAATCCCTTAGTGCATGGAGCTCAATAAGTGCAGCAGGCAAGGTAGTGCAGCTTTCTGAGAAACACGAATGGCTATTGAAGACGGCCACTACGTCGAGAGCTGTAGACACTGGGTGTCAGACAGTTAATGCGATTCTCGACATTGGTCGCAATCCCGAAGAAGAGCAGATAGCAATTTCTCAGGCGAACGCGGAAGAGGACGAGAGAAAACAACGCTGGATTCAGCAGAACGAGGTTGTTGCAGGTGAACGTTCTCTTGACATATCCAGTGTTGGGCTTGGTAAGTGGTCCTTGCAGTCGCTGCAGTCTCTTCATAGCTAACACTGGAGTAGACATTATCGACTTGACCAGCATACTTGAGTCCAGTCAGGTGATGTCATCTGAGCTACAAATGGACAAGCTCTTTACGAAGATGATTGTGATTATTCTTGAATCGTGCAACAGTTCCGACTTTGCTGTCATCGCCACTGATTCCGACGATACCGGTTTTACCGTTGCCGCGACAGGGGACTCAGAATCTGGCGCCAAGGCATTCTCAGATGGACTCACTTTCTCTCGAATAGAGGACAAGATGGCCCAGCAGATCTCTGAGTATGTGCTGCGTACACGGGAGGGCGTCTTGGTACACAACGTCCTTGAAGATGAACGCTTTTCCAATGTCAGTGAGGCCTATCAGACGAGATACCCATACGGTAGATCGGTCATTGCTCTGCCCATTCTACAGGCAGAGAATCTCCTTGGGGTAATCCATATCGAGGGCAAGCCAAATTCGTTCACTCAGCGAAATGTTGTCGTGCTTCATCTGCTCTGCAACCAGATCGGCATCTCTTTGTCTAACGCGTTATTGTTCCGCGAGATTCGCAGAGTCAGTGCCACCAATGCCTCAATGGTAGAAGCCCAAAAGCGCGCTCTCTCACTGGCTCGCGACGCGGAGGCGAAGGCTAAGGTAGCAGAGGCGGAAGCCAACCATAACGTAAAGCTACGAGACGATGCGGCCAGGGCCAAGTCTATATTCCTTGCTAATATATCCCACGATTTGCGCACGCCGATGAATGGCGTTATCGGGCTATCAGAGTTGCTTAAAGGCACCCAACTGGGGAAGGAACAGGACGATTATGTTGAATCAATTCGCGTTTGCGCCGACACGTTGCTTACGCTCATTAACGACGTGCTCGACTTCTCAAAACTGGAGGCTGGAAAGATGAAGATTTCTACTGTGCCCCTCAACCTCAAAGAAACCATATCGGAAGTTGTGCGCGCGCTCCGCTATACGCACCGGGACAGGCGTTTGGAGACGATCGAGGATCTCGACGGTGTTCCGCCAGACCTCGTGGTCCTCGGAGATCCTGTTCGTCTGCACCAAATTTTCATGAACTTACTCAGCAATAGTTACAAGTTCACGCCAAAAGGATCTGTCACGGCCAGAGCCAGAGTCTGCCGTGAGGCCAAGGGCCGAGTACGCCTAGAGTGCTCCGTTTCTGATACTGGAATTGGGATATCGGAAGAGCAAAAGACACGACTATTCAGACCCTTCTCGCAGGCAGATAACTCCACGGCCAGATCGTACGGAGGGAGTGGACTTGGATTGAGTATATGCAAGGCAATTATCGAGGATGTTCTGGGCGGTGCGATTTGGCTCGATTCTGCACCCGGGGTCGGCACTACGGTGACGTTCCACTTGGTTCTCAACAAAGCTCCCAAGGACACGACTGTCAAGGCACCGTGGTCTCACGATCTCCACCAAGTCGAAAGCAAGGAGCCTCCCAGGCCGGCCGTCCGTGATCTCACATCGATACCTCGGGACCAGATACGGGTCTGCATCGCAGAGGACAACCCAATTAATCAAAAGATCGCCGTCAAGTTCGTGACCGGGCTCGGACTGCGGTGCGAAGCGTATAGCGATGGAGGACAAGCCCTTGAAGCACTCCGCGCGCGTTCGAAGGAGGGAATCCCGTTCCACGTCGTTTTGATGGATGTGCAAATGCCGATACTAGACGGGTACAACGCAACGCATCAACTGCGCAAGGACCCCGACCCCAACGTGAATGAAGTTCTCGTGATAGCCATGACAGCCAGCGCGATCGAGGGCGACCGAGAGAAATGCCTCGCGGCCGGAATGAACAACTACCTACCCAAACCAGTTAGGTCGCCGATCCTGAGCGACATGTTGGATCATTATCTTGCGCCGGTGCCCTCGTTCCCGAAGTCCAAATTGGCGGTGCGGGAGAAGAAACTGGGGAGCGTTACCGGTGAAAATCGAGCACCGACTAGTTTCTCATCCGGTTCGTCCGGCTCGTCGGGAGCAAATAATAATGGACAGAATAATAATGGACAGGTAACGAGCACTACGAGCACTCCGGAGGAAAAGTCATAGACCGTTCTAAGTGGCATTCGAGTTATGGGCGTTGGAGTATTCATTTTCTTTTTCCTGGTCATATAAAGAGGAAGGCGTCGGTCGTCTAATGGTTTGTTTGAGGCTTTCCCTTTCTTTCTTTTTCTTCGTTAAGAGATATCCTTGCCATTATAGCACTGTACAGATTACTTATATTCCTATTTCTACTGTCATATTAAGCAGTATAATTCTCACGATTCCCAGATTTGTTTTTCTACTCAGCGGCATAGAATAGAATTAAATATGATATGACTTTTATTGAAGTATGTCGCCGATATGTCAGCACAAACTGGTCAACGGTATTATTATTGTTGTCTTGGTGCATGATTCTCAGGATTTATTAGCGCGCCGGTCTCAATCAAATCTGATAAATGCTGTTACTCCGAAGCTATACAGCTTCTGGATGCTTCAGTTTGCCTCCAACTTAACTGGTACCTGCATATACATAGTCCGTCAGAACGACGGGAAGGCGTTTGAACTAATGCGGTGTTACCTTGGGGGTATGCAAGAAGAAGCCGGAGAAGCAGATCCCGTTAATGACCCGTGGAGAATTGATTGAAGCTCAATGTTTACATATATGTGCACCATAGCTTGTAACAGCAATTGATATACTGCTACTGATCAACTGGAATCCGGCAACGTACAGTGATGATTGTCTGAGGATATCATACAGATAGGCTACAGTCTATTAGCAGCTATGCCCTGTGCGTTTGAGAAGCTGGCACCGGACCATGTATACAAGATTGCTAGCTAGCTATCAAATAGGTATACTCTGTACGTACATACATCAATAGTGCATACATTAGGTAGACAGTAGTATCACAAATAACCACACGATGGGGCTCCTAATAATGACAGATCTTCGGAAGAAAACAAACAAGGGCAAGCAGCCATATGAAACATTGCTATTATGAAGAAGAGCAACGCGTGATTCCACTGCGGCGGGTTCTCTCTTTTCTTTCTTTGCTGAGCTCCCTCCCCCCCTCCCTCTCGGTTTCCCTTTCTCTCTCTCTCTCCGTCTCTTTTGGGGACTTTCGTATCACCTGAAATTGATTGATTGATTGATTGACTGAGTGGATTTGTTGATTGATTGAGGGAGAGGGAAAAGGTGACAGATGCAGAGAAAAAAGGAGAACCATGTCTTCGATCCGTGATGACGAGGGAGGATAATAATATAAGAAGTCGGATTGAACTTCTGTTCCTCGTTCTGTCTTTCGTCCTCATCATCTCCGTCTTTCTATTCCTCTCTCTCTCTGTGTGTGTGTGAGTCGTCTCTCTCTCTCTCTCTCTCTCTCTCCCGACTTTGTCAATCGTCGTGACCCGGTCTGCATAGAAAAGGGACCTCTTCGTCTGAATCCATCCTTACCTCCAACAAAGTTCCAACAACAACCACCACCACCACCACGACAAAAACACACAAAACACACAAAATCATCATGCCATCCTCCTCCAAAACAACCCTCCACGACACCACCCTCCCGGAAGTCCACGGCCTCGTCTACGACGAATCCGAAATGGCCCTATTCCACGCAAAACTATCCTACCACTCCACCATCGACGAGCGACTAGCCACCAAAAACAACAACCTGGTTTCCATCTGCGAGCACCAGGCCAAGCTCCTGAAAGGGTGGGACACGCTCAAGCAGATTGAGAAGGGGATGGTTGATAAAGGCGGCTCGCTGCCGCCGGCGGATCGGAAGTTGTTGGCGCAGTATGAGTGGAGGTATAAAGGGTCGGAAGATTTGGCGAGGAAGACGATGAAGTCGATTATGGGGAAGACGACGGGGTGAATTTTTTTTTTTTTATTTTTTCTTTTTTACATCATTTTTTTGTTGTTTTTCAGCGGTTTCTTTTGTTTTGGAGTGGTTGGGTATGCATCTTCCTCCGTTGCCAGTTTGTCGCACAACTTGAAAAGCGCAAACAAAAGTTGATCGCAGCAAACAAGAAGAATAATAAATAATTATGAATAGAATAATTATTAATAATCATTATTTTATGAACCGCATAATTTTTTTATGCATTCGGGGAATCGCGACGGAGGTCTCCGACGACGATCATGACGCACCAGTTGCCCCCCGATAAATAGCTTCATCCCTGGCCCCTCCTCGGCTCCCCTCCTCGGCTCCCCCTCAACTCCAAGAACCAAGCAATATGTCCTCCTTCATTCCCGCAGACCAAATCAACCATGTCTTCGCCCACACAACAAACCTCGCCTCAGCCAATCTAAACTCCCGAGTCGTCGCCTGCTCCAACGACTACTTCGCCGCCGCCTCCAACCTCCTCACCCCAACCGCCCCAATCCACCGCCCAGGCGTCTTCGTCCACACCGGCGCCTGGTACGACGGATGGGAAACGAGACGCCACAACCCAAACCCCTACGACTGGGTCGTGATCAAACTGGGCGTGTCCAGCGGCGCCATCAAAGGCGTCGAAGTCGACACGGGCTTCTTCGTGGGCAATTTCGGCGAAAAGGCGGAGCTGCAGGGTGTCAATGCGCCCGCCATCACGGACGATGAGATCGCGGACCCCAACTTCCCGCATTGGAAGACTATACTTCCCCCGCAGGCTTGTGGGCCGTCGCAGCGGCGGGCGTGGAAGGTGGATGGTGATCAGTCCGCGTCCTATACGCATGTGCGATTGTTGATGTATCCCGATGGTGGATTTGCCCGGTTACGTTTGTATGGATACGCCATCCCGCCGCCTCTCCCGCCGCAGGGTTCGAACGGGGACGACAAGCTCCTCCCCCTCGTGCAGGAGGAGCTATCGTCCGCGCTTCTGGGTGGCATTGCGCTCGACGCGTCCGACCAACACTTCACCCCCTGCTCTAACCTGCTTCTCCCCGGTCGCGGCAAGGATATGGGTGATGGGTGGGAGACTGCGCGATCGCGCGCCCCGGGTCACGTCGACTGGGCCATTGTGAAACTGGGTCTCCCTGGTTCCGTGGGGAAGGTGGTTGTTGATACGAAAGATTTCCGTGGGAACTTTCCCCGCGCGGTGCGGGTTCATGGTCTTGTCGGTGGTAATGGTAGTGGGGAGGAGAATCCGGGACATGATCATCCCGGCTGGGTTGAGCTTGTTAAGGGGGAGGTGCCTTGTCAGGCTGATACGGAGCATGTGTATGAGGGAGATGCTTTGGCGGTTGGTGGGGAGGATACTCGGGTGTTTACTCATGCTAAGTTGACTCTCGTGCCTGATGGGGGTGTTAAGAGGTTCCGGATCTTTGGGAGGAGGGTGGTTTCTTAAGTATGTTTGACGGTTGATGGGTTTGATGATTGTACATACATAATGCATAATATGTGATGATTCCAACAGTTGGCTGAATTAGTTAGGGCTACAATATCAGATGAGTGGCATGTACCTATGTAGTCTTATCAATCATGCTCATCCCCCGACTTCAGACAACCACTACACAACACAGTACATGACACCTACATGTACTGCCAACCGCCAACATGCCATTCGAACCCAAAAAGCTCACCCTCAAGGGAACCCCAAGAGAAGTATGACAATGACACTTCCACCTAAGCAACTGGCAAGCACGCCAACACCATCACCAAAAAAATCCCAGACTAACAAAGCACCCCAACGCAACCAGATAGGCCACCAACACGGCCACACCCTACCCCACCAAATAAAATCAAACATAAACCTCTACGCGGCCATGTTCCAGCACACCTCGTCCCTCCCCTGGTCCGACGTGAGGTGCGTAGCGGAACAGTTCCGGTCCACAATCGGGCACCTCGCGCCCGCTGTTTACGAGGAGATGTTGGGGATTGCGGAGGGTGTGGCTGCGGCTGCGGCTGCGGATGACGCCGGTTCTGGCTCTGGCTCTGGCTCTGAGACTGAGGTGGACGTTTTGGATATCGTTGCCCTGAATTGTAGGAGTGAGATTGCGCTGGGGAGATTTGGGGATGGGTGTTCGAGCTTCTCGTGGAAGAAGAGTCAAGGTGATGGTGAGGGAAGGGTTCTGGCGCAGAATTGGGATTGGGTGGGTGGGGCGATGGAGAATCTTGTTATGGTTCATATTCAGATGGATAATGGGAGGCCGGGGATATATATGGTTACAGAGGTATCAATGATCCTCAGCCTTCTTTCCATTGAATACGCAATAAACAGCTCAGTACAAATATAGGCAGGCATAATAGGCAAAATCGGCCTCAACACAGCCGGCCTCGGAACATGCCTAAACGCCATCCGCGCAAAGCCCACAAACCCCACAAAACTCCCCATCCACGTCGCCCTCCGACTCTGCCTCGAGAGCACCTCGGTCGAGAACGCGGTGCGCACGCTCACCTCCCTAGGCGGGGTGGCGTCGAGCCAGCACATCCTCATCGCCGACCCGAGTACATCTCTCGGTCTCGAGCTGTCGCCGCTGGGAGATGTGTATTTGCGAGAAGACGATTTCGGGATGGTGGTGCATACGAATCATTTTCTCGAGAATGGGTACGTTTATGAGCCGCCTTGGTTGTCTGGGAGTCCGGTGAGGTTGGAGAGGGTTCGGGAGCTTGCGAGGGGGTTATTGAAGAGTGAAAGTGGTGTGCTGCCTGGTGCATCGTTGGCGAGGTTGTTGAGAGAGAAGGTCTTCTCGGATACTTATAACTCGCCGCAGTCGATTTGTTGCTATGAGGACCCTGCACAGCATTATGCTGTTAGGTGTAAGACTTTGTTTAACATTGTTATGAATCTGGATTCCCAGGATTTCGGCGCGGAGGTTGTTTGGGGACAGCCTGGGTCTGGAAATGAGAGTGCGGTGTTTAGGATGCCTTGGAGTTAGGTCAAGAGACAGATGTTGTTGATGAGCTGACACAGGACACTGGTGCAGTCCACTGGCCATCTATCATATAGACTCGTATGACGACGACATTGGGTTTAGTCAGCAACTATGCTTTCTAGGATATAAAGGAGAATACCTCCCAATAGCCATTCGTCCTTCTCAAGCGCGGTTCTCTCACTCCGATATCGTTCATATAGCATACCTTCACATAGGCCATAACACAAACATCCCTCGTGTGAACATCTCCGGCCCAGAAGGAGAGTCGAAACCTATGTCTCAGAATGGGTACCTATATAAAGAGCATCAGAAACCACGATCTCAGACGTTTTCGAATTCATCTCCATCTCCGTGATCCTGTTTTGAACCGAACTCAACACAAACTGCCCACTCACCTACACAAAAGGAAT
>HG983338.1:0-68538 GCA_900006255.1 Xeromyces bisporus
TACCATTTGAAGTCCGGGCTGCGGCGGGCTCCCTCTCTTTGCGACGAACGCAAAATTAAAACACTCACTACTATGTACTACTAACATCATACAGAAAGGCCCTGAAAGGGACCGTCTATGTATGCGGCTTGTTATGGCATTCTCGAAAAGCAAATCTCGAGCGCCCGTTTCATGGCCTTTATGCTAGTTCAAATTGATACCTAGGTATTACTTTTTGGCTGTCGCGTTGAGCTTGGGGTTCCATATCGTGCCATCGATAGCCAAAAAGTAACACTAGCGCCCAGCCCTCAAGGCAGTCTTAATCGCTTTCCTGATTGATCCCTCATCAGCCTGGGTCCAAGCAGAATTACCGATTCCAGCTACATTTGACCGAATTGTTTCGACTACCGTTGTTGAGTACATTTCTAAATGAATCTACCAGACATTGTTTACTACACATAGTATTACTGTGCCCGGATTTTCAATCTAGTTTATCATGCTAATTGTTATTATTATTACCCCATTTAGTAATAAATATCATATGGACAGCGTACTTCGTGTCTGTTGAAGTTGAAGTTCCAACCTGAATGTAGCGCTGTGCAACCAGAATTAAGCACCAGCTCAAAGAACAAATTCCTCGTGAGCGTTAGTATCCTTAAATGTTGAAAACGCCATCTCCAAACCCATATGGAGGGTAATGTTAAACACCAATATGATCCTTTCGCGAATTTTATCTGTCAACTGTCATTTAGTTAGCCAAGTCGCTGGATCATAGTCCAGGTGGCCGAGTCGTCACTCCAAAACACTTCAATGGCTGTAATAGTCTTGAACTTCAGAGAGGTCGCATAATTCATGCAAAGATACGCGCCCCCAATGCCATTGGGACTCTGAAGAAGAGAGTAATAGTCATCATCTTTTGGCGTGAAAGTGTGCACAATGTGATGCTCCTTCTTGGGAACGATCCATTTAAGGATGCTCAGAGTGTCCTCATTCATGATACCATCACGGATGATGAACGAAAGGTCGTCCGGACCGGCTGAATAAATCTGAGAGTAGTGCTTTTAGCTAGGCCAAACCACATCACTCCAGTGCCACGGGGCCTTATCACCATTAGGCTTGGCGTGGTTGTTTTCGGCGACGATTACACCAGCCCTAGGGTTGAACAAGTTATGGAAGTAAACGTTCCTATTATGGTTCCAAGTGAGCTCAGTCTCGCTAAAGGTAAACTGGGAGTACTGGGGGATGTCGATATAGGCATTGGCTGCTTGAACTGGGGAACTAAGCTGGGCTTTTCCCAGCTGATCGTCCACAACCCACTCGCCAGGCTTAAGCTCTTGTGGGCCGGAGTCTGCATGGTGCTCATTGGCTGCCTTCATCATGTTTGCGTGAGTCTGCCTACCCTTGGCGCGGAGTCGACCAAGGAGAGTATCCCTATTCACGTAGGAGCTGTTCTTCAGATGCTCGGGCCAGATCACGAAGCCAGTGGGAGCACGAGAGGTTTTATTGACAGAAACAGAAGGAATTGCTTTAGAGCGACGAATTCCAGTGAGCTACAGTCTGTGATTAGCTTGTAATCTTAAGCAAAAATAGAAGTCAGGTGCCTAGGACAAGGCATTACTCACCGAAGTAGTAAGGTTGACCGGGCGTCGAAGCTCACTGGACCGAGTAATCACAGCATTGGTTTTGTTGGTAAGCTTACCTGCAAGGTATAGAGTCAGTACTGGTGACGGTTAGGGTACTAGATAGTAGGAACTCACGTCCTTTAGAAGGAATCTCTCCAACTGCCAGTGTCAAAAGACAGGCCAGCAAAACGAGCACGCGCAATGAAAGGGAGTGCATAATGTCTATGCAAAGACAATCTGTTCTGTATTCTGAATGAGAGAGGAAGAGCAATGCTTGAGGGTCAATTGGTTTGAGACAGTATGAAAGATGATAATGAGGACAAGGAAAGTCTTGGAAAGAGAATACGATGTAGCAATTTATATCTAAGAAAACTGCTCCCATTCACTCTAATGGAGCTTGTCAGTATGTAGAAGGAGGACTCCATTATGGTATTCTTAACGGACATCTCCATGCTTCCTAGATGAGTAGTAGAAAAAAGTCCTCTGAGTGTTCCATTAAGTGAAAGTGACGGCGTACTCCAGCACATCGAAGTCTGATAGTGGATACCTCCTTCATATAGAGAAATCTTCGATAAAGCTTTGAAGACATTTAGGTTTACGTTATGCCCTACTATGGAGAGGAATTATCTTGTGGCCCTGGGTGTAATAAGTTAGGGCATGGAAGATATATGAGTATGACTGGTCTTAGGGCTCCCACCATCTGTAGTGAATTTCCTGTTATATACTTGTCTCATAGTAAGAAAGCAGTAAAAGTGATACATGTATCTCCTGAACCTATTGAGCATTGACTGAGCTGCTCATGCTCGGATATTGATGTCTGCAGATCTGCTCCTGGAGTCCTGGAACGAACGAGCCCTAATTTTGAACTCTAAATCCTAGTTGCAATCTGCCAACTTGTGCTATGAAAGAAATATGCCTACTACTTGATAAAGTCTAAATTTCAAAGCTTAATGCGGGTTTTCAGTACAAGGTAAACAGGGGAATCCTCAATGAAGAGAGCGAAGAATGGTAAAGGGGATGGAGTCGAACCAATTAGGGCTCAGGGCAACACAGGTATGTACCATACTGTTTAGCTAACTCAACACTTTTAGGAGTCTAAACACGGGGACACTCTTGCAACTCTGGTCTGGCAATGAGGATATGATTCTGTCAACTGACCCAAGGAGGCTACATAACCTATCCGTGGGATACTGCTCGCCGCCAGATTGCCTTCATGAAAACACCCAAGATTTGCCTGTGACGTAAGTTACGTGGTCAATGTCTGCAGCGACACTATATTTATATCTTTTATCTTTACGGCCACAGGCCTTTCTTTTATATGACTCTGGTCAATCCATTGCATGATCAGTGGACGAAGTTACATGTAAGTATTGACAGCATTATCAATATTGAGACGATTAATATTGTCCTTGCTGCAAGAGGATGGTCGAAGGTCTGCGTCTGGTAACCAAAATCCTTCACCTGGTAATCGACATATTCCGGCATCTTCTCAAGATCGTACAGTCCCGTTAATCAGCCTACATACGTTCTTCAAGCACTGCAATATCATCTTGCTCGATTGAAACTTCGGTGGAGGGTTTGTACTTATGTGACAATGGCAGCTCTTCAAAAGAACAGTCCTGGATTTGCAAGTTCCTCCTTAATTTCTCTTTCCTCCTCAGTACCACCTCTACCATTTCCCGCGCTGGCAAGGACCGGTCAATACCAGCACTGGCAATTCCACCTCTGTCCTTGCGATCAAAGAAAAGCAGGTCCTCCACATGGTCATGCGTCACCCATGCCGCAGTCTGACGGTATCACTTGTTCGGGTTCACACGTTAACCCACCTCTGTATAACGCACCGTCGCAATTCGTCCAGCTCTTCTGAATATGCAAAGCTGAAATCCTGGCTTCATGCTATTATGTTCCCGAGCTATCAACGACTTCACACGTTGTCGCGCTTATCGACCGGAAGCATTCGCGACTACCATGGCATATGCACAATAGTTCAATATCAGAATCTCCGAGCTTCCCTGGATCCTGGTATCTTGAAAAGGTTCACTCGAAAAGAGCAGACAGACGTAACCCCGCGGAAGAAGTCAACGAATTTCAAACTTTGCCAGCACATGAGGTGGCGGTAGTAATGGCTAGGTATCATTTCCCATTTGCTTTCATAAAATCTTTAGTCTTAAATGCAATGATAACATTGTAGACATCTTCGAAAAATTCTTGCAAACCTGCTCTACCGTAAATGATCTCAGTTCTCGGAGGCGACTCGGAGATTTCTGCGGAACACTTACGAAGCGGGTTACACCGTTACAGAGATTGGTAATTTATGCGGCACTTTGGCCAATAATATTAGCATGCGCCGTAATTAACGCGCTTTTTATTGCTTCCATGACGGCCCAGATACAGACGCCACCAGGGAACGCGTATCGCGGATTGTATTGGCGGTGGTCACGTGCCAGTCAGTCTTGCCGTCATCTCCAGCGTCTCAGAATGTTCCTCCAGCGAGGCTCAAAGAGCAATTTGTCGCTCTTCACTACCAGCATCTCTACCCCCCCAGGCCGCTCTTCGCCTCCCGCATCGATAACCCCACGACGCTGCATGAGGTCAGGTGCTTACTTCTTGGAATGTGTGACTATTAGACGGCGTGGAACGTCGTTGCTCGCCCAGCGTGCCCTCGGGGCCGTTTTTTCCTCCCTACACCAGCGCTCTGTCTCTCCATATACCTAGAGATTCGCAACCCGACGTCCGTCTTACTGTCATCGAGTTGCTACAATCTCGTTAGGCTCACGAGCACACCTGCTCGCTTGCCGGCTTTCCTCGTCCTCGATGTCTGATCGCAGCTTTCCGACATCATTCCAAGTAGGACCTCCCTCGCCTTCGTCTCCACCCGTCGTACTACCGAAAGAGAACAACCGGAATTTCCTCATATCGGACCAGATTCCACGCTCACCGACATCCCCTCCGTTGATGTCGGTTAGTTCTCAGAACTATGTTGCCGACTTCGCATCCTCGCACACACCACTTCACCAGGCGACGACGTCACAACCTATGAACATTTCTTCCCCAATTTCATCTACTCCGATGTCTGCTCAAGTTTCGCAACAACCAAGTCTGAGTGCGACTAATTCGTTTCCAACTCCGGCGAGTAGCGTGAGCGGCCACGTCATGAGCTCGACACCTGTCGACGAAACTGAAAATGCGGAGAAGCCGGGATATGCTGGACCACAAGACTTTGTGGAGAATGCTGCTACAGGCGTGCCTGTAGCACCAGCTCAGGCATTTGCGCACGGGGGCACAGGTTATGATGGGAGTTGGGAAGGACCTGATCGAGAGATTGGTAAATCGGGCAGTTCAGGGGTTGGAGAGGGAAACGTTGATGCAATGGACGTTGACAAAGAAACCGCCGCCTTACCTGCTCGCGATGGTTTCGGCTTAGAATCTCTTCAGAAAAACTTCACATCGGCTTTCCATCTGTGCAAAAGCTGTAAGGCCTCCCTAACATCGATTCCTACAGTGACTATTACGGTCGTTGCCACACCATGAGATTTAAATAGCGTATATTGGGATTGACTTGCTTGTTAACATTGTGCTTTATGTGACCGAACAGCTTATCCTCCCACTGGTCCGGATCCATCGTCCGATCTCGTCTCGTTGTACGGGCTAGGACCTGTTGCGAAATCGGTAGCGAGGTTGGACCCAGTGACTGGAGAGAAGATCAACAGGCTGAGGAAGTCATATGAAGGAAAGTTAAAAGGGCTCAAGCTTGCGGGGAGAAACAAACCAGTGAAACGTGAACCTGGCGCGCCTGGCGGGTTGAGGCATCTGACTCTGTGGCCTGAAGAGGAATGGCAAAACCAGAAAGTTACTGGAAAAGAAATTAAGGTCGCGGATATCGACTCGGCGTTGCATACGATGAAGATGCGAGCCATGAAATTAGAGCCGGGTCCGGTGCCGAATAATGAGTTCTGGGAGGACGTCTTAGGACATGAGAAGCCGTCGAAGAATCCAGGCGCCGGAGAACCGGGGAGAAAATCGGCTGCATCTCCTGTGAATCCTTCTCGACCTCCAGCGCAGCCCAACGGAACTTCTGTAGCCGCCGAACCAGACCGTACCCGTCCGAGCCGGGGACGCAAACGGAATTACGATGAGAATAGCTTCGTTGGCTATGGTGAAGGCTATGCAGACGACGATGACGATGAAAGCGCTTTATACTCGAACAATGACATCTTGAGCAAGAAGAAGCGAAAGAAGGTGTGATGAGGGACGCTGGTGATTGTTCATGAGCTTCATGAGCTTCTCGGTCACTGACCCTTCTTGGTTTATCCAAACAGGAATCTCTCTTACGAGTTTCCGCGCCGTTGCCTGAAAGGCGCAGAAGCCGCGAGGTTAATGGCTTTGGAGCCCGGGGCAGATGAGGGAATGAGAAACATAACTGAAAATTGAAAAAAATGACAGCAACAACAACACAACAATATCAAAAAGGAGAAAAACCCAAATAAGAAAAAACTTCAACGTGAAGGATCAAAAGCGGCCTTTTTTTATGCGTCGATTCGAAGGTTGAGTTGGGGCTATTACAGGGCTGTATGGAATATCCAGAGAGTCCCGCCAGTCCTAAGTCTCGTTCCACAACCTCCTCCGATTATACGTTTAAGTACAATTTGCATCATGGTGCTGGATATACCCGGCTTTTGTTGATGGGATGGCGTTCGGTTGCGGAGCAAGAAAGGGATGTTTTAACGTCGAGTCATTTCTGCCCGAAAACACATTTAATGAGTTTGTCTTTCCTTAACTGGTCTATATGTACTACTTTCAAGCGGTTGTGTTTTGGCAATTTCTATTTATACACTACTGTGCTCGTTTCGGCTCTCTGTATTTGAAGTCGCCTTCCACTTGTCGGGATGATGCATCTTTTCAATGTTGGTTTTTAACGGCCATTACCGTCTGCATTTGACGTGGGTGTGCATGCAGGGATTTAGGTGATGGGGACAGGGACAAGAGAATCGACCAATCATTCCAAGGAATGAAGAACAATTGGATATGATAGCAATTCCTTATATGGCAAGGGTGCTTCCATTACGCCTATGGCATGCATGCATGGGACAAGGCATAAAATGGCCATTAGGAAGATAGAAACGAGAGGCCGGCGAGTCGGCGACGAAGAATAGATGAATAAAACGAATATAGTTGATGTTGCTGTCAGTTTTATAGCAGCTCGTACGGAGCAGGGCGATATCTCGGATTGGGTTGAGATGATCCATTGGACCTGATCATCTTATCAGATCAAGATAAACTTTCGGATCTGCCATTAGTAATCAATCAAATCCGATTCAATCAAAAGTTGGAAACACCGCCGACTTCACAACCTCACTTACATCGCACTGTCACAGACCGAAGACACACAAAACAAGGAAGAAGCCAAAAAAAAAAAAAAAAAAAAAAWAAAAAAATAAAAAATAAAAAATAAAAAATAAAAAGACGACCGAAAATGCCAGCCCCAAAATTCGAAACAGCCCTCCACCTAATCGACGAAGCCCACTCCCAAGACCCCACAACAGTCGACTCTCCAACAACAACCCCCAACCCCAACGGCAACAACAACAAAGACGACGTCGAAGTCCAAAAAACCCCCTACGAACTCCACTATGCCACCCAAACAACCAAATACCTACACCTCCTAACAAGCACCAACGCCACCCCACCCAGCGAAACCCTCCAACTGGCCATCCGCGCCCAACACCTGCGCAGATGGGAAGTCCCGCGGAACAGCTACCCGATGACGAAACCGGGGTACTACGCGTGGCGGTCGTTTTTGGCGAGGCGGCAGGGGGAGATTGCGGAGGGGATATGCCTGGCAGCTGGGTATTCGGGGGATGAGGCGGGGAAGGTAGGGAGGTTGGTTAGGAAGGAGGGGTTGAAGAAGCAAGGAGGACAGGGTGTGGATGGGAATGGGGAGGGGAAGGGGGAGGGGGGAGAGCAGGAGGGAGGGAGTGAAGCTGAGGTGCAGATTTTGGAGGATGTGGCTTGTTTGGTGTTTTTGGAGGATCGGTTGGAGGAGTTTGCGAGGGGGTATGATGAGGAGAAGTTGGTGGGGATATTGAGGAAGACTTGGGGGAAGATGTCGGCGCGGGCGAGGGAGGTTGCGTTGGGGATGGAGTTGGAAGGGGGCTTGAAGAGGTTGGTTGAGAAGGCTGTTGGTGGTTAAACAAAACTGATTATATGCATCAATCTATGATATATATACCAGCGCTGCATAGCTGTGTATTATTATGGTGATGTATATGAAAGGAGACTTTTATATATATCAATCTGCTCAACCACCACCAGTATCGATCAACCTCACCAATCCAATGGCAGCCCCCGCCGCGACTCCTCCAACCACACACATCTGCACCCCTCCTATAACCGCCTCAATGATATGCTGTTTCCCTGTCCATCCTCTTACAAACCCTGTCTTGATATACCCAAACGCAAACAACGTCACCCCCATCACGCCAATACTCCAATACAACGCGACAATAACTTGGTTTACCAAGAAGTACGGAATGAGCGGGATGAAACCACCGATGAAGTAGCCGATAGCGAGCGTCAAGGCCGACGTCCAGGCCTGGTTACAGTCCGGCTTGGTCTCCTTATGGTGAAAGGCGATTAGGAAGTCGAGGAGGCGTTCTCGAGAGGAGTTGAGAGAAGAATTGATTTGCGAGATGGCGCTTTGGGAAATGCCATATTGAGAGAAGATGCCGTGGACGATTGCGTCTGTTTGGGTGTGTGAAGAAGAAATGAGTTCGTTTGTTTCTTGGACGGTTGTATCGTACGATTCTCTGTTGAAAGAATCTTGTCAGCGCACTCGGTCACAAACAACTAATATATAGGGCAGGCTCGTCTAATACATACATTTCACTCTTGGCCCCGACGTACCCCCCTAATCCCATCGAAATAGCTCCGGCCGCCAACTCCGCCAAACCTCCCAGAACAACCACCTTGGTGTCTCCCAACGCTGACAATCCCGCACTCAGCGCAAACGGAACCGTCAACCCGTCCGAGAGACCCAGGATAGAATCCGATATGATGCGAGGATCGATGCGTGTCCGAGAACTAGAGTTGGTGCTGACTGAGTTTCGCTCTTCTCCATCATCGTCGTCTCTGTCGGTTTGAGGAGGGTTGTGTTGAAAGGTGTGATAGGATCGGGGGAGTTGGGCTTCTAAGTCGTGGTCGTGATAGTCATCTTGAAGGAGTGGTTTGTTGTTCCCTGTTGGCTGGTGTTAGTCCGGGATGGCTGTTCGGAGGGTATACTTGCTGCTATAGTACCTACCATTGGCGCATGATACTGAGGATGTATCCTTGCTGGGGAATAGTTTCTGTTTCAGAAACAAGAGAGCCATATCTGGTAGCTGTGTGTAGCCGTTACGATGCTCGATAGCCGCGAGTCTGGTCTTCGTGCTTGGATGATATCAGAGCAGCATATACGAAGCCGAAGAGCTCAAATATCCCGAATAAAAGTTGATGGCAAGCAGCTATTGACGTCACTGATTAGAGAAGAGAGAGTTCTAAGACTTCTAAAGAAAAGATCTCAATGCCAATTTTTCATTTCTGGTTCAAATTTTTCTCTCTCCCTCTCTCTCCTGGCTAGCATTTCCCTTTTATAACCCAGCATAGCTCCAAATGCACATGTACACCCATGTCTGTTGTTGTATTACCAAGCTGAAAAAAAAATGAAAATCTCGAACGGAGCCACCAGACGAACTAACCAGGGCTTGGTTCCCGACAAGCTCAGCCAATCAGGATTTAGGTATTGCTCAGCATTCTGCGGCTTTTAATTGAGTGGATTGTGAGTGGTGGATATTGATACTTGTTCAGCCAATCAGGCTAAGCCCAATAGGGCTAACGGCTTTGAGTTTAAATAGGGTTCTGTCCAATGAGATGAAATGGATTGTGAAACTGTAGTACAATGATTTGAAGGCCGTCAATTCAATACAAGTAGCTGATGTGGATGAAGTAAAATGAATGCGATATAGGACCATAGGTAGCCAAATGGATGTATGTAACTGTGTAACATTATAAGGGGATGATGCATCATGGAGGGCAGTTTAGGACTTGGGGTTTAGGGCTCAGGGCTAGGGCTTATGTTGATGTCAGGGACAAAAATAGTACACAACCTCATGGGACTGACTATAATCTATAGGAAGCAGCCCATAACCCCTTTAATCCCTAATCAAATTAGCCATATTCCCTTCTTCACAAAGAGCCTGAGGCATATAAGCAACATGAAGCCCATACAGACAATAAGAGCCCTAAGGTCAACCATACATCCCCTGCCCTAACTATGTCACTGCAAACTGTCAAAGGGCAATTTCCCCTTAAGTACAAAATGACCCAAAAGATAAGTTTTAATCTGAAGCGGGACAAATTTTTTTATATGTAAAGGACATTTCTTTCCAGTACTACTTCAGCATAGACTTGAGCTGCACATAAACAGTTGTTGCTGGAAACCGCCAAATTGTCAGGGATTCACTAATACTCACGAGTCATCACCCATCATTCTCATTCACTTAAACAAAATTGCTCAGTATATATAAAAGGAAAGCTTTATTAACTAGCAGACGGAAGACTCCATTTTTACTGAAACACGTAGAGACCTTTTCGTGCTACTACTCATCTAGCAAACATGTAGTTTTCCGTTTAATGCTTTTATAAGGGAGGCTTCCTTTTATATACTGACAGGCTTCGTTAAGTAAATGAGAGTTACTTCCTTTGAAGGTGTAAGAGCCTGCATCAAGCCCTCTACTTAGAATTCACTCCTTGTCCTCCTCAACATCCTTTAACCCATTGTCTTTTAATTTAACTACTCATACCACTGTTTCTGCATTCCAGTGTAGGCATCTAAGCCGGAGGAAGTTGGGTTTTTCGTATTAGTGCTATGCGCGCTCTCTCAATGCAGCTGCTCCTTTTGCTGGCTTGTCTCATGGCGCTGGCAATTGGGGGAATTTCTTCCAAAGACCGTGAGCTACTGCTACTACCTACTACTACAAGGCTATCCATTACCAGTACTAACTATACAAGCAGATGACCTCAGAAATAGCACGCGCACTGCAATTGATCAGTCCGATGGACTTGGAGTCCCCGTCAACATTACAACCAACGTTACTACTTCGGTAAGTAGTGCTTTGTCTTGTCAACTACACCTGCAGCAACAGAACTAACTGCAAGCCAGATTCCTGGGATTCGCCGCTCTGAGACGTCTCCTTTTGTTTCTGTCAACAAGCCCTCTCCTACCCCCAGTGGCTTTGTGGTCTTGCCCGAGCATCTGAAGAACAGCTCCTACGTGAACAGGGATACTCTCCTTGGTCGACTCCGCGCCAAGGGTAGGCAGACTCACGCAAACATGATGAAGGCAGCCGAGGAGCACCATGCAGACTGCGGCCCGCAGGAACTTAAGCCTCGCGAATGGATTGTGCATGATCAACTAGGAAAAGTCCCACTTAGTGCCCCAGTTCAAGCAGCCAATGCTTATATCGACATCCCTCCGTACTCCCAATCTACCTTTAGCGAATCTGAACTTACTTGGATGCATAACAGCAACGTTTTCTTTAAAAATTTGTTTAACCCTAGGGCTGGTGTGATCGTTGCCAAAAATAACCAGACCAAGCCTAATGGTGACAAGGCCCCGTGGCACTGGAGTGATGTGGTTTGGCCTAGCTGGAAGCACTACTCTCAGAGTTATTCAGCCGGTCCGGACAATCTTTCGTTCATCATCCGTGATGGTATCATGAATGAGGACACTTTGAGCATCCTTAAATGGATCGTTCCCAAGAAAGAGCATCACATCGTGCACACTTTCACGCCGAAAGATGATGACTATTACTCTCTTCTTCAGAGTCCCAATGGCATTGGGGGAGCGTATCTTTGCATGAACTATGCAACCTCTCTGAAGTTCAAGACAATTACAGCCATTGAAGTGTTTTGGAGTGACGACTCGACCACCTGGACTATGATCCAGCGTCTTGGCTAACTGAATGGCACGGTGGACCGTCTTCAGACGAAATACACGAAAGGGTTATTTATTATTACTCTCGGATTTGGAGATGGCGTTCTCAACGTTGTCGAAAAGACGGTAATACTTACAATGATTAATCTTGCTTTTATTACATTGATAATAATTACTTCTGACGCACAACTGGTTGCAACTTCAACGGCAATTATTGAAACAATGTCTGCGTGGGAAGTCAAAATACGAATACTTATGAAATGAACGCTGTTGTCCTCCTATCGAAGAAGGCGAGAGCCTGTAGATTTTGTAAATAAATTTGCCAGCGAGGTAGTATGGGCTTATGTCCGAAAGCAGTTAGGGTTGGGGTAAAATGTATCTACATAATTTTAGATTGACAGTTATCATTTAATTCCAGTCGACATGGGACTTCGCAGCTACACGTAGTTGACGTTTAAAAAGATTGAAGCTCAGGAAAGATTAAAGGTCTCGAATCGAGCTTTCTTAAGTGTGAGTCTTCACTCATCTGGATCGTATGTACATGCAACCCACGCAACTGACTCTCCCCGCACTAGCGCTTCGTGATAGACGTTCTGCTGAAATATCAAAACGTTATGGTAGATGAGAGGAGAATGCATGCATGCAAAGTATACCTATGTACATAAAAACTGACCGAAAACCATACATGTACATGTACCATGGTCATCAACATCATGATCATAGCCCAAACTCCAACCCCATATTCCCCTAGGGGTCTGGTAGCACCACCATTGTCTTAAGCACCCCCCTCCCTCTTAGCATATTCATCCTCAATCCTCTCCTCATACAACGCATCCGCCTCCTCCTTACTCAATCCCCTCTGACTTTCCGTATCAGCAACCACCTCGATCGTATCCGCCGCTTCATACCCCGGCGCCGTGACCACTCCACCCGTCCCCGTTCCCACGCGACGACCGCTACTAGTCGAGTCGAAGACCGTGCTCGCTTCCCCGACTGACATGACTCCGGCGCTTCCCGTTTCGCCGGTTTGCGTCGCTGGTTCGGGCTGTTGTTGTTGGTTCTGGTCCTGTTTCGGGGCCGTGGGGGTTTGAACTTGATAGACGGTTTTGGGGAAGTTGACCATTTTGGTGGTTTTTATGCTCTTGGTTTCTTTGTTCTTGGTAGTGTGGTTAAAAGTATAATAATAATAATAAGATATCGTGGATTGATAAGTTGGGAGAGATTGAGATTCCGAGTTGACGATTTGATATATCCAGTGGATGTGGCTGTGTGGCTGCATGTGGCGAGTCACATACGTCAATGCCGGCACCGCCACAACAGAACTGAACGTTGAACCCCACCGCCACCATTCATCCGCGAAAGTCGATGTTCGGTTCTTCTCAAGTCTCAACCCTGATGCACGCTCTTTCCATGGCCGGCATGTGTCGCACTACATACAAAGTATCATGGGCCGTGCTCTATCCTCTCGAATTATGGAGCGAAAGGCCTGCAGCCATCTATCCCGAAACTGACGACTGTTGCCGAATGTTTGCTGACGCCGAGCCGTGCCGCGCCGCCTCGCTTTCCCACTCCGATACATTTATCCTTCTCTCGGCTGGGGATATCGAACATCTCAAAATACCCTAGCAACATTTCTAACTTCGATCGAGCACGGAAGTTTGTTTCAATCATGACACAAGCGTCTCGGAATGATAACAACTCTTGTAGAGAAGACCATATGCCGCCTTCCTCATCGACGAATATGTGTCGTAGAACATACACGCAAATGGCCACAGTCAGGTCATGCCAACCACCTTAAGGAGAAGGCGAATAAGGAACCATTTCTTCGGGTGTTTTGGCTCTGTGGTGGTCGAAATGAGTTGGCTATGGCCGTTTGTGCGTGCGTGGCCTCTCGGAATATGCGATCTTTTGTGTTGGAGTTGTTGTCATTGCGGAACGCTTGTGTCATGGTCGAATAGATTTTCATAGTCGGGATTCGAGATATTGCTAGTAAGTTTTGAGAGTGCAACAACTCGCCGAGGCACTCTCGACCTCGGCTGAACCTGCTCTCCGGTAAGGCTATTCCGTGAACTGAATACTGAGCCAACCCCCAAGTCTCCCAGTCTCCCAGCAGCGGATGAACCGAGATCGGCCGAACAGTAAGCAGGGCGCTTAGAACCCAATGAGCCGGGGGTGTTCGAACAATTCCTGTGCGATGTCCAGCGGATTGAATTGAAAGCTCTGCATACCATATCTGCAACTGACCAGGAGCAGCTCGTAACTACAGACTACAGAAGTAACAATCGGGTCAGGATTCATTGTAGTCTATGTACATATGCTAATGAATAGCAAGCAAAGAAGCAATATTTTGCGCTCGTCAGAACCAATCTCGTAGTATTCCGAGGCTCTTCCCAGATTTAAGTGCCGCAGTACAGAACCAACGTAATCGACCACCTAGTGGCGTGGGAATACAACGAAGTCGCGGCTGATCCCCAACTCCATTAAACTGAGCCCTTGATAAGTCCTTAATGAGATTATTCTGAATTAACTTCGCCAGGACATTGAAGGACTTGACGCCTATTATGCCCGACCCTCCCACATCTGGTGCACGTCGGCGGCCTGCCTTGTCTCGGCTGTGCATCCCTCTCCAGGTCCCCTCTCTGCTCTTCTACCTGTCTCGGCTGTGCATCCCTTTCCAGCTCCTCTCTCTGCTCTTCTACCCGTCGTTGTTGAACCTCAGCAGCACTGGGAACCGAACCCCCTCCAGTCTGTACGGATCGCCGTTTTTGTTGGCGGTCAACGAAGCGTTTGGCCCAATGGCCTCCCATTCTAACGGACTCGGCAGGACCCAGGCGTTCGGATAGTATCACCTCGGCGAGATGTCCAAGGGTCGATAAATCCAAGGGCTGACCACGTCTACCCATGTCCAGAGCCAAAGCGTAAAGCATTGACTCCTCCGTACGAGAGAGCTTGTTTCCATTGTAGCTTTCTGATCACGGGAGTACGCCTTCTAGTCGGCGTCGAAAGGTGTTCTCGGGAACATCGTATGCTTTAGCTGCCGCTTCTTTGCTTTGAAATTGGCCATCGTTGTAAGCGTTTATCGCTAACTGTATTCTTTCTTCTTTGGAAGTGGCATTCATGATGCACAGCGCTGTAGAAGGGATAAGTTAGAAAGCAAAATTAGGATTTGAGGTGCAGCGGATTCATTTTCCCCGCCACTTGGTGGCCGACTATCGCACAACATTTTGTAACGTACGATACATGTATCATACCTTGCGGCATTTGGTAACGACTCACAACCCGCACAAAGTACCATAGCTTACAGTACAGCGCAGTATCTAAACTGTAACTTTCAGTTTCCTACGTATCAATCACAATACATTACATTATTACACCCTCTTCTCCAACCTCAAGCCCAAGGCCCAAGAATCAGTGAAAAAGGAATTGTTGAAAAAACAGAGTTTTTTCTTTTTTGGTGCCAAAGAATACGCCTGTCAATGACCCGAAGGCCGTTGAACGGATTGTTCCGCCGCGCTGTGCAATGCAGGGCCCAATCCGTGGCGGACCGCCTTCTTGATCGCAGCCACCCAAACAAGGTAAGTATGAAGAAAGGAAAGAAAAGAAAATCCTAAGAGGACGGCGGCTGGGAGAGGTTCTTATATGTGTCGGTGGAGTGGGGAGTCTGCGCTAGTGCTAAGCGAGGCTTCGCAGGGAGGCTTTTATTGGCTGAGGTTGCTCGGGAGATTACTAATGTAGGCTTTGGTGGGGTCATGTGATTTTTATAGGAGGTGCATATCACATGACGACTATTTCTCTCTTCTCTTCTCTCCACTGTGCTCACTATTGGCATTCCCTTATCTAGCCGGCGGGTTGTCCGGAATTACTTTCTCCCTCTACGCGGAGAAACTATCTACAACTGTCAATCTCCGATCTCCGTTTCCGACAGTTAGAATTCCACCCGCCGTCTGAGTGCCTTTCGTCGCCAGTTTGTATGGATTCCCAAATCTGACCACCCGGATCCGTGATTTCACACTGGAATATCTCAACGCACAGAAAATATCAACTTTTCAGAGTGTAAACCACTGTCGTAACTCACTACGAGGAATTTACTGGTACCATTTTTATAATTATACGTTTCCGCTAGAAGAAGAGGGACCACAAAGTATGAATTGCTAAATGGAGCTCGACTCGACGACGGCTGCTACAGGAATATTTATGAGGTATTAAAAGGTGTGAAACAAAAAGTTTGTAAATTAGGCCTCGAGGAATAAGATGATATAACTTACAGGCTGATTGAGCGTTGTTAGGGTGAGAAAATCTGGGGTTGAAAAAAGGGTCAAAATCGTCGGAAACCTGTCGAGTTCACCAAAATGTTTTGGTGAGGAGCTGCGAAAGGCACTCAGACGGCGAATCCGATCGTACCAACTATCACGACGACTCAACCAACCACTTCACACCACTGCAACCACCAACAACCAGCAAAACGATCGGTGCTTCGCCGTCTGAGATTCTGAGATAAGCATTCCCATGCTATTCAATGTCCATGAAGGGAGTAGGGTTTACGGTTGATGGCTTCAGTCGTCTGTAACAATATTTGTATGCTGTGACTAGTCTGAATGATTGGTTCATGCTGGTCTATCGTCTGAGATGTACGTACAATACGAGAGGAGTGCTTTAACTCGCTTTAGCTTTCAAAGTGTCTGTTATGAAATCCCGAATACTCATAGTACTACTCTGTAATCTCAGGCATGAGTAATAGTGCAGAGTGGGTAATAGCTATGTGAGGTAGGATAACGAAAAAGGATAGTATTGCCAACGGTCGACGCCTCTCAGCATACCTTCTCCGGTAAGGTATGTTAAGTGAATTGGAGCAAGTCAGCTCCATGCTCAAGAACGACGGTTCGTCTTAGGTTCGACTTTTGACAACATGATTAGCGTTCCACCTGAAGTGTCCAAGCAATCCGTGCTTGTATGTCCCGGTGTGCACAGCCTCGGCAGCACAGGTTGGGATTTGGACCAGCCTCAAACCCCATCCTACTGATAATACCCTTGGTATCAGTAGCCATGTTTAACAACAGACGGCATATACGCAAGTCGTGCATGATATCCAATAGAGAGTATTTCCCTATTACTCGGCACTGAGAGCAAGACACGCATCCACAGCCAATCCGACCCTATAAACGGAGAAAAGAAGTAAGCAATCTGTCTCATGAATCACTAATTGATATCCATCGATACACTTACCTTCCTTCTTTCATTTTGACGACATCGTCAATGACGTCCCGATCCAGGTTGGGAAACATATTTGACAGCGTCTCCACGAGATTGTTATGCTCAACTCGGTGGATTTTCCGCGCTTCTGCTTCCTCAGCGCTCGCTTGGCGAGCTGAGGCATCTTGCGCGTCAAAAGCTCTATCCAAATTGCTTCGTTCCCCAGATCGACGATTCTCCCCACTACTACGCGGAGGCTGATAAACGTTCGGGGAAAGTCGTGGTGACGCCCCAGACGTCTGGTTCGTCCGTTCTGGCGAGCTGTCCGGCTCGTCCGAAAATATCCTTCCGATCGTTGTCAACGGTTTTTGAATCGTCCGCAGAAGACCTGCGACCGGCGCATTTTCCTCGTCACTGCTGGACTGTGGTGCTTCTCTTCCCCTTGCTTGTCGCTGGCTTTCAGCTGAGGTCCTTGCCGTGCTTTGCGAGCCACCGGGAGCGGCTCGGCTTTCCAGTTTCAATTGATATGATTCGGCTTTGCGATTTTGTTCTGCGATTGCCGAGACAGTTGCCTCCACATTTCGTTCGAACTCTTCATCGCTTACCGTCAAACTTGTCCGGTCAAGGGTCTCGATGAATTGGACGGCTCCGGACTGCGGTATATAGTTTAGCACTTGTACTCCACGCCGGGAAGGATTTTTTAACTTACCAATGATGATAAATAATAACCTGCTTCACCACCTAGCTTCTCCTGGTTGCGGAAACGGAGTATATACTGAATATTTGACACCAGATGGTTGGGATTGGCTTTTAGCACAACAAAGATGAGTAGCGGAATGAACGAGTCGGCCGACGTGTCAGCTTGCTTTGTATTCTTTAGTAGCCCTTGCAGAGGATGCCCGTTAGTAAATACTACCAAGTCGGGTGTCGTAAAAGAGAAATAACTCACCAAAGATGACCTTGCAGCAATTGAGAATGCAAATAACCTTATCACGGGGAGCCCGGTAGCTATTCATCTTTGAGAGTTCTATATACCTGGATGTCAGCGAGAACTGGTCTTGAGTGGACAATAACAATGCCTTGTAGAGAAGCTCACCTTGTTGTGCGAGAGACAAAAATCGACGACCATGAGCATTCATAGGTGGTATGTCAAGATGTTCCTCCCTCACCCAGCTGTATATTCCCATCTTTTGAGCTAGGACATCGTCGCGTTCAATATCTTCCTGATGTTGACCCCGTCTCCATGGCCCATGGCGTCTTTCGAGTTCACGTCGCTTGCTCCTACTGGCAGTCCTTGGAATAGCGGGCGGTGATGGTATAACCGGCGAGAAAGTTTGGGAATATAATCTATTCATAACAAGTTTCTCCATTCCCTCCTTTGCATTATCAAATTCGCTATCAGACACATTCCTCCAAATCTCGCACATGGCCATCTTATTGGTTATAAACACCAGGAAATCGCTGATGATCTTGACCTGCTCGTGGACCATCCATTGTCGCTTTCCAAATTCCATCAGAAAAGAGCGTAAGAACCGAGCAACAGGGTCTGCAGTGCGATGCCTTAGCTGCTCCAGGAACCGATGAAAATCGAACGGCTGGTCAGGTTCGGGTGCTGGCGGCGGGGGGACTGTGGAGGTGGATGTTCGTCGGTTCAATAGTGATCCTTCTTCAGCGGAGCCCCTGTATGAGGCCTTTTGAGGAGCCGTCTTTTGCGTCTCCGCGGAAGGCGACGGAGCATCCGTTGCGGGATTGGAGCTGATCGTATTCATGTGTTCCAGACTTGATTTTCGCGGTGGAAACTTGTTAGGACCCAAAAACTGCTCCGCCAATTCAAGTCTAGGCGACATAATCTCGCTGTGGCCATTACTCTGCGCAGAAGCTGTGAACTGTTCCATTATACTTTGGATCTCGGACCGCGATCCATCATCCTCGTCACCTTCGCCATTATGAGCACCGTTCTCCTCATCAGGATTACCACTTGTGGGAACCTTGGGTAGGTTCTTGTCGGTCTTCTCCGAGGTAAGATTTGCAGACAACGGTGGCTTCGAGTCAGGCTCAGTGTGCGATTCATCTTTTTCTGGAGGCGGCGGTGGTACATCGGAACTGGAGGATGGCGGCTTTCCTGTGTCGGTGTTAATGGATAGCGCTTCCAGGTTATTCGAAATAGATCCTTCCTGTATCCGGTCAGAATTCGGAGGCTCCTCTTTCGTTGGTGTCGCTGTCGCGTCTGGCGCTGGATTCGGCGGACTCTCGGCAGGGGTTTGCGAACTCTCCCTGTTCTCCTCCGCCATTACGGGGTCTTTTTGTAAATCTCCACCTGCTGACGACGGAGCATTATCTTGAGCCTTGGTCGCGGACTCAGAGGCCGTGCTCTGCGCTATACTTTGTTCACCTGCGCTCGCTTCATTGGTACTAGACGGCTGAGGGACTCCTTGCTCACCGGGAGTCGACGAAGCCGGTAACTCTGGAGCGGACATAAGTTATACGTGAATAAACCAAGGTCGGACGGGATATAGGGAATTAGAGATACAGAATGAAAAGGTCAAGCATCGTGAACTGTAGTCAGACAACCTCGACGGGTTCAACGAATTGCGTATGTTGAAGTAGTACGCCGTGATCTTTTGGGAGCTTAGAAGAGGCGACGGAAGCCTGGAGAACCTCAGGCGCCGACCAATCGGGGAAATACATAATCCGGGCCCGCCGTCAGAACCTCGGGCGGAGAAACTTCTTCCTTTCCTCTTCCTCTTCCATCTTGACATCCTCTACCATACATGCACCATCGCCATGTGCGGTATTTTCGTCTCCTTGAGCACGGCCTCATCCGTGCTTCCAAATGAAGAGACCTGCCGCATGCTACGAAACAGAGGACCTGACAGCTTCCAGGTACATACAAGCACCGTTCAGAAGGGGAACCTTAAGGTCACCGCTTCTCTTCAGCTTACCTTCCTCTCCACAGTCCTGTCTCTGAGAGGAGATCATGTGTACTCTCAACCACTGGTCGATGAAGCCAGTAAATCTGTTCTATGTTGGAATGGCGAAGCCTGGAAAGTAGCAGGCGAACGGGTTCAGGACAACGATACCGAATTGATCTTCAGCCTGTTCCTGCAGGCCGTGAGGCCGTATTATGATTCAGAGCAGTCAGAAATCACTACTACTGACCGTAAAGCCGCTGCTGCTCGGAGACTTGCGGACGTTGTTAGTAGTATTTCAGGGCCGTTTTCATTTGTGTTCTATGATGCATTCAACTCTAAATTGTTCTTTAGCAGGGACTGTCTCGGGAGGAGGTCTCTTCTCCGTGAATTCGATGATGCGGGTAATTTGAAAATTTGCAGCATTTGTGATGGCCTTTCCTCGTCGCGCTTCGAGGAGGTCGCCACGGATGGCTTGCATATGATTGACCTTGAGCATGTCTTGGAGCAAGGTGCGTCATGTTCCGAATCTGCTAAGGATGTATACTGTGCCGCTACGCTGTCATGGGATTCAGAGAATGTGCTGGAGTCGCCTCTCCCTCGTCTTGTATGTACATTCGAAATGAATTGAAGAGGATACAGCTGTGCTGACCAAGCAACGCAGAGAAACCCAATTCCAGCGATGAACAAAACTGTCCCAGAAGGAACACAACCACCACTTAATATTGATTCTCCGTCTATTGCAGAACTTGAACAAAAACTCCGACAGTCATTGGAATTGAGAGTACAGAACGTGCCACATCACCCTGATTCTGCTACGAAAAACGATGATGCTACCGTGGCCGTGCTGTTCTCTGGTGGCCTTGATTGTACAATCCTATCCAGATTATGTCATGATATCCTCCCGAGCAATGAGACAATCGATCTTCTCAACGTGGCTTTTGAGAACCCTCGCGTGGCAGCCGCGGCTGCGTCCGCGACTGCAGGGAAAAGAGCCCCAGCCAACTCCATTTACGAAAACTGCCCCGACCGCATAACCGGCCGAGCGGCATACGAAGAACTTCAGAAGGTCTGTCCCGACCGCAATTGGCGATTCGTCGCAGTAGACGTACCTTACGCCGAAACATTGGCACACAGAGACACAATTAAACGCCTAATGAGACCACACAATACGGAAATGGACTTGTCGATTGCCTGTGCATTGTACTTCGCGTCTCGCGGACAAGGCACGGCCGTCCAGACAAGGGATGGTAACGGCGGTGCCCAGTCCTCTCCTTACTCGACTCCCGCACGAGTCCTCCTCTCCGGCCTTGGGGCAGATGAGCTCTTCGCGGGCTACGCTCGACACGAAATGGCATTCACACGACGCGGCTTCGTCGGTCTCATCGACGAAATTAACCTGGACGTTACCCGTATCGGGAAGCGAAATCTTGGCCGAGATGATCGCGTCATTACGAACTGGGCCCGCGAGTGTCGATACCCGTACCTAGACGAGGAGTTCATGTCTTGGGTTCTGAGGAAGCCTGTATGGGAGAAGTGTGGCTTCGGTGTTGCCCACGAAATTCCTGGGGAAGATGACGTCGAACCCGCAAAAAAGGCACTACGCCTACTCGCCCTCAAACTCGGCATGAACCGCGTAGCCCGAGAAAAGAAACGAGCCATCCAATTCGGCTCCAGAACAGCCAAAATGGAAAGAGGAAAAACCAAAGGAACCGAGACCTTAGGCTGAATGAATGAAAACCCCATCACTACATACATACATACATACATACAATCCCTCTTTGCTACGGACCAATCCATCCCTGTCGAAACAAAGTCAAAAGTTAACCTCACCAGACCCAGCAGTGATGACAAGAACAATACCAGATACTTCCGAGACCCAGTCGGTATCCATGACTTCCAACACAACTCACCTCCAACCTCCTCCCCCTTCTTCCCGGTTTTATCATCTCATCCCTTCTCTTCCCTCCCTCGCTGGCCAGTCGCTACTTACTAAACTCACCTCCCACCCATCCAAGTCGGGACCTCGAACTGAGCTCCGGCTGGTCACATCCCCCCCTTCCATTTACCAACTTAACACTCCTACTTTCTCACCTCACCTCTGTTCGCAGCTGTTATTGTTGTTCAGAGGGAGAGGGCGAGATTGCGGTGCTGTTTTGTGGTGGTGTTGGGGTGGTTGGGTGGAGGTAGTAGTTAAGATAGGGTTGGGTTGTTGAGGAGTTGAGGCTGGGAGTTGTCGGTCGGTAGGTTGGTTGTTGGCTGTTGTTGGTTGGGATACTGGTGGTTGATGAAGGTAGTAAAGGCAAGTCTGAGCTGGTTCGTTCATTATTTACAGCTGGAATTTTGGCGCGTACATACATAGTTATGGCTTGACATACTAGTCAGACCTGACCGGCTCCTGTTCATGCGAGAAGATGGTCTACATACCTAACCAAACGGAGTCAATCAACTGAATGTATCTGTCAATCGATGTCGGTTACTGTGCTGTCTGGTGCTGATACCCTGGCTATACATAATGGCAAATACATACTAAACTTGGCCTCTCAAAGACTTAATCTGAACGTGAAGTACCATATTATTAGAGTGAACAAAAATAGTAGAGCGTACAATTCAAACAATCGAATAGCAACAGCCCATCCCATACCATACCATACCAGTAACCATTAATAGAACAAACCAGTACATAAACCACACCAGAACCGGCCCTGACGATGTAACAACAGTAAAGAGACACAGACCGTACAGATTGCAAGTAACGAATCAACAAAATGGCAAGAAACAGCATTCTTTTTTGGTGAAATCATCAAAGATACATAAGCCTTCTTTCTTTTTTTGTTATGTTTTTCGGAGTTTTTCATGATTTTTTTTTTTTTTTTTTTTTTTTTTTTTTTTTTTTTTTTTTTTTTTTTTTTTTTTTTTTTTTTTTTTTTTTTTGGTTTCTTCTTTTTCCTTTTATAATGATATGACTGGTACTCCAGAAATTCGGGTGATTTAAGGCTTTCTCAGCCCCCGCCCGTTGCAGAGCCCACGAACCAGAAAAATGTCATCATCAGAAAACAGCAAACAAGTAGCGCGTTAAAAAAAGCGAGCACCAATCAATCAATGAAAAATCAGGAAGTACCCTGGGCGACGCCCTTCCAGTACTCTTCGCGACGTCTCGAGTCCTCGAGTTCCTGCTCGAGTCTGGCAATCTTTGCCTCCATCGTGTCGTGTCGTTCAGTTTTCCGTGCACGAGACTTCCGAGCAGCTTCGGTGTTGCGAGCACGCTTGGCAGCGACAGGGTCTTTGGGGTCGTAGACGATTTCGGGTAGCTTCTTGCGTTGACGTCCACTGACACCGGAGACAGGAGAGGGTTTGGTGATGCCACGAGAAGGAGTGGATGGCGACTTGGTCCTGGTGGAAGGAGATACAGAAACGCGCGGTTTGGGCTTTGGGGCGGGTTTCGGCAAATCAAGAGGGAATGAATTGAACTCATCGGCGGGTAAGAGTGGCTCCCAAGTCTCCTGCTCAGGGAACAGATCGGTCTCGGTATTGATAATGGGAGATGGGTCTGTGCTGAAACATGCTGGAGAATGGAAAGGAGGTGTGGGTAGTTCCGTGGTAGATGCAGATGGCGGGGCAGAATTGTCCAACGTCAGGTCCTGGGGAGAGACAGTAACGCTATTCTGCAATTCCTGAGGCGAGACAGTACCCGAAGGCACGCTCGCTTCCGTTTCGTTCAACATGGTGCCGCTACTCTGCAAATCCTTAGGAGGAAGAAACGAAGAAGAATCCCCAAGAAGACCCATATTGTCATCGAATTCGTTGGCAAATTTAAGGAACTCGATTTCTGTGAATACATTATCAGTAAAGGAAACACATACAAGAACGAAGGGGCCATCGTACCCTGATCGAGATTGCGAGACATGACGGAGTAACTATTAACTCGCTGCTGCTGATGCTGATGCTGCTGATCCTGGGAAACAAAACCGGCACCAAGAAACGAAGAAACCGGAAGGCAATCGGAACGAAGCGGGGTAGAATTCAAAGGCGCAGAAGCGGCGACAGAACAAGACCAAGGGCTATGCGCCCAATTGGGACTAGACCGATACGAAGGCGACAGATGAGAACCGACAGACTGCGACGCAGGCCTGGTCAATCGGGGAGTCGGCAAAGGAACAGACGAGCAGGACGACGGAAACTGTTGTTGTTGTTGCTGTTGTTGTTGCTGCTGCTGCTGCTGAAATTGCTGTTCGAACAGACGAATTTGTTGCTGCAGAGCCAGATATCGTCTAAAATTGCGGACCAGGGGATGATTGTCTTTGTACGCAGGGGGAGGAGGCCTAAGGGCTGGAGTCGACAGCGGAGGAGCTGCACGCGAGTCCCTCAATGGAGGTTCTGGTTGCGAAGGGGCTTGCGCGGGCGGGAAGAGTACAAAGTCCTCCGGCACGTTGATCTCGTTGATGTTGATGTTGTCGTTGAATGAATTCAGAGCCAGAGGCTGCTGGGGCGGGGTTGAGGGAAGCCATTTTTGATGGTTATCCGTATTGGACGACGTGAAGTCGAATGAACTTGAGGGAAGCGAGACGCTATTGTCCAAGTTCAGAGGTTCTGTGGAAAGAAACTCTGGTGTAGACGGAATGGTGAAAGAGGTGGAAGAAGTAGTAGACGGTTGAAGATTCAAGAAGTCTGTCTCGTCAGAGAAAGACAAGGGCTCGACGGGGAGTGTGTTTAACAGTTCATCTTGGGCAGTGAATTCAGGAAACACCGAAGAAATGAAGTCAGGAATGGTGGAAAGAAAAGGCTACAGAATGGGAGAGGATAATTAGGGCTATAGTAGTGTAGTTGTTGAGAGAGAGGAGAGAGAGAGAGGAAAAGAAGATGGAGAGAAGAAAGAGAAAAAAAAAAAATATCAGGCATCAAAAACAAGCGGGAATTTCCCCCCGTCTTTATGGCCGATTTGTGCGCGCAAAAACCCCGCTGACTAATCCCGCCCTGGCCAACCAGAAACACAACACTAACCAAATAAAGTTAGCCTCAACCTGTCCGCTTGCGGAAGTTGTGACTCACAGCCCAATTCGCCAATCTGATTGGCTGCCGTCTTTTATCCCGTTGCGGTCTCCGACTTCGAAACTACTTATTTTTTTATGCTTCTTTTTGTTTAAATTCTTCCTTTCTGCTGCAGGCTGACGGAAATCTTTCCCTACTTGGTCCCCGCCAGGGGGGTTTTCATGCTGATCGTCCATTTAGGTCTTACGTCCTCTACCGTACTCTGTACTATGGACGACTGGATATCATAAGTCGGGCTACTAATGCGGTTAGTGTCTGTTGGCACAGGTACATCTATGCATAAGGTTGGCGCTTGGCATCCCACCTCAGCTCCCGCGGCTAGCCGACCCGCAGGCAATATCAAAGGCATACAGAATACAGATTTCCGTATCGAGGACTCCGTTGTCTATGATATGATGCAACGAGGTCATCTCGTAGAACTAATATTAAAAGTAGTAAGGATGGTTACTGGTGTGCCTTTCTGAGGCTTTCTTTCTCATTCCTCATTCAGAATTGGAGATCTCTTTGCCTGCTGCTCAGCCTCTGCTGGTTCATTGCAGACAGCTCTACATGTAGATCCCCGATTATACGAGTCTTTCATTGGAGCTGAAAGAAAGATCTGTTACGAGGTTCAGCGTAAGGAGCTCTGGGCTCTTACGCGGGAACTCGCACCGGCCAACAGCAGAACTTGTTCTGTCAATGATACGTTCATGTTGTACGGTAGGTATCATACTCTGGGAACACAGCCAGACATCATCAATTTGAAGAAGCGCTTGCTTGTCATCATGCGGATTCATGCCCAGACTTCAAAGATGAAACTAACAGCCTTTCCTATCTACTGCAGAGTCAGACCGGTCATGCTGACCGAGAATCAACAAGAACATGACCGTGGCAGAAACACACGAAACACTTCACAGCGTCAACGCACTTTCCAAAAGTAGCAAAACGGACAAATCCATGACCCTGACTGCCCCTGTTCAAGTTGTATCAACTTCTGCGTTGCCAGGTCCTGATACCCGAGTACAAAACCTTTCAAACGGATTTCTTTCCCATTCTCACTGGGTATCAACAAAAACTCAGCAAGCAATGGCAACCCGGAGTAACAAACGCAAACCAGGAGGTCATGACTCATGAGAAGAGTAGCAACAAAGTTCAAAAACCACAATGATCAATCTACTACTACTATGTATGATATGCAGTGCACAACGTGAACACGTTTGAATTAGATTCGGGTATCGTTGCGGAATTCATAAAGACTGGATTGTAGCCTCGAAGGCTCCAAAACACATTATTATGCAAGAAAAAATTATAAAAATGCAAGATAACGATGAAAGGAGAACCAGATTGATTAGGGTATATTATAGGTCTGATCCGGTCGGAAAATTCAAAAGAGTCAAAAGACAAGCTTAACCACAACAAACGGGATATCGAGAACGACAAGAAAGCATTACAAAAACACAAGGAAAAAGCAACAGGAGTAGGCACAAGTTTTTTTTTTTTTGCAAGATGATATCGGCAATCCATGCTGTCCACGCCACGTTATGAGCATGCAGGGTACATATATCGTTGGTCCCACCATATCTCAAACTCCACCACACGTCTCCGCCGTGGGCTTCACGCAGCAGCCTGCACAGGGGCAGCCGTCGGGGCCGCGCTACCGGCTTCAGACTCATTGGGCTTGGAAGCCTCCTCGGTCTTTGGTGTCTCAGCAGGAGCCTTGTCCTTCGATTCGACGGCGGTCTCCTTGTCGGCAGCAGCTTCCGCCTCCTTGTTCTCAGCAGCCTCCTTGATGGCAGGTTCAGACGACTTGGCCTCGCTGCTGGAAGGCGTCGTTGCCTTTTCCTTCTGCTTGTTCTCGGACTTGACGGCCTTGCTCGGCTTGCGGAAGATGCTGCCGAGCTTGTTCTTGGGCTTGGCATCGCCATCAGCGTTCTCACTGTCCGAGTTGTTACCCTTCTTCTCCTTCTTGGTACCGATGTTGCCGAAGAAAGAGGTACGGCGATTGTCCTTGGCGGGCGACTCAACGGGAGACTCCTTCGAAGGAGGACGCTCACCAGAAGCGTTCCCGTTCTCAGTTGCGGTTTCAGCGGCGGGCTTAGGGTTTTCTTCCTTAGGAGACTCCTGGACGGGATTGTCCAACTGAGGAGCGGTGTTGGGGATAGAGCTCTCGGCGGGTGCTGTTGCCTGCTTCTCCGTTTTCTCGTGACTGGGGCTTGCCACCTTTTGGAAGAAGTTGCCAAACAAGGAGGTGCGCTTGGACTTCGACTGAGCGTTCGAAGCAGGAGCAGCTTCGGATTTCTCAGGCTTCTCAGGCTTCTCCGTCTTCTCCTTCTTCTCTTCCTTAGGAGCCTCGGCGGGAGCGGTCTCTGTGTTTCCATTAGTTTCGTGTTCTTTGATTTCAAGTCTGCCATCAAGAATATGCTTACCCTTGGAAGCAGCCTCGGCGGCGGGAGCAGCAGCAGTAGACTCTGCAGGAGTCTCAGTGGAGGCTTCGGCAGGTTGAGCTTCGGCAGCCTTTTCGTCCTTCTTCTCTTCTTTCTTTTCTTCCTTCTCCTTCTTCTCTTCCGTCTTCTCTTCCTTCTTCTCCTCCTTGCCTTTCGCCTCCTCCTTCTTGTCTTCCTTCTTTTCCTCGGCCTCATCCTTCTTGCCGAGAAGGCCACCGAAGAGACTTGTCCTCTTGCGAGACTGAGAGCGGCTCTTGTTGCCCTTACTTGCTTCAGCCGGGGCCTTCTCCTCCTTTGGAGCTTCCTTGGAGGTCTCCTTCGACTTATCTTCTGCGGCCTCCTTGGAACCATCCTTGGCAGGTTCCTTAGAGTCAGCGGGCTTCTGAGAAGTCTGCGCAGCGGGATTGGCTATTGCATTTGTTAGAAGTGATACACTTTGAGACTAGGTAGTAAATGATATAACATACTCAGCTTCTTCAATTCGGCCTTGTAGCCCTCGCTGGAAGTGATGGCATCCTTCTCGGACTTGGCAAGCTCGGACTTGGTGTTCAGGGAAGCTACCCAGCCGTCACGTTCAGCAGCATTGGCAGCCTGGAAAGTGTGTTTCTGGCCATTGACCTTGAGGCTAAAGTCGTGAGGGCCTTCCTTGGAAATGTCGGAGACATCGGCCTAGAGGTCATATGTTAGATTATGCTATGAAAGTGCAGATATCAACAAAAAAACACTTACAAGCTTAATAATGGCCGCAGGAGCAGCCTTGTCCTCAGCACGCTTGACGGCGAAAAGCAGACCCTTGCCGGTCTGGGTAGCCCAAGCGGAGGTTGGGTTAGCGATAGCAGGCTTCTCATTCTGTTGGTAGGCGGTGAGATTCTTAGCCTCGACGGGCTCATCGCTCAGGTAGAAGAAACGCTTAGAGAAGCGGAAGGCCCTACAACATGCGTGGTTAGCAGACAAATAACATTTTCAATATGTTCAACTAAGAAACACTCACTTGACCAAACCAGGACCCTTGTGACCGAGAACACCCTCCGTAACGGGAGTGACCTTATCAGACTCTTTCGAGTCCTTGTTGTCCTTAGCATCCTTGGACTCCTCCTTCGGCTGCTCAGCGGGAGTTTCCTTAGAGGCCTCAGCGGCAGGAGCGGATTCAGCGGTCTCCTTGTTCTCCTTGGGGGCTTCAGCGGCGGGAGCTTCGGAGGCGGTGGGAGCCTCGGCAGCAGGCTTGTTCTCAGCGGGAGTGTCCTTGGGGGTTTCCGTAGCAGGAGCAGCAGCGGGAGTCTGCTCGACGGGCTTCTGTTGCTCAGACATGGTGATATCGAGCGAAGAGTATTATGTAATAGGATTAGAAATGTGAAGTTTACTACTAAAAAGTCGATAAGGCTCGTAAAAAAAAGAGCTGGGTATCTTTGGAGTTAGAGGATAGAAAGGGGGTATCTCAAAAAAAGACGAATTAAAAGAAAAAAAAAAGCCGACAGTATTAAAAGCGAAGTAAAAGACAAACAACAGGAAGCCTGAGGGGTATCAAATGAGAAAGAGAATATAATAAAAAAAATGAAAGGAAAAAAAGAGAAAAGGAAAGAAAGGGCTGCAGCTGCCGTAAGTAAGGTGGAAGTAGTAGGGAAAGATTAGTATAGGAAAGGAGGAAGTCAGTAAGTTGTGTTAAGAAGCAGGCAGTTTGGATATTTGGATATAGTTGTAAGGAAGAAGAAGAAGAAGAAGAAGAAGAAGAAGAAAAAGGAAGAAGAAAAAGAGAGGAAAGAAACGAAAGAAAAAAGAGGGACCAGGGGCGAGAAGGGAGAGGGAGGGTACAGAGTAAGGGGCAGATACGGAGAGTATCAGATAATAGGGAGATGAAGAGGTGGATGGGCGTACAGGACCGAAAAGGGAAGGGAGCTGCGGTAGTCTGTACTAGACCCGAGCCTAACAGTTGATTTTTCTTTTTAATAAAAGAAGTGGACAATTTTTTCTTAATTTTCTTCTTCTTCTTCTTCTTCAGAATTCTCGAAAAGAAATAGATATCTATCTATTATCCTGGGAAGACCTTGTCCAGACGGTAGTAGTATTTTGAATTTGATATATTTGATATATATGAGAGGAATCCAATATTTGATACAGTCAATAGTAGTTGTAGTGGCAAGTACGGAGTAAAAAAAGTGATAGAAAGACGAGAGTTGAAGTTGAAGTCTGCAGATTACTAAAAAAAAAAAAAAAAAAAAAAAAAAAAAACGGCTGTCAAATTCCCAAAGCAGATGATTCGATCAGCAGACCTAAAAGGGACATGACAATACATTACCGCCGTGTATTATAAACTGTACCAGATTTTGATCTGTAAATCCCGTAATCTTTCACCTATGTAATCATACCAATCATACCCATAGCCATGCGTCATGACGTCTTGGCTCGTACGTATTGAAGTATTTTTTTGGTTCCACCACGGGAAGGAATTGGTGGTACGGTATAACGGTACGGAGCTAGACGGTACCACTGAGATGTCTTCTCGTACTGACTGTAGGAGCACATACAATTGTACTCTGCAGAGACACGAATCTCCTTAAGAATCCTCAGTTACAAACATAACAATTCTTTAATTCTTTCGCCTGCAATAAGTCTCTAACGATATTAACTTCTCTTTGCTTCTTCACCAAGTGGGGTCCTAAAGAGCACCTACAGAAAGCCCTACTACGTACTCCGTAATCATACATGCTTGGCATTGCCGTCGGCCACTCACCGACTCAACTACACCATCTAAACTCCTAGAGTTGCATTAATTTGGAGCGATGGAGTCCACTAGTTAATAAGTAACTTACTATCTGTTCTATCTATATACATATGCATCTCCCTAATTTCGGAGTTCTCCATTCTGCTTAATTATTCCCTGTCAATCCCTTGCGTTTTTCCGAATCCCTGGCATTAAGAGCAAGCATACCGGTACTTCATTTCTTGCTAGACAGTAGACGTGGACGTGGACGTGGACTGTCGATGTTGTGGGAGTATGAGAGCACGAGTACGAGTACACGCGAAATATATGCCTACTCCTATCTGCAGGAACCCTTCCTCCCAAAATCGCTGCAACATGACCGAACGACAACAAACTGACAACAAACACCTGTAAATGCCGATGCTACCAGCAAACTATGTATGTACAACAACGCATCCCATTGAGATTGATCGAGATTCTCATCATTTGATCATGCCGCCGTAGTAAGAACATAACTGCAAATCAAATCAGATCAGATCAGCTTCGTCAGTCATCATCTCGCCATCAAACGGGTCACACCAAAACATACCTCGTAATGTTATCCATCCTCTCCGTCGTCAACTTCAAACTTATCGTCAACAACTCGCGCGCAATCCGAGGCTCGCGATCCCTCAGTTCATTCCACTTCTCCACGCTCAAACACCACGTCACGCAATCCTGCTCCGCCTTGACCGTTGCCGTCCGTCTCGTCTCACTGAAAAATGGCAATTCGCCGCACGGTCCCCCCGCAACAATCAACTCGAAGAACCTGCCCTGCGGCTGCTCGTACTCCGCCCGTAATATTCCGGATTCGAGAAGGTAGAACCCTTTCGGTACGTCGCCTTCGTGGTACAGTGTGCTCCCTGCCGCGTAGCGTTCTCGTTTGAAGTACGCACACACCGGGAACCAAAAATCCTCGTTTTCCGCCGTTAGTCCGTGGAACGTCTGCAGGAGGAGTGGTAACGGTTGTCGCATGCTTGACCATACAGGCGGTACGAGTAATGATTCGTCTTCGCGAAGCGTCGTTGTTGCCACATTCTGGAGGTGCTGACCCCGCGGCGAGCTGACTATGGTGTCTGCGAGCGAACTCGTGGGTGCTGCGCGCTGGCCGGGCACTTCCAGGTAATTAGACGACGGAACAGCGTTTTCCCGACTCAACAACGCCTCGCGACTGTAGAACACCTTCAAGTATTCATTCTCACAGAACTCCAGGACGGAATTGAGGTCCTCGAAAATCTGCACGCCACCAGGTCCAGCTTCGAAGAGTCCGACAGTCTGCAGACTTCTCCCAACGTCTCCCTCAACATCCAGTCCCGAGATAAGCATTTGCACGTTCCGTCTCCGCAAAATCCTGTTTATGCGTGTGAACGCTTCTGCCGCCGAGAAGTCCAAGCCATATACACGGGAGAAATCTAGAATGAGGAACCGAATCGGTCGTTCATTAAAGACCTCCTCCTCGATGAGCCCGCGTATCGTGCTCTCTACATTGACAATCGTCCCAAAGAACAAGTAGCCCCCGAGCTTCATAATAAGCGTTTGCTGGCCTGCCTCCTTCAAGAATTTCCGTTGGATCGGAGGCCTCCTGACCGTAGACCCAGTAATTCCACCTGAGTATGTAACCCGAATGGCTGACTTGCGCGATGTCTGCACAACAAAGCTCACACATGCAAGAATGATGCCGACGAAAATCCCAACAACAAAGTCCCAAGCGCCCATAGTCACGACGATTATGAGCACCTGCATTGCATTATTAGTTCCACACGCATTTTTGAACATGAATTTCGAAGAGGTCATAAATACCGTCAAATACTCGAGTTTGTGCAGCTTCCCCCAAGTATCAACCAATGCTTCCTCCATTAATTCAATACCGAGCATGAAAATGAGAGCCCCGACAACCATGACAGGAATGAACCCGATAATCACTGGACCAATGACCAGAATTCCTACCGTAGCAGCCGCAAGCATCACACCAGCCACACGCGAATTACCACCGCTGTCAATGAAGAGCAAACTATTAGTGTATACGAGGTAGTTCTAGGAATCCAGTCAGCTGTAGAAGAGTGCTCCTTTGAAATGGAAGAGACCGTACTTGTATGCTTCCCATAAAACCTGACATTGCGTTCGTCACCCCATGCGCAATGAGTTCTCGGTCGACATTCAAGTTATCTTCGCCAGTAGAAATACCCAACGCAGGGACATTAATCGGTACATGGAGCACGCCGAAGAAAGTGAGCGCGAACATAGCCGGGATTGTATCTACAAGAGCGCCCCAATCGACAACCGAAAAGTCTGCAAGACAGCGTCAACAAGCTTAACTCATTGTTTGAGATCGACCTTCCGAAAACCCACCATAGAGCGTATAAAAATGGTACCAGGGATTTGAAGACGAAGGAGTCGCGAATACCCATCCACCTTCGCGTAGGGTATCCATAGGCACATGCAAGATAAACTTGACAACGTAAAATATGGTCGCAACAGCAATGAAATAAGCACCAACAAGAAAATTCGATGGGACAACACGCTTAAGAACAAGAAGACCGATTGCAAGACCCAAGGGTATTGTCCAAAGGGCCAGAGTAGTCGGTTCCAGGACAAGCTTCTTCAGCGTCTCTAGGTTATATTCGAGAGGACCGGGTAACCGAGCAGCCACTTCGATGCCCGTGGCCACGAGAAACCAGCCCACTCCTCCAATGCATCCGATCAAGATGTGTCTTGGGAAAAAGCCGATGAGAGAGCCGAGTTTGCACGTACCCATCAAAAAGAAGACCAAGCCAGTCAAGACAGAACTAATGGAAAAGGATAATATGGTTGTAGCGAGAACGGCTCTCGGGTTCTCATAGCCCACTCTGTCAAGGACCATAAATGCCATCTTGTGGAAAAACGGGACAACCTCGATCATTTCGCTTCCGATTCCACCTTTGAAGATCGAGCCACCGAATGAAAAGACTAGCTGGGCGATAATGGTGCTAACATAGAACATGGATATTCCGTCCGACCCTAAATCGGAGAACATAGGTTCGCCTAGAGGAAACAGAATCAACCCATATGATAACGCGTCGAGTACATTAAGAAGAAGCCCAAGAAACACCGAAGGAAGCAAGCTAACAGGATGCACCACTCCCTCTTGCCATATTGCGCGTCTATTCCAGGCCTTCGGATTGGCTAGTAACCGGGCAAAGCTACCAATTCCCGAAAATGTTCCTGGCAATGTATTTCGTGGTCTTCCGCGAGCAGCGACCTGGTTCTCGACATCGCTGGTGACTCCGTAGCTCTGGTAGGAATCCGACTCTGGCTGCTTTGACAGCAGAGCTGTCCTCTCGGTCACATTGGAACCGAGTTCCTCATCATCGGTGATTGGAGGCAAGGAGCTAGGACGTTGACCGTTTTGCTGACCACTATCACGATGACGATCACTACCATCTGGACTCGAACTAGGATTACGGATCATTTCGGTCAAAGCCGAGGATCCGATGGCAGGAACAGCAGAATCCACGGCGCCTGTCCTAAGGGGGGACAGAGAGCTACCCGCGCCACCAGATTGAGTATTCTCGGCTTGCCGGTTCCGGTCGAATATGTTCAAGTTGGGAGAGATGGTAAAAGGTTCATTGGGAAGAGACCGTCCATTGAGTGACAGCGCGAGCGAGGCGAGCTCAGCCGACTGTTCTCGAACACCGTGAGAGGAATACTGTGCCGGGTCTAAGTGGCTCCCATCTGGTCAGTACTAGCGGGTGGAAGAAGAGAGGGAAGATTAAGGTGTAAGGTGAAGGTGAACAGGGCAATTGAACAGAGACAATACCCAAAGAGCCAAACACAGATCTATGATGGAATGATCGACCAGGAGTTTTTATGCTCCCACCACCATTGGCGGGGGAATCAGTTCGTAGCGCACCAGAAGAATTGGCATTATTGCTGGTCGGATCCGGGTATGGTTGGTCTGCGGCCGAAGAGGAGCCCTCCGAAGCTTGATCATGGGCGAATAAACCGCGCACATGGCGTGACAGATCCGGCGTAAAAGAGTCGCTGTGCGTACGAGATTTGAAAATGCCCATGGTCTCTCCGAGAGACACAATTGGATCTTCTTTTCTTTTTCTCTCTTTTTTAACTGTGAGCGATTGCGAAAGTTGATCGGATTTTTAAGCTTCAAAGATCAGCAATGCAGCACCGATGACGAAACCGCTCAGAGTCGTGACATTGCTTTTTGGAATAAATGATGAAAGCATTGAAACCGATGGAGGAAAAAAGAGAAAGGAAAAAAAAAAAAAAAAAAAAAAAAAAATCAGCAAGACAGAAAAAGTCAAGGGAAATGAATTAATATGAAGCCGTCAAAACCAGACAGTCCAGAAGTTGACTAAAAAAGCCTTTATCAGTATCAGCTATCATAGTGGCGCGTTAGTGGGAATCTAGAAGCCGAGCGATCAATTGATCGTTGAGTCCCACAGCGGAAGATGGAGAGATTCAATGAACTGAAGTCGAAAGCCAGAGCTACAGACATAGAATAATGAATTGAAGAGTCGTTGATGTCGGATGAATTGGAAGAGAAAAAACGACTTGAAGTTGTCGACATCGATGTTTGATGCCAGAGGTCTCGTCACGTGCTGCATAAATCACGGCATAAATCGCGGCATAAATCAGGGGTATCATATCTCGGAGAATAAAACAGCAACAAGCATCAAAAGGAGAAAGGAAGAAAGGGAAGTCTGGTCAATTCAACCTCTCCAAAAACCCCTGCGCAATCAATCTCTCCACATCTCCTTGTCGTACGTAGAGTTGACTACCCTTGGTCAGGTTGATGACCCTACCAGAATCAGCATGCATTCCCAACAGACTGGCAGAGAAAAAAAAAAAAAAAAAAAAAAAAAACCTACCCATACTCCGTCTGAATCTCCCCAGCATCCCTCAAAACCCTCACATCAATAAACAAATCCCTGGGCGGCTCCAACGACCCCGTAAGATCAATATCCGTCCACTGCCCCTTAAACCCCGCCAGCATATCACTATACAACCGGAAATACTCCTCTTCTTCGGGACTGAGCGAGCTGTGATTGTTAGTGTTATTGCTGCCACCACCAACATTACCACCACCACCACCAGCAGCAATACCACTACCACCATCGGCATTAGGCAGCTGCTGCTCCAAAACATCCACCCCATCCCAGCACATCTGCTCTAGTTTTTCTGTCCGTACGCGATGGTACGCGAGTAGACAGCGTTTGTTTCTGCGCATCGAGAGGTGGTCGACTAGGAGGGCGCATGCGACGGCTGGTTCGGCGGAGGGAGTGAAGGTGCCTTGAAAGGGTTCTAGTAAGGCGGTCACATCGCGGTCTAGGTCGCGGACTTCGCGGGTTACGGTGCGGACGAGTTCGGATTGGTATGGTGGGAGGTGGGCGAGGGATTGGGTGCGTTTGGCATGCTGGACCTGTGGTGTTTTCTGGTGAGTGGTCTTGGATTGACGAGGTGACTTGGGTCGGGATTATACCAATTTATTTCCTAATTCTCCGTACATTCTGAAAAGTAGTATTTTGCTTTGGTTTCTTTTAACATTTTACAGTGACATCAAAGTTGGCTTCAAGATCGATTGGTCTAAGCGTCTCAGCACGCACCACAGCTAAATTGATCCTTTTCAATCAGTGTTCCTACTGTCAATGAAGGTACATATGGAGCATCCTCTATCATTCCCAAATACTATTATTGCGCTAATAATTAACAGGAGACTGAGGAGAGCAATATAAAACAAGTCCAACTAGATCTAATTACAACAATAATAAACCAGACTGTCGCCTGTACAGACTCTAGCTTTTATCCGAAGCGCAGACGAACCATTAATATCACATCAGTAAGATAAAACAAAACATGGTACACTGTACCGAAGAGCAACAATAGACAGGTATCTCAATATGATGACAGGAACAACCAAAATCCCAACCCAGGTAAGTCAGAGACCAAAAGGAAAAAGGCGAAAACAGACAGAAACTCAAGTCATAACTTCATGGGATGTATGATATCAACAGACTAAGCCTCCCTTGCAAAACAATACATCGACTGCTTCTTTCTTAGAAGCCAAGTTGTGGGTCCAGCCAATGATCAAAGTCTTTCGAGTCATCAAAAGTAGGGTCATGAGTGAGACCCCACGAATCGTGTCCGTCAGGCCCGCTGTGGAAGTCAGATGAATAAGACGGCTCGAGAGTTTGGTAGGGCATGGAGGTCGGCGTCAAGGAGGGAGCGACGGGGAGGTAGCAATTCGTTGTAGGATCTTCCTGCCAATAGTACTGGAAGCTGTTGTAATCTTGGCTATCGACACCAGTACTGGGCGCTCTGTTCTGGAAGTTCAACGCCTGGGAGTCCAGATGTCCTTCGCCAGGTGCAGGAGCGGAAGTAGGAGGTTGGAGGAGATCGTGATGAGCGCTACCAGGGAGACCCGCAAGGGCTGAAGAAGAAAGGAGCTGTTGCTCGAGCTGAGACTCCGGCCTCTCTATTCTGCGGAACCGTACGTCCTCCACATGAGCACCCATGGCATTCGTTTGGACGGAGGTTTGAAGGTAATGTTGCGGCGGTTCTGGGGGCGTCATCATTCCTCCAGACAACGACAGCCATGAAGAACTGTCAAACGACGAGCTTGGTGTGTCAAGAGGAGTTGAGCCGCGACTGCCAAAGCTACTGTCAACCTCGGCGATACGGCCACTGTCCATATAAGAAGAGGCTGAGGCGTAATCGTCTATGTCTGGAGATTCACGCTCGATGCGCGGGGGAACTTGGTTTCTCTTCGTTGAGCCGCTGGTTTTAGCCGGCGCGAACTTGTAATCGGGATGCGCTTCTCGGTGGCTATCTCGTTCCTTCAAAGCCAGGAATTCGTACTTTTCTCGGATTGCAGGCTCCTCAAGCGGCCAGCTCATACCGCACACCTTTGAGACCACTTGGTGGTTATTCTGTGCGCACCATTCCTTGGCTCTTTCCGTGTATGCGGACCGATAGAGCATGAATGAATTCATTGGTCGTACGACCTTTCCTTTCCTGACGGCTTCCTGGCGACGTGTTTCGAGTGGCCGATTTACCAACGCCTCCATGTCTCTGATGGAGATATGGCTCATGTGCTTGGTCAACTCGCTGAGGGGTCCCGGTAGTTTAGGTCCGTCCGTGTCCTTGCCCCGACGGCGTCTGCTCTTCGTCTGCCTGCTCACTCTGACTCTGCCCTGTACACTCATGGGCACGCTTCTGGGAACAGGAGACGACCAGCGTGGTGGTGACCGTCTGCTCCCCAAGGCAAGAGCATCCTCGGCAGTCAGAGGGGGTGTGTTTGCCTGCTAATTATGTTCGTTAACACCCTTCAGGTGTTCGGATTGCCACAAATTGATCCACTCACGTAGTACTGGGAAGGCACATCCGTGATGCCATAGTAATCCACCTGGGGGTTTGACCCAATGTCTCCAGCAGTGGGAGACTGTGGAGGAGAAGGTTGCTGGTTACGGAGCAGTCTTGTCAAGACCATGGTCATATGAATCGGTGGCGATGTGCCGTGGTAGGATGGTAGGGTGGTAGGGTATAGAAGAGACAGGTCAATTGAGTTTTGTTGAAGTCAAGTGTCAAATTCCTATACTGGATATATATGACAATGACCTTCGCAAGACAAGTTGGAGGAAGAGAATGAAGAGGAAAGATGACCGAGAAGTAAAAAGGTATAAACGGGGTATATAATATAACTGTTTCTGAAGAGGAGGAAAAGGGAGAATGTCTGAGAACACAGGAAGATCAAGACAGGAATTGTGAGCGATGACCTGTAGAATAAGTAGGCGAATGCATTGCAGGCTTAATGTCCTGGTTTCGCATGGAGAGGCTAAGTTCCCGTTGCAGACACCCGTTCTAGATGCCGAACATGGGATCCCTGAACATTAGCTAGCGCCTGAGACATATGAGTGACATGACACCAAGAAGGGCCCTGGCGGCAGCGATGTCAGCAGAAATAAAAAAAATAAATTAAAAATACGATTTTAATATATAATAATAAAAAAATAAAAAATACTAACAATAGCGGATGAACGGAAACAGATGCGTACATCAGATCAGATGCAGGTGCATTTTAGAGGCCCAGGAGGAGGGAAATGAGCACTAGCCACCAAAGCAGTAGTAGTATACTGTATGGTCTGTCTTTGTTCCGCCGTTCTGGGACGGTTCTCTGAAACTCTCCTAGAATAGTTAGTTGGTTTCCTTTCGCATCAAGACTTCCAGGGGTAACTGGCGTTCCTGGAATTCACAGGGCTCTTCTTTGTTGCCAAATTTGGCCACATGTTGTTGCAACTTGCTGCATACACAATGTAGTAGTAGTGTAGGTTGAGGGCAGCAACGATGATATTGATGCCTATGTTTTCTGTATTGGGATGTTCTCTGAATGCAGTATTGTAATGGTTTCTTGTGCGGCAGATCAGGCCGAAGTCAAAGTCAAAATGCTGTTCGCGGAGCGTTATCCGGTTGGATAGTTCTCCCTCTCACATCCTCTCTTCTCCACGAACACTCCTGACTGCGTTAAGAGCATAGCATAGCATGACATAACCGCTGGTATGCGTTTCGTAGATAGAGAACGGCATGCGTAGGACGGCACGGGAATTAGACTGGTTGATCTGTTAGAATAGTTTGGATCAACAGCCGTTAGGCCATTAGCACCGCAATAGGAAAAGCCTAGTACTACTGTATTCAGTAGTCATCGCCGGGACAAAATGTTATAGGACAGAAATCGACATTGGCGGTTCCACAGGTTCGCACATCGAGGTTTCCCATAGGGTGGGAAACAAAAGTACCAATCGGCTTAGCTCTCTCCGCAGATTGGAAATCCTCCTCGCTTAGGCGACTCAAATCTCCTAAGACCCATCTATCCTAATTTGGCAATTTCGAGCTTCGGGGAAGAACAGAACATCTCCGATATCTAAACCACATTAAATTCGGATGCGGAATACGGAACGGATAAGAGACATGACAATTCATGATGGTCTAGCATTCGTAATAATAACAAATTAGCAATTATTATCACTGTGATGAATAGTCCTGCGAGGCATAGCGGCAAGAGAGTAGATAGTTGCTATTAGTTAGTACGGAGTATGTAGTCAACTGCTGTTACGTTCAAGGTAGCACCGCAGCCAGAAAGAGAGCTTCCTCTCAACAATCCAGGGTGAAAAAAGTAATAGTAAAAAGCGCATGAAGAAAGCTCACCATTGGCTTCTAGACAAATGCGTCTCAGTTGCAGACAGATTTCACCCAGCCCAAGACAGAGGGTTGGTTAGTGGAGGTGGCCAAGATCAGTGGCCAGTGCCAGATTGCCGTCAACCAACGGGTATTTACCTTCCAAAAGCTGATTGGGCAATGAACAGTGGAAGCCTGGAAAAGATAGTAAAGATTATCGGGCGTTGCATGGACACTGCTCTGGTTCCATCGAGCGTTATCTGAGCAAGTGGATTTGACGTGGAATGGAGATCGTTTCTGGGCAAAGAAAAAGAGGACTGTTGGTCACTAAAAGGTCACGTGCCCGGCGATCAACCTAAATGATTCTCCGTGCGGCGATTTTCAGTCAATCAACTTCCCGTGTTTGATGACAGCTTCCTTGCAACTATGATTTTTTGTCATCGCTATTGGACGATTAACCAAAGCTAAATTATTAGAAGTCACCAGTGAAAAAGCGTGTCGGAATCCTTGCTAGCACGGTAGACGCATTGACCTGCAGATTCTGGCCTATGCTGAATGATCTACGATGTACTAAGTCACTACATGTCTGTGTGGCAGTTCACCTGTCCGGCGGATGTACTCATTCCGGGTGATATACACTAGGCTACTGTACGGAGGAATAGCTCAGAAGTCAACCTGATCGGCCACATATTTGTCATTAGTACCAGCAGTAAGTATGTACAATCCAACCTGCAACTTCTTCATGTCGTTAGTTCTGAGATACCAATCGTCTGAACAGCTATCTTATTATCACAGCTAGCAGTCAGTGTCTTATCAGGTCTCTGCAGTGAACCGACCACAGTAAACGAACATCAGGATAAGCACAGAATAAGCAGTTTACCTTGCAATTAACAGTGGCATTTTTCTGCACCGCTGTGTATGCACGGAGTTCTAACATCCATGCCCGTCCCCAACCAATCCCAGAAGCCAGGTTCTATTTCTGTCATTACCATTTCAGGATTCTTGCCTGTAAGGTGTTACATGATGTTCTTCTAAAAAAGCTTGAGATCTGAGCCACATTGAGACGATAACAACGTGGACATTGCGCACCAGCAGAGAAAGTGTGCATGCAGATACAGGGATATGGCTCATGGCATTTGCCCGGGAACCCCGGCAAGTAGAGTGGCTGATGGACCTATCCATTGCGGTCAGGTGAATAATATTGACTGATCAGTCTGCGTGCAGCAGGTTATATACCGACTAAGCTGTTCATGAACTACTGCAGGACGGTTCGGTGACTGGGGTCTGAAACAAGCAGGGGGTTGTTTCAAGGGACTACTTGGCAAGGCCACTAGGTGGTAGGTGTTTCATGTTTTTTTATATATCATGAAGATGAAATGAGATTGGACAGCCATATTTGGACATGTTCGATTCTAGAATTTCATCATGCTTCCTGTTTCGTGATGTCTATACATAGGTACGTGGTATTCTCCATTTCATCATACGTCCTGCTGATGAGGAGGACAGTATGACTGCAAGTACGTTTTCGAGAGGAGAAAGTTGGGACTGTTGGGAAGAAGTGAGAGCATGCTGCATGATGTTACTTTCTATCATCGGCACCAAGATCGTCCTATCTACGGAGTAGTTTAGCAAAACTTGCTGCTCTGGGTAGTGAGAGCTCTTCCGCCCAGTATCCCGTATGGTACAGCGCAAATCTACCGGGCTCATTCCCGTTGACCGTGGGATAGCGCCATTACACCGGTGATTTCGTGGAAGTCCTCATCTACGTGCAGTACAGAGTCCAAAAGCTGACATTGGTACTTATGATGGCGAGAACCATTCCGCTTAGGGTTTAGCCCGCGAAGGTACTGTACAGTACGATTACATAGATCTTCATAACGAAGATCATCAACCCTAACCGCTGCTCAGTGCTCACTGCTCACAGACAATATTCCGCCCCTCCCACCCGGCGCATATGCCATTTGCAAATCACTATGGAGTCGACTGAATCCTATCATATCTCACCACCGGCCATTAAAGTTATAAAACCGGTTAATCTATCCCCTCACCCAGCACAAAGGAACCCAATCAAACCCCTGTCATTGCCGCTACCAACCACCACTTGTACCCCCACTCCCCAGAGGTCCAGATTGCGAACTTTAATAGACAATGCTATTGTCTCACTTTCTCCGAGTTTGCGGCTCGATGATACGGGGCTTCTGGCTTTGCCCTAAACCCTTTTCAGGGGCTGTTCGTTCGCGGTTGATCACGATACATAGTACATATTTGGAATTATGAACTATTATGATATTATGGTTGGTATCTGTGAGGCCTATGAAGTTAGTATATATTAATGCTCGTATTCATGCTGCTGATGACGTTTTCAGGTGTTACACAGTACACATACAATTCGGTATGGACCGGACTACGGTCAGACAGTGTTCATCTAGTTGACGCTCAGTGCTTCTACTCATTACGGATACATTATGATATTCAGATCTGGCAGCTGAATACGAGACCATGCCAGCAAACATGGCGATTGTTACGGATCAATGCCATTGTATTTGTTAACCGCCTGGACCTGCCAGCTCACCCACGTTCTCCCTATCTCCCACTAATTCATGGGGTTAAGAAATTGGAATCACTCCGACCTGCAGACTACTATGTACGTTAACTGTCTAATATCCCGCGACTATACGGAATACCGTGTTCTGCTCCGTGCTATGTAGTTACGTCTAAGCGCTGGAGCCACTCACATAGTGCTGAGCAGAGTACGATGATATTGAGCAATTGTACCCAGGGCTACGGGGAAATATAATAGCGCCGCTACTACTTATCAATTGACATCTAGTACTCCATACTCCGTAAAGACTGCATATCCCGTCCCTTCCGCACGCTTGACTGCTGCACATAATCAATACTTTTGCCGTTTTCATCAATATATTCATTCCTTATTACTGGCCACTATGGACGTAACTACCAGACTTACGCGGCATGAGCGTTGAGAACGATCAATGTCTCCGACGGCCACTTGACTTTCTCCGAATAACTACATTTTTATTATAATTGATTGTGCTAATTAGTTTCCGTACTAACTATGTACCTAATGTACAGTACGATATACCGAATGCGACAAACGAACCGTTGACTTACTCTTACCAGAATCCCGCATCCAGATGTCCAATGCATCTCAAATCACCATCATGAAATTGGCCAATCAATCTAAACATACACACATACATACTTGGAGATAGGTATAGGTACTGACTCATATCATTATTGCTGACCCTTGGGCCCCTTACTTTTGATACTGTCAGCTAGTACGGAGTAGGTATGATAGTCTGATACAAACCAACCAATCCAATCCAATCCAATACTAACAACCATTGTATCACATAATCCCATGATTTGACACCACGCTCGCCGCCCCAGACTCCAGTGTCCAGCGGCGAACTAACCACATCCGGATCCTGTCAAGAGTATGGAAGACTCGGGCAACCATAGATAGATACCATGATAGTATGTACGGAGTAGCACAGTAGTCGACAGCCCGTAGGCCTACACGGTATGGTCTCCGTGGCTGGCTGGCTGGCTATGGACTTAACCTTAACCTACTTAGGAAGACTTAGTAATTCTCCAGCGTGCGGATGATCCAGCCGGCGTGGCATGGGTACGTACTGTACTCGTTTGGTTGTGGTGGCCCTCGTGGGTACCGACCGACCGACCTGACCACTGTGTGCTCAGTGCTGTGTGTGTGGACTGTGGAGGATTCGGGTATCTTGAGCCGGTGGAGGGTCGGTGGGCCGTGACATACAGTACCACATACATACTTGACACGCTGCTGAATCCTGGTGTATGTATGTCTTCAGACTTCGAGTCTTGACTCTTGACTCTTCAGTGAGGAGTAGGTACAGACTGCAGACTGCAATTCTGCAATCTGCACTCTGCAGTAAATTCTACTAGCGGAAAATTCATTTGAATCCCCTTGCGGGTAGACTGCAGGCTGCCTGCAGGCTGCAGGTTGCAGCCATGTCGAGACTTGAAAGTCGAGACTCGACTCGAGTTGGTACCTGGTCCTACGGTATTATATCTGGACTCTGCATGTCTACAGTATGAACTCAGTACTGTGTACGGAGTACCTACTATCGTACCTTCTAGGCTTCTACTAGACTATTTGAACGGTCTAGCATAGAAGTAGGTACTGTATGTTGCAGTAAGCAATGACTACTGTGCAGGTACACTGTGCAGCTTAACAGGGGATACCCGCGCAGAACCTGAGCCAGAAGCTCAACCAGAGTGCACCAGACCACCTACATACCTCAGAATCAGGTGTGGAGTCAATTAATAATTTGAAAAATCTCATGTCCTCTCTAGTCTTACATGTATAGACCAGAGTAGGGGTCGGCAACGAGTACGAATCCAACGAATATTAACGGATTATTCGTTAAGTTAACGAATAAAACCCGCCCAGCCTGCTTAGTAATACGTCAACGAATAAAGGTCCTGTTATTCGTTTAATTATTCGTTTGATCCGTTTACTTAGGTTAGGTATGTAGGTAGGTTCGTGGACGCTGGTTCCTGGTAACTGGTTCACGGTAGCTGGTTCATGGAAACTGGTTCGTGGAGGCTGGGCTGGTTCATGGAGATTCAGACTATACCTACTCGTGCCAGACGCACCCGCGTAGGTGCGTCTGGCACGAGTATATATAAATCAAGCAGCAGACCCTTCTTCAGACAAATAACTACTATCTCGAAGCAACATCAGACGTCTCATGGTTTTTGCAGACCAGCGTGCGGCCCTGCGGGAGATTTCTACCTACCAGTCAACGAATACTAACGGATACTAATGAATACGAATTCGAATAAGCCCCTCTGAGGATCCTCGCGAATAACGAATAATCATCAAGGAATTTTAGCGAATACGAATAGGCAAAACCTTATTCGTTGTCGACCCCTAGACCAGAGTCACCAGACAAAACTGCACGGCAGAGAAGCTGCAATTTCTCCTCCCAGGACCCCTGGCGTTGGCACTGGCACTGGCACTGGTAACTGCCAACAACTCTGTACCGGTAGGTAAACACTGAGCACTGAACACTACGGAGTCCGGGCAGACCAACTCTCCAGCTCCAGGCTCCAGCAGGCTACTTACTACTATCTACATGCATGCAGGATCTGAGACTTGTGCTATTTTGAGCAATGGGCATAGGTAGGCCTACATTCATACCATCATACCATGGTCTTAGCCTTAGGTCTACTATGATATGATGATACGATAATACATACCGTAGCTACCAGCGTAGTAGGTTATGCAAATGGGTATGATATGCAGCTTAGGCTTAGGCTTAGATGCTACGGTAGGTACCTACATCATGAATTCATGATCCAACGTAGTGGGCCATGGCAGCTTGCCTATAGGCTATGATAGGTACTGCTGCCAGCGGCCAGGCCAGCCTGCCAGGGCCCCAGCAGACTGCAGCCAGTCTAAATTTGACGTATTGATGACTGGTATTGACGGGGTCCCTTACATACGGTAGAAGCCAGAGCTCAGATACAGATATGATACTACCTCTTGGTCGATACATGTCTAGGCCCTACAGGCTGCATACATACATACATACATACATGTATGATAGACGATGACGGCGAGTTGACCCCGGTCCCCGGCACCAGCAGGAGGATTAAGATTTCGAGAGCCTAGGCTACACGTAGGTATGGCAGACTCGAAGTCGAGGCTGGTTAGGTAGGTACGAGTATGGGTATGGGTATGGTTTCATGTTTCAGAGCTATGTTCAAGTCCAACCTGAACCTTCTATCATAGTTTCTATTATTATCACAACCTGCGCTGCGGCAGTCGACTGTCTGTCTGTCTGGTTCGTCTTCCTTGGGTTGTATCATAGTCGTAGTAGCAGTAGCAGTAGCGGATGCTGAAGTTGCAACCTCAGGCTCGACTATTCAAATGATTTGAAAATCAGGGCAACATAAGCAAGGGCAAAGCAAGGGAAGCAAGGGGAGCAAGGGCAAGGGCAAGGGCAAGGGTAAGAGCTCTCACTCAACATAGTTGGCAGGATTGATGGCTGGTCTCATCCAGCTGGGGCATCAACATCAAGTCGACGGGAATAGAAATAGAAACTCACTGGCTCATAGGTATCGTACCTACTAGTTACTATCATAGGTACAGATAGATAGCACGATAGCTAGGTATTTGATGGGACTAATCCACAGTATTGGCAGTCTGGTATGTATGTCAATGATTTGATAGGCAACATGAAACAATCTGAAAGCGTGTTCTTTGTTCCATTCCTGCTCGTATAGAATGTTCCTCGTGTTTCAGGTTTGGGTTTCTTTGAGTGATGGATCATCAAGTGGTCGGGGTGCATGTATAGAGAGCAGTGACATTAATAAAATCACCGACATCATTTAGGGAATTTTCTGTTTATAGCAGCAGTACCAATTTGTCGCTGTGATGATATGTTGGGGAGATAAACCATGGTACTGACAGTAGTATAGTAAGTAAACCTATGGAATAGGTGGTTAGATATCCCTAAGAAATGACCTATCATAACTCCCTTTTCCCGTGCCGTTCCCAGCCCTATTCAGTGTGGTAGTTAGTGTAGACAAAATGGAAATATCAAATACAAGGAAAAGCATGTCAGAAAGGGAAGAAACCACCATATCGCATACCGGGCTCCAGAAAACACAAACACAGCCGAATGTGCAAGGGATAATCGAAAGAGATGAGGTTCTATCGTTTTTGGAAAAAGAAAATCCCTCTTAGAACACCGTCTTCTCCCTTACCAAATCAAAAAAATCTGTAGCATAAGACCAAACCTCAGTAGTCGCGGATAGTATCAACACGACAATAACCAAGTTTTTGAAACCAGAGAAGGTCTCCAACAGTCCATAAGACAGAAAGCAAAAGAAGAGACAACCAATCGTAGACACTCGTAAGGCGACTTCGAGAATCCAAGCCTTACTACCCACCCACGTTACGGTTACCTTGGTTCGTTCTCAGACGGCGGCATCGGCGCAGGTTGCTGTTGACTCGCCGCCGACGATACCGGTGCAGGCGGCATTGGTGCAGGCTGTTGTTGTTGACTCACCACCGACGGTCCCAACAGCGGTACATCAAGAGGCGAAGAAGAAAACTTTGCAAATTGACTAGGCGCTCGCGGTTCAGTTTCCGCTTGCAGAATCGCATTTTCTCTTTGCCTGCGCTCCTCCTGTTCCGGGGACATGCTCTTCATGGGCGGTGGTATCGGCGCATCCGGCGAACTCCGTCCCATCAGCTTGGGACTAGGCTCGAGTTTCCGAACGGGCGGCATGACCGGCGCTCCCGCCAAACCGTGCGACGCTACATGTCGCGGAGAATGCTTAGTCGGGCTGATACCTGATAATGGGACGGATTGAGGATTTTGAGGAGGCGGGGACGAGTGGCTTGCAAACGTAGTGCTAGGTGTACCAAATGGATGGCCATTCTGGGCTGATGATGATGAAGGGCGGGTTGACGGGTCCGTCAGTGCAGCCTGACGTTGTCCGAAGGGTGTCCATGGTATCGAGTCATCCGGGGTTGCCGTCGACGAGAGGCCCGCTAGGGGACCCACGTCACGGTTACCTTGTGTAGGAGACATAGACGGTCGGTTATGGATGGGCGATGGCAAATTCGGGTTCTTAGCTGACTGAGACGAAGACGGTCGTTGGGAATCTAGGGGCCGATTTCCATGCGGAGATGTCTGCTGATCAGGTGGCAACGGGTTATGATTGAAACTCAGCGTCCGGGGTCTCCCTACAAATGAAGCAGGGCCATTTGCGCTTTTCGACGGAGAAGGAGGCACATGACGGTGGAAAGGTAATTGGCTGTGTGCGGTCAACGGGCGAGGCTCGGACGATGGCTGTGGGCGAGGTACAAACGAAGGCAAATCTGTCTGCGGGGTGACTGAATTCAGATGAGCGCCCTGCTTTTCCACTTTCACCGGAGACGGTGCAGCGTGCTGCTGGCGGTCGCCGCCTTCTTCCTGGCCGTTGGCATCAACCGTATCGCCGGCTGGGGATGGAGACGCTCCGAGACGAAACTTCAACGGAGGAAGTTTTGGAAGTCTCGCTTCCTCTTCTCGCCGTTTGCAGTCTTTACAGACAAATTGGAAATCCTCCCTTTCTGCCTCATCCTGCGCAATGCCGAGACACTTACTATGCTGCCACACACTGCACTTCTCACATGCGACACTATGTGAGCCGTCATCCAGATTCTCCCCATGCACGCCGCACCCGGAGCAATCAAAAACCCAGTGGTCATCATTACTGAGATCCTGTAGGCTTTTCTTCTGCTTCGCTAGTTCAGCCTGAAGATACCTTTCGGACGCCCTGCCCTCGCCCCGTTCGAGCTTCCTCTGTTCTTCCGCTATCCGTTCCAATTCTGCCTCATGCTGCTGGCGCTTTAATTCTCGGTCCTTCATGCGTCGCTCTCGGGACATGATCCGCGCATCTCTCTCTTCCTCCATCTTTCTCTGTTTCTCCTGCTCCTTGGCGGCAGCGGCTGACTCCGCTTCTTGTCTCCGAATAGCTTCAATTTCTTCCCTCTCGTGGCGTTCCCTGTCGGCTTTACTTGCGATCCGGCTAGACCTCTTTGCACCGGCGAGAAGTTGTAAGTTGAGGAGTTCCTTGTCACGTTTCGCTTTCTTGCGCTCTTGTCCCTCTTCGATGCTCTCCATGAACGGTAAGGTATGCTCCAAAAGCGAGTCTCGTAGAATTTTTTCGTTGGGGTCTTTAGTCTTCCGGATGGAGTCTACAAACTGTCGGTATTCGGCGAGCGTCACGGCAACACATTCCCATTCAAACTCTCCGGTGTATGCATCCGCTTCTTCATCGTATTCATCGTTGTCTTCATCGGAATCGCCGTAAAAGGCAGCAGCACCGGAGAGCTTCCTCCGCTTAGACGCCCGCATTGCCCTAGCGCTCTTGGCGACTGGTCTTGACTTGACAGGTTTCGAAGGGAGAGGAGGGTCGGTGCGACGATATAGTCTGTTGTCGTCTAGAACGTAGTAAGAACGGCCTTTGCGATCATAGCCCATTTCCTCCACACGCTAGACAGGACAGAGGACAATGGTCAACGATAAACCCAGAGAGCTGGTTGGACGTCCATTGTAGCGACTCACCCATTCAGTCTGCTCAAGTTCGCTGAGCTCGGGCATCCTCCGCCGAATGTTGTCCGGGTTTGCGAACGTCCATACGGTTAATTGGTTCAGAACGCGAAGCTTCAGAAAGATATCGAACTCTGAGAATTTCAAGGGCTCTTCGTCGTAACCAAACGGATTTTGTACATGGGGGGCTCTCCTATTGTACTGACGCCGTGTTTGTTCGTCGAAGTTGTCGTATCTAAAGGAACAGAGCACAATCGTCAGTTGTCCGTCCCATCCTGCTAAGCTGCTCGTAATTCGTCTGCGAAGGGTGCGTACGTAAGATCCCGGCGTGACGAAATGAATTTGAGCAGTCGCAATCCGATATCCAAAAGTCTCTCCGAAAACCCAGGCTTAAGGCATTCTTCCTCCAGTGTCTGCGATTGAAAATACCCGCCATCAGCATAAGCTCCTAGTTAAAAGCGAATTGCGACAGGAGCGTTCCGCAAGTAACACGAAAGAAACGAGGAGTGAGAAGCATACTTCAATATCGAAATTCTCATCGATCTTAAAAATCTGTCCAAAAATCTGAATAAACTGCATCAGATTCGCAAATTCCCAGCTATCCCTCAAACGCTTGAGCAACCCGTGCTCTTCGAATTGCTGCGGTTGTTGCTGATCGGGACTCTCATCTTGATGATGCTGGACTGGGGCGCCATTATCGTTGTTGTCAGAGCGGGTGCGCTTTCGTGAAACCATGGCCGTGGCATCAGAATCAAATGCGTGTGATAGATATAAACGGAGCGCTTCGGCGTATGCACCAAGGGGCCGTGCCAGGCGCGATACTTAGGTGGTTCTTACGGAGTACCTCCGATCTGATTCGGCTGGAATAATCGAGCTTCCAATCACCGTTGTGCTTCTTGTCCGCTTTGACTCCTTGCGAAGATGTCAATATAGCTTTAGGAGGCGACAGTGGGGAAATGGGACGAAGCTATGAGAACCGATCAAATCGATAAAAAGGATCAACTGGTCCCCGTTAGAGCTCTGTTTCAGAGTAGACAAAACCACGCGGGAAATCGAGAGATGAGGGTCCTGGATGAGCTCACCCGGTCATGTGACTATGCTGCCTACGGAGCCAACTGGTTAGAGGGCAGAAGAGCAGCATAGATTCTTGTTACGGCCTTTAAGCATCCTCCGTGAGTCCTTTGAACTCCTATCAATGGAATGTATCATTATATATGGAAGGAAGAAGGGAAGAGACATTCTTTTCGTGTATAGAAGCACTCATGCAAAGAAACTATCACACAGCAGTAAGCCATAGAGCATAAAGAATAAGACAAAACCAAAAAGGAAAACGAAAAAACGAAAAAACGATGCCTAAATCATGGTATCTCTCGCTCAAAGAAAGTCTATCAGCATCACGATCTCACAAGGAAGAATTGAGTCTGAACAAAGCTCGAAGGAAGAAAAAAAGCAAATGCACCCGCGCAATAACGAGAAAAAAGAAGCACACCAGCTCTGATCAATGCCGTCTGACAACCTGCGTATGTCCATGTTACATCAAGGTAGATAATATAGAAAAAAAGTACTGCACAGAAGAATAAAGGGAATAAAAGAGCAAAAATCAAGAAGAGGAAGATAGAAAAGAAGACAGAGCAAGCATAAAAAGACGCAGAACCTTTGATACATGGTCGATATAGAACTCCTCAAACCAACGCGCAAACCTTTTTTTTTGGGAGATGCAACAGAGGAAACAATAAGAACTGGAAAAAGGGGGAAGAAGGAGGAAAGAAGAAAAGAAGAAAGAGAAAGAAAAACCATGGCTAGTTTCGACTGGTTCTTTTGCCCTCTTCACTTTATTACCGCGTTGCCATGTAGTCAGAAATGTTGCGCCTCGTAATCCGTTTCGCCTAGAACCGTCCCATGCATATCGTAATGTTGCCGAATATATCAGGTATATTAGCGTAACTTTTTTTTTTTTTTTTTTTTTTTTTTTTTTTTTTTTTTTTTCTTCCTGTCCTTTACATGATAGCACCGGCTGTGCCATCAGAGACATTATCAGAAAGGTTGATCAGTAGTTGCGCGAGGCATCGTTTCGTGGCCGCATCGTCACGGAGAACCGAGGAGAAGGTAGCATCTCGAAGCGGTTCAGGAAGGCATTGCCGCAAAGCTTCCCGAGCCCTGCTATTATCGCTTAAACTGCGAGATTGTTAGAAAATATACCACTCAAGAAACAACTGCAAAGAAGAGTTAAGTAGTCCAACGTACCGAAGAAAGCAGCGCACAACATGCTTAAGAAGCCTCACGGTCTGTTGCTCCACAAGTTGAGTGACCATGTTGCTCAATACAGTTCCCACCGCGTAGAATCTTTCATATGTAGCGCATATATACGCAAGACCAATGTCGTCGAGTAATATCTTTTGCACGATGAAAATGGCCACTGTCTTGCTTAATTCCGAACCGGTCTCCATAATCCGGAGACAAAGAGGAATGATTTCGGTAGTGAGAAGGAAGTTGATGACGTCCGAGGAGTCATTCTTCACCAGAGCCCCAATCACACCCAAGGAGGTGAGACGCAGATATTCAAACGGCCGTGACTTCGAAGTGGTATTGAGGAAAGGATAGAGGAAGAGAGGAATATGAGCTGTGGGTAGAGAAACAAGGGTTAGCTTCCTGCAACGAATGAAGTTGCTTTATTTTTTTTAATGTACATACCGTTAAGGAACAGTGTTCGGGTTTCATTGTGAGACGCAACACACTGCAACAAAGCCAACGCGTTACAGACTCGATTCGAAGCAGCGGCAGTCAACTGAGAAGGGTTCAAGAGCGGGTAGACAGAAATTATTTCCTGTAATAAAGCAGTCATAACGCCTACGAGAAATGACAAGAACAATGTCAGCCAACTTGCACGAAGCTTCCCTTAAACAACAAATGCGATGCAACAAAGCCATACCGAAAGAGTGCCAAATAACCAAAGCAAGTTCCGGAACCTGCTCCCTCTTTTTGCTGAGTTCCATGAGCGCCGCCTCCCTACGTGTCGGATCCAGTAACTCAGCAACCCAGATGAAGACTTTGCGATTCTCGTCGCTAATTCCACCGTCCGCAACCGATACTGCATTCGTCAGTGCACCGCCGTCGCCGTTCAACCCAGCATGAGACAGATTCCCGGGGACATTGCCGGCCATTGCGATACGGTTGTAATGTTGTTGTTGGGCAGCGGCGGCGGCGGCGGCGGCAGCTTGAACCTGAGCATGCTGCTGGGCGACAAAGGAGGGATGCTGTTGGTGCTGCTGGGCCTGATGATGGTGCGCCGGATGAGGATGGTGGTGGTGCTGCTGTTGGTGCGGGTGGTGGTGGTGCTGGTGCTGCAGCCAAGACGGATCAGCTTGCGGATACTGATGTTGGTGGGAGAAGACGTGCTGAGTCTGCGTTTGGAGCATGGCGACCGGCGGAGGATCGCGGGAAAGGACGGGGGCGGCGTTTTGGCGAGATGAGCTCAGTCAGTCAGTCAGTCAGTCAGTCAGTCCTGGACAAATTGATATGAGCGGGAAGAGGATATGTATGGCAAGGGTATTAAGTAGGCGCGTGTATATAATAAGGACAGAGAAAAGTAATGCCAAAACTAAGTCATGAATAAAGAGGCTTTCTTAAAGCGACAGGTTAGAGTAGTGGTAGTAGTAGTCAGTAGGCTCTGGTCGGTTGAAGAAGCGGGAATCGAGGAAAGGAAGAGAAACAGATCTCGTAATATTACGCTGCAGTCTGTATATAGATGCGTATTATCACGGCAAGAGATACGTACTCTGTATTGATAGTCAGTGACTTTCTTTCTTTTTTCTTTCTTTCTTTCTTAAAGAAAATGCATTGGGATATTTTGCCGAGTTCTCTTTCTTACAGAGTATATTAGAAAACAACAATATCAAAGACTTCTGAATTCGTCCGCTTCAATTGATACGGAGTACAGTACAGTGGTATGTAAGGTATTGTTGTATATCAAACACTCAGAAACACCATCAATATGACAGAAACATAAACTCATCAAACCATCTCGCATAAAAAAGTCGTCATAATAATACAAAATTCTGGGTTTCAACAATCCAAGAAAACATAAATTTTTAAGCCGGAACGAGAAAGCTTGCCGCTATTAGTATCGACGAGGCCTTGACCGTCGAGATCTTGACCGTCGTGACCGTCGCGTTCGTGGATCTGTACTTGCGGTGCCTATATTGATTGAAAAGACAAGAAGTTAGCAATGCACATCAAGGAAAAACAGAAAAACAGATAACGCTCGCACACATACTGCTCTCGGTATACGTATATCTGTCGGACGGATACACATAAGACGACGACGCTGTGGTGCTGGTGTAATCGCTCTTCTCATTATGATGCTCGTCGTGTCTTCTCCTCAACCCCAAGCACAGCGCAATCGCGCCAATTATGATCCCAATTGAAGCCAACGGGCCCATCCCACTCGAACTCGTTCGGCGCTCATAAGGCCCAGAACCATACCAGGTACGCCCGCCAGGCCTACGTCGGCCCGCGAAGGCGGCGGCTGCGGCACCGGTGGGGGGCCCGTAATGATGCCGAGAATAACGTTCTTCGACGAATCCGGAGTCCGCGCTATTTTGGCCACGGCCGCGCATGCAGAACAGGAAGAACGCCAGGACGATCACACCGGCAATGGTACCAATGACGATACCAGCAATTGCACCGCCGCTTATACCATTATTATTCGACGAACTGGCTCTCGTTGCTCCTCCATCTGAGCCTACTGGTGAAACGAAAGGTTGTGTGGCCGTTGCAGAGGGGCCGCTGCTCGTGGGACGGCCGGGTTCGGTTGGGTTAGCGGAGGAGCTTCCCTGAACACACTCCCCATTCACACAGTCGAACGCAGCCTCGCAGCATCTGTTGGCGCACGAGATCTCTCCGATATCAGCCCTGCAAGTGGCTGAAGGAGCTGGGGTTATCTGACTGGTCCCCGTCGTGGTAGTGGTACCCTTGACACACTCTGGCTCTCCGTCATCGAGGTAGTGGCAGGACTCGTCGGATTTACAGCAAAGCCAGCCTTGATAACCACATGGATTCGCGCAACGTTTTTCGAGCCCGAATACCTCTGTACCGTTTTGGCTCTCATGGTGTTTTCTCAGTTCGTCTTCAACCGTACCATCCCGTTTTATCTCATTGCCGTCTGGGTGGCTTTTCGGACCGTCTCCGTTCGAATCGTCCTCTTTTTGATCATTTTCATCCAATTCTCGCACCTCCAAGTAAGTCGGCCGCCGATCATTTCCTTCAAGAGTATCTTCCTTCACGTCATTCTCTCCCAGATCTTTCTCCTGCAGACCTCTATCCAATTGCAACGGTGACGAGCAAACGGATTGCAATTGACTCCAGAGAAGTATGACTGTCGGTAATAAGCTGGAAATTCGCATGACGAAGGGGATGTTGGATTGCAAAATGACTCTGGAAGGACGGCAATTCCCTTGAGCCAGAAACGCCCTTGCGACAACACCAGCCCTGGAACCTAACAATCACGGCCAATTCGTCCAAAGGAAAAGCAAATTGTCGTTCTCGAATCTCTGGGAGTGTTCAATGGCAGTAAAATGAGTGAATTGCGAAGTACGACAGGGAGAAGACGCTGTACTTAGTAGAAAGAGAGTAACAGAACAACAACAACAACAACAGAAAGAGAGCAAAAGGAAGAGAAGAGAAGAAAAAGTGAGAAACGAAGAAAAAGGGCACTCAATCTCAGCTCACCGTATCTTGCCCTTTTTTTTTTCTTTTCTTTACTTTTCTTGCTCTCAGAGAGACATGACATTGATGTTTTTTTCCCAGCCTCCTCATACCCTACACCCAACCACCAAGATTTCGCAACCAATCAACACAGTGGCAATGCCGCTATAAATAATGCAAAATGCAGGGAGCAAAGTAGGGTTTAATAAAATTAAAGTAGGACCGATTGAAGCAAAACAAAAAAAAGGTTGGAACATGTATGGATTTGATTGTGTACCAGTCCTCTAAGAGAGCTGTACAAAAACGGTCCAGACCCGCGCTGCAGGTATGACACTCAATGCCCTAGATTCATTCAACAGAACCAGACAGAACGAACTTGCTATAAACACCATCGGAACTCCTATAAATATAGTCGTACAAGTGTCAAACACAGATTATATAGTGACATCCAGAATTTTAAATCATGCAATGCAATCAATCGTACAATCATCAAATAAACATCCCAGTAACCGCAACCACCAACCCAAGCACCAAATCCCGAAGACATGAAGTCGTCGACATCCCCCCCGTAGTCCTACTCCTACTCCTTCCAGGCGCATAGCCAGCATTACTACTAGCCGCCCCACCTCCGCCCCCATAGCTATTACAATTTCCCAATTGCAACCCATGGCAAGCTTCCATACTCAAACTGGAGCAAGTAGCGGTAGCAGCCGACGGCTCCGCCGCACCGGGAACGGTCACCCCCGCACCTCCACCCCCGGCAACCGTAACCCCGTACCGATGCTCCAGGGCCGAGGTGCATTTCGCAAACTCCGACTGGCACGCAGAGTAGTACGCGGCGCAAGTCGCGGAGTTCGCGAACGTCGTCGGAACATAGATGAACGGGTATGCTGCGTCTGATAGCGTCGATCCGACTATTTCAGGACCCTGCGCTTGGCCCTGGCCCTGTGAATCTGAACCTGACTTTGTCTGCGTTGCGCTGGTAGGTTGTGGGAACATGAAGCTGCTCGTCGATGACGTTTTTCGCGTAGTACCACCACCACCACTTCCTCCACCGGACCCGGTCGCGGTCGCGGTAGTCATCCCTGGTCCCCCCGCTCCGCCTCCGGCTGATGACAACGTCCCCGTACAAACAACCCCAGTCGGACAACAGGCAAGATTGGACGCATCGTCTCTAGTACAATTTAGGCCGTTTTCGCAACACACGCGCGGATTTCCCATGTTACTGCACGGGTTGTATCCCTTCGGGCAGGTGTCTTTGCCGCGCTTCTGTAGGATTTGGAGCACTCCGAAGGCTCTCTGGCTATTGCGCATTTGAGTCGTTGGTGCATCTTGCGGGTGGTGGAATGGTAGGTATGTTGGTGTTGGGGATGGTGTTATTATTGCCGATCTGGATCTGGTGGTGGTGGTAGTGGTGGCCGCTGATGCGAGGAGTGCGAATGGTAGGAGGAGTAATCGGCGCCATGTTTTCATTTTTGGGCAATAATGGCAATGGAAATGACTGGGGACAACCGGCCAGCAGTGTCGGGATTCCTTGTTTTTGCTCGGCCCTCCTCCTCCTCAAGGTTACTGATTCGTCGCAATAATGCGCGGTACTAACTTCCAATCGTTGTCGTGTTAGGGTTGATCAAATGCGACTCGGGTAAGTAAACAAACGGTAACCAAGGGCAACAACAGTTAATTGACAGAGTTTAGGATGATAACTTTAGTAGATCTTCAATTCGAGATTGCAGTTTTATTTAGGTCACCCAAGTTGAATTTCGGATTCAGAATAAAGACAGATTTTAAAGATCGAAGCAAGCCAAACCTTTGAAATAATTCTGCATGTAAAGTATGGAGCTTCAGATGCCACGGCAACGAAAATAAATGGATCATCTTGGGGGTAAGCGCTAATCGTGCGACAACCAGTTCACAACAGGACCCATCATTTTTCCTCCTCGCTTGCTTCAGACTTCAGAGTATGTATCAATTATCAGTATATTTGTGTGTGCAGCGCAGCGTGCTATTAGCTTACATGTCGTCGTTCTCACTCAGAGAGTCAGAGTCTCAGTTGTCCGATGGGAATCATTATTGATCAAAACGGTACCATGCCTAAAAGCGGCCACGTAAAACGATCTAACCCGACAGCTTAACGGCCCTTTCGAATACCTACAGAGCGCATGTCCAATGTGTCGGAGATTCCAAGTTGACTCCAGATATGAGGGAAAGCGGGAAGAAGCAAGATCCATGCGCTAACCAAAATAGGACAGGTCACATGATAGAAATAGCCCCACTCGACCTTCCCCTAACCGCTTGCCAGCCAGTCTTCGGGGCCGGTTCTTTTCATTCCAACCCCTTGTCACGACTCACAAGTTACCAACCCAGTTAGGAAAACGAACTCCAACTGTTCCTTTACCATTTTCTCATTCCCTTTCTCTAAATTCTCTTCTTGATCTGAACCTCTTCGAGCCACAATGGCACCTAAACTAAACGATCTTGTAAGCTCCGGTTGTCTAATAGTAATTCCAGAATCGGGTCTCAACTGGTTCTCACCTAACCTAATGTAATAGCCTGAATATCGTTCCTACTTAGAAGACGTTCCATCTCGTCGCATTGAACTTCCGCCGTATGAGCTGGTTAGTATCCTCTACATGTATCTATTCTGAAATAGTTACTAACTGGCCGTGCAAGGTTACCTTTGAGACTAAAGATGGTGTTCAGCAGGAGGGCGTCTACATCTGTCCTGGCGAGGTATTTTGCCGTGTACCCCGCTGCCTTGTGAGTCGTGAACTATATACTAAGCCAATTCTCTACTACGAAGTAGTACTGATTGGGTTCCAGGCTCGATGCGACTCGACCACAAACCTGCGAAAACATGTTGGGAAGCATCAGGGCTATGTTGTAGCACCTGGCAAGGATGGAGCCATGTCTGTTGCCGCGAGGGACATTGCTCAGAGTAAGAAGTTTTACTCTTTTGATTGGCTCTGAGCTTGTACTCAACTGGCTTTAGGCTTCTTTATCTCACTTTACTCGAGGGAGGCGACGGCCAGTGCCTCTGAGAAAACTCCGGTTAAGACACCCACCAAGCGCAAGGCAGAGGCCGAGTAAGTATTTAACTCCGTTATGCTACCTTGCCAAAATGCTGACCAGTCTCTTAGAGCCACAGAGGATGCCACCGACACTTCTAGCAGTATGAGAGAGGCAGCTATCAGTGCCTCTAAGAGAACTCCGGTTCAGGCACCCACGAAACGCAAGGCAGAGGCTAAGTAGGTATTTTTGTCTTTTCATGACACCAATTGCCGGTACGCTGACTACTTTTCAGTGCCACCAAGGATGCCCCTAGCAGCACGAGGGAGGCGGCAATCAGTGCATCTAAGAAGACTCCGGTTCAGACATCAAATGAGCGTATGGCAGAGGTTACGGAAGAGGCTAAGTAAATACCTTAATTCTAGTATTACCAATCGCCAACATTCTGACCAACTCCAAGTGCCACCAAGAATGCCACCGATACCGCTAGCAACATGAGGGAGGCAGCAATTAGTGCCTCTAAGGAAACCCCGATTCAGATACCCAATAAACACAAGGCAGAGGTTAAGTAAGCATGATAGTTCCTTCATGTTATCAATTGGCGGTATGCTGACCACTTCTCAGTGTCACCGAGGATGTCACCGACTCCCCCAGCAGCATCAGGGAGGCAGCAATCAATGCCTCCAAGCAAACTCCGGTTAAGGCATTTAATAAATACATCGCGGAGACCAAGGCAGCGGATGAGACCCTTAAGTAAGTATTCGAATTCTATCACAAATTGCCAACATGCTGACCAATTCTCAGCTCCACCGAGGATGCCACCGGCACCCCTAGCAACATGAGGGAGGCGGCAACCGATGCCTCCGAGAAAGCCCCGGTTAGGACGTCCACCAAGCGCAAGGCAGAGAATAATGTAGAGGCCGAGTAAGTGTTGAAGCCCTAATATTACCAATTGTCAACACGCTGACAAGTTTTCAGGTTCACCAAGGATGTCACCGGCACCCCTGATAGTCACGCTCGCCCTGAACTGTTCAGAAACTCAAAAGGAGACGTAAGTATGAATTAGAATGAATTCACAAGAGCGTTACTAACTATAAGTAACAGTTGGACATCAAAGCAATTCGCCGCTACGGATCGGACAAGTCTGGTTCCCGCGCACCATGCAAATCTTGCCGCACTGCTAAGAGGTGTAAGTCGTCACAAACAACTGACTATTTGACGATCCGCTCCTAACCGGTTTTCAGATTGTGCAACCACTGAAGTCTGTGACTTCTGGCAATACTTCAATCTTGGAAATGAGGATTCTGGAAATGGTTCAGATTCGCTTGAAGCTGGTAATATTGAACAGTCCCCGCCCGAGGATAAAGGGAAGAAGTACATAAGAACCATGTCTCCACGACGAGTCCCGATACTTTATATATAGCACGCTGGAGATCTTAATATTATCATAGTACATACATCATGGGCGATATTAGCTGGCTGAATCGCTGTTCCAACCAATCAATTCTCGTAAAAGAAAACCTCTTTGTACAATGTACTTCGCTATATTCGAGGGACTTGCTCGCAGGTAGCCTATGTTAGGGCAGGTAGCTTGATCATAGATTTCCCAGACCTCTACCGATTTGCCCCAGCAGAATACATAAGACTCGACTCTTGATGTTCCTTTTGTAGACACCGGGTTTGGATGTCAGTGCCAAGTAAATCGATACGTGTATGGAATAATATGGATAACCTTGTACGAAAAACTATCATACCTGTCTCTGACTTGCTCATCCAATGCTTGAATGCCCGTGCCCTAACTTTGTTCAGTACGGGTCCAAAACTAGTTACAGATTGATTGCTACCATTTGAACTTGACATTTTACGTGTATTTGTATGAAATAACAATAGTAGCAGCTGGTATGGCAAATATTATTGATTATATATTATTTATTTATCTAGATCGTCACATCGGAACACATTCTCCAGAAACTGTAAAACCCATTACCCATCCAAATAAATACCAACATGCAGCAATAACCCAAAACACATCGAATCATAACAAACCAACCAGAACAGTCATCCTCCTGACTACATACAACGCAAAATCACTGAATAGTAATCTTCTTCGTAGCCGGAGCACCAGCCTTAGGCACCGTAACAGACAAAATGCCATTCTTCAAACTGGCCTTAACATTGTCCTGATCGACCCGGCTGGGGAAGTTGAAAATCCGCTGAAACTCTCCGGTGCTGCGCTCGCTAACCCAGTACCTGTGGCCTGCATCTTCGCCGGTCCTCCTGTTGGAGTGGTTGGGAGAGCGGTATTCGCGCTCAGAGTGACCCTTGATCACCAGAGTCTGGGGGTCGGAGAATTCAATGTCGACGTTCTTCTGGAGGGCGCCCGGGAGCTCGCCGTCTAGGTGGTAGGTGTTTTCGGTCTCGCGGACGTCGAAGCGGGGAGTGATTGAGTGCAGTGAAGGGGTTTGAAGGTCCCTGCTTGCACGGTGGGAGTCGTAGTCGTCCAGGAGGCGGAAGAGAGGGGCGAAGTCACCGCCGCTGGATGTTGTTGGGAAGGATCTGAAGAGAGACATGATGGTGGATTTGTTGTTTTGTTTGCTGTGTTCGAAAACAGAAGACGTAGTTTCGAGATTGCAAGTTCAAGTGTTTTCCTTTGTAGTTGCTTTGTTCTTCTTGCTTGCTTGTTTCTGCTGACGGTCAACAACCACACGTCGAGGTGGGCTATATATATCCGTGAGGTTGATTTCGAGAGTCTTCAATCCGACTTTCATCATTTCAGCATCATTTCCCATCTGGCGCGATCTGGAGAAGACGAGAGGAAACTCGAGGTTGCTCGAGTTTTCGTCAAGTTCAGAAAGGTAAAGCGCTGCGCAGGGTATTCTGAAGTCCGATGTCCGATTGGGAGTTGAAGCTTCTAGGCGGTTCACGTCCGTGCGACGTGCTGATCAGTGGCGAAAAGCTCGAACTTTCTTTGACCGCCTAGATTCACCGCCTACGCACGTTATGACCCGAAAATGGCAATTGAGAGGTCGAACTTCGTTTAACATTATTTTTTTCCACGCTCGTTGCTGACGGTTTGTACGCAGCATGCACCGGTTTCGAGCATGAGATTCATTCCTGCTGTGAATGTGACATAAGTGGAGCCAGACTCAGCCAGTCAGGTATTCGATTCAAGTTCGGATTCGTATAGATAGGCCGACGTTCGCGGGGTCAATCGCAGATTCGCAGTGCTGCCAGTGCACAACATATCCGTCAACGTCAACAATGTTAGATGCTCAACACGAGATAGATCCATATTAGCCTGCTAATTCCGACTGATAGCTTAGTGAAGTAGAAGTCAAAATCACATGGTTCATTATTATTCATGCCTGTCAGTACGGTCCCGGAAGAGGTGGGCGGCCGTTGACGTTCTTCCAGAAGCTGTTGACGAAAATTGGACTATGTCTTGCTGTCTCTCTTGCCAGCACCAGTCATAATCTCAAGGTCCGATGTGCTTGGCGCAAAGAGTCGCATAAGCGACTCCCGCAGACTCCTTTTTGGCTTCCCGAGAGAAAGTTCCTGGCTCAGGACTGGAAGGAGGTAACGCGATGCTGCTGAGCAGCCTGAGCTCGTAACTGTTGGAAGAGACATCGAGCACCTTCGGTCTTCTCTCGCTCAGCTTGCTCGCCTGGAAACTCTGCCAGAGAGATTTTCTGGAATAATCCTGGTGCGCGTTAAGTGTATCGATTCCACTTGGGCAGCAGGCGTCCAAACGTCGGCATTGAAGGATTTTTGGGCATTCAGTGACTTCTCTTGCCTTTATGCCCAACCTCTACCGAAGAACTTGCAAACAAAATAATTGCCAAAAGTTACTGAACGCACTTGTCTGCTAATCTGGCGGAAGCGATGAAATATAAGACACGTACAGGAAAGGGAGAAGGAAAAGAAAGGAGAGAGAGGTGAATGACGAAAATGCGGACTGATAAGAGCATATCTAAGCCCTAAGCCCTAAGTTACCGTATACGGTACAGCATGAAAAGGAATCCATCCATGGTCGCAGACTCGCAGTCATCAGTTCCCGTCTTCAACGTTCACTTGTCATTTCGACTCATTTACACTACTGTCTTTTCAGATTAGAACAAGGGGATTCTAATACCTGGCTTTTCTTTCTGTGGCCGATTCATTGGCGCCGAGAATCTAAGCTGCTGATTTCCCCTCATACAACCTACCTACTCTCCTTCCCCGTGCTACATCAGCAACTTTCCAAACGTCGAACCAGTCTCCGTATCGATCTAGCCTAAGTTACAAGAAACATGTCTATTCCAAACGAGGCTCTACAAAAGGTACGGCGCTTTGTCTTATGAAAGACCATCGTTGCCATTCACGATGGAGGAGCTACTTCCGCTGCTAACATACCGACTATCTGAACAGCTACTCCAAGAGATCGAAACCCGCGCGGTACAGTCACAACAACAAGTCGCTATAACAAAGGCACAAATCACGGCAAAGCAGAGAGACTCGCGGCTTCTTGAATTAACATCGAAGGAGATTAGTACTTTGCCTAAAGACACGAAGGCGTATGACGGAGTAGGGAAGATGTGAGTGTCTCTTTACTTTGTGAATCGTATACTTTGTGAATCGTATGTCTAGTCTGCCTTTATTAACATGATGTCTCAAATAGGTTCGTCGGGGTTCCTCTGAATACTATCGATAAGCGCATCTCCAACCAGACGTCAGGGTTGAAATCGGATATTTCGAGTTTAGAAAAGAAACTGCAATACCACGAGACGACGCACGAGACTAGTCGGAATAACTTGGAGCAAATATTCAAATCCAGTTCGAGGGCTTAAATTAGGTCATACTACTGTTTTAATCAATGATGATATACACCTTATTTTGAATGATGGAGCCAACCGCGACGAGCGAAACTTGCAACGTTGCAAGTACAGCTCATCCCCCAGACTGCAGAGAAGGGTGTCTGGATCTCAGTTGATGCTGTGCTGCTCTCGTGCGTGGTTAGCCCTGGGATTGAAGGCAGGGATGAGGACCATGGCAGTGATTCCAGACGATCGCTGGGTTGGGCTGTGCAACGGAATCTCCAGCCGCAGCTTTCAGTTGATCTTGGCTATAGATCTGTGCTACATGCTTTAATTTCCCGACTATCATACTCGGTCGAACTGGGGAGAGTATGTATTCTTTCATCCACACGATATAGAGGCATGCCGGAGTACTCCGAGCACCTAACAACCACCGAGCGCTTAAGCATGTCCCTGCTCGTCCATAGGCCTGCAATGCGGCCCAATCAGCGAGTGATTCCGGTGCCTATCGTAAATCGGGCTGCAAGTTCCATATTCAATGCGGCGTTTTCCACTGCCAATTTGCTAGACTCGCGCTGTAAGATCTCTGCTTACTCGAGACTATTTATTCTTCTTTCTTTCCTCTTCCTTTCTCTCCGCTGACGTGCATTGAAGTAGCTGGTGGCCTACTTACTGTACATACTTACTGCTACTGACCTGACTCACAGCACACTCATCAGCATCACTCCAAGTGGTAATTGTTCACGGGATCTTCTTATGTGAGTAATAATCGCTTTCATCATTTTCCTTATAACTATTTCTTCTTTTCTTTCAATCTTTTCATTTTCTTCTCATTGTTCTGGTCTGGTCTATTAATGCATGCATTCCTCCGTACTTTTTTGGCAGTGGCACCCGGATTAGTTACCCCGCTCTACACACAACACATCACAGTGCACTCGCAACATCCCGCCTGACCTCCGAGCCTTCTTGGAGCATTGAACTCTCAAATCAATATTCAACAGAAGGATCTCAACGAACACCCAAAATGCCCTACCCCCGATACCCAGATTACGATGAAGAATACGTGATTTCCGACACGGAATACTCCGACACGGATGCGTCCATCGCCGACCTGCCCCGGCAGTATACAAGGACCAGAGACCGCTCAGCCTCCAGAGTGCGGCCTTACAACGACTATCCAGAAAGGTCTGGCGCGTATAGTAACGGCTATCTGGCCCCTGTGACAACCGCTGTGGCACCCTATCCAGATGAACCCATCCGCCGGTCTGCATCCACCGGAACCCGACGACGGGATGACGTCAGAGCCCACAGTCCAGCTACTGTCAACGTGGATATCAACAACGTTATAGAGGGTGATCGGGATCGTAGGCATAAGAGCAGCAGGCGACCACGACCCGAATATACGTACGATGAGTATGAGGGTTTGCAACCTCACTATCCGTATAGGGGCCCCGGTGCGAGCATATCCCGCGATGCGTCTCCGTTTCGCCGCACGCCGACGCCGCGGCAAAGTGAGTACGAAAAGCTGTACTATAAGCCGCTGCAGAGACGGAGCGACTTTCAGTTGGATAACGAGCTTAAGCAAAATTATGATATAAGGAAATTGGAACAGGAGCTCGCCGCCATGCGTGAGGGTAATCGTAACCGAGACGATTATCGACGAGACAGCGAGCTGCGGCTTCGGCAGCAGGATATTGCGTGGCTAGATCGGGGACTCGCTGGCGTTCGTCAGGAGTATCGGGACCGAGATGACATCCGACGAGACAACGAGCTGCTAAAACGGAGAGGGGATATTGCGAGGCTATACCAGGAGCTCGCATGGATACGTGACAATCGCCATGATCAAAATGATCTCCGGCTGGAGTCTGAAATTAGGCAGTTGCGGCATGTAATTGCGCGGCTGGAACGGGATATGGATGCTCGTCGCGAATCGCACAGATCACGGCACGACGCACGTCGAGACGTGGAATTCGCGAGAATGCAACAGGAAATCGCACGTTTGAGACAAGACCTAGCGGAACGCAACGAGCAACGCGACAATCAAGCGCGACAGCAACAAGAAGACAGAATACGCGAAGACGATGTCAGGGACCGTTTGAGGAGACTACAGAGGATTGAAGAACGGCACCAATCGGACGAGAATAAAAGACTACTCGAACAAGATCTCATGGTCGAGAAATTGAATGATACAAAACGCGCCGAGGCCGAGCGAGAACGACTAGACAACGCACTCCGCCAAGAGAAACTGCAAGATTTACAGAAAAAGGCAGCCGATGACGATGAACGAGCACGCTTCATGAAAGAGGTCCGTGACGAAGAAGCACGAAATATGCTAGCAACAAACGAACGCGAAAAGGAAGACGAAAGGCGAAGGCAGGAAATCCTCAATGAGTTCAAACGACAAGAGCAGGAACGAATCGCGGCCGAGAGTGCGGAAGAAAGACTCAAACAGGAACGTGAGAATGAATTAGCCAGGGTCAGAGAGTCGACGATCCACGACTACACGCTGCGGCAGATTGCCCACGAAAAATTCGAGAAAGACCGTCAGGAAAAACTGCAAGCGGAGCAAGACCGATTCAAGCAGGCCATCCTGGATCAAGACAGACTAGAGAAGCAACAGCAGGCGGAGGCACAGGCGAAGGAGCAAGAGGAGAGAAACCAGTTGAAACAGGCCATTTTGGAACAGGATAGATTGGAGAAGCAACAAGCAGCGGAGGCGCAGGCGAAAGAACAAGAACAGAAAGAGGTTGAGTTTCGGACGCGATTGAAGATGCTCGGCTTTGACGATAAACGGATCGACAACTTGTTGAACGGACAGGAAGAAGCCCCAGCAGCCCCAGCAGCCCCAGCCGAGACGGGGCAAGGCGTATGGGTAAAGGTAAGCTATTTCTGTCCATCCATAGTTCTATTCTCCTTACTGATACCGAGAAAAAGGTACACCGCGCGTACCTCCTCCCGCAAACCCTGGAAGCCTACAAACTACCTTGGGAGTGGGATGATGTGAGTTATTTTTCTTTTGCCTGAAATAATCAATTGAATTTACAGCGTTGGCTAACTCATCTTCACACTTATAGCGAGATACCAACTACATATTGATCAAAAAGGAAATCTCCGATGACTTCCAAAACGAACTCTTCGCGCACACGCGCCGACTTCGGAACGGGAGACTCCTAGGGAACGCACCCAACATTACTACGGAGGTCCACGTCGACGGTGGCAGGAAGAAGGATAGGATGTACCTTGTGCGGAAGAAGGGCAATAGGCGATATTTTCGGTTTTGATCATTTGAGACGATTCTTGTTCATACGAGGTTTGTCACTACGATTGACGTTCTTGATTGACTATTGATGAGTCTGGTCGAGATGATTGATGATTTGGAACGATTGATGGGTTTCTTGTTGTTTGTTGGACTATTGTCTACGTATACATGTACACAGCGAGCGAGGGCATCAATTATATACGAACCAGTCAAGTTATCAATATAGGAATGAACGGCATCATTAAGATTATCAACCCTAAACCCCGGAATCAAGGTACTAGTGAGTAGTGACCTCTTCCGTACAACTTGACCATTTACTATATACACCCCGAACTCCCAACATGCTAAAGAAGAAGATACCAAGCTTGTCATCGTAACGATAAGCAAATGCATATAAAGAACGAAGAAAAAGAGCAAATAAGGAGTCAAGAAGAAAAAAGAACACAACCAAAAAAAGAAACCCGGAAGACAAGACAAGACAAGACAACACAACAAAAGACGCACAATCACAAACTCATCTGATCATTAGCCTCCCAATGCCTCTGAGCCCTCAAAACCAACTCCTCATAAACCGACCAAGCCAGCGCGGCACTCAAAGCCTTCCTCCCAATCCGCAACCCCAACCCCCCAAAAAGACTGCGCACCCCATCCTCCCGAACCATCAACCGCCCGGCGCGCATCATATTCCCATACCTCCCCGGCATAAGCTGCAACCGCGTCTTAACCGCATCAAACGGATTAGTAATAGCCGTCGCGAGCCCCGCGGCAAGCGCCCCGGAGACGAAATTGATACTCGTGGACGGCGTGGACGCGCTCGTCACACCGCCGAGCCGGCGCTTCATCTGCTCGTAGAAGAGGACGTAGAGGCCGGCGTAGGGGGCGTCGCGGGCGGCGGTGGCGCCGAAGCCGGCGAAGAGGCCGCGCAGGCCCTCGGAGCGGAGGATGTCGCGGCCGGCGCCGGAGAGGGAGCGGTAGGCGTAGTAGTCTGATTCGTAGCGGACTTTGAGAACGGTGACGGGCATCATGACGAAGCCGGCGGCGACTCTGGCGATGGCGCCGGTGGTTAGGTTTGCTGTGTTGGAGAGTTTTGGGAGGGCGGAGGAGGTGCGGGGGGTTGTTGTGGTTGTAGTGGCATTTTGGGGATTGGTGGTGGTGGAGGATAATGCGAAGGGCGTTCCGGTTTGTAGAAGGCCTTGGCGGAGGGCGTTGAGGCTGGTGAAGTAGAGGGCGGATCCGAAGCCGGTTCGGAGGGCTGAGGGTAGGGTACCGCGCCAGAGGCCGCGGATGGGGTGAGGAGAGGAGAGGATGGACTTGAGGGTTCCGGGGAGGGAGGCGGAGTGGTGAGACTGTTGCTGGACGCGGGTTTTGAGGAGGTCTGCGGGTTGTAATAATATGGAAGAGGTGAGGCCGGAGAAGAGGCCTGCAACGAAGTGGAAGGAGGTTTTTGATGCTGCGGGAGTGTGGTTAGCCTAGCCGCTACGTAGGTAGGTAGGTAGGTAGGTCTTTGAGGGTCCGCGATGCTCGCAAAGACCCGAACAGGCTTGCGCGATGCAGGAATAATAAATACTTACTTGTAGAGAACTTCAATTGAGGCACGGCGAGAGATTCATTATTCGACATGACTCCTCCGAATGCTCCGCAGGTAAACCCGGGAGTCGGTTTCGGTTTCTGGACAGAGAAACGGTGCGGGAATGCGAAAGTGGTGAAATTAGGACCGGAGAAGACCGCGCGACGGTCATAGAAGAGCACAATCAAGCAGCATGGAGTGAAGCAGCGGTTTATTAGTGGTTTGGCTGTGGTGGTGGTGGTAGCGGTGGTTTTGTAGGGTTGATGTTGGTGAGATCATTGCGCACGTGACGGTATCGTGACTCGGAAAGAACTGGCCAATCAGAGCCGGGTGATTTGCATCATACAAGGATCTCCGAAGCATTAGAGTACTCCGTATGATAGTAGTACCAGATACTCCGTAACAACAAAGAAAGGAACAATATTAATAGTCAAAGATTGTTGGAGAACTTTCATGGTTATGCCACATCGCAGTAGCAGTATCAACCTTTAATACGGAGTTCTTCGTAGTACTCCGTACGTATTCGGAATTCCCGGTAGTCATGCTCAAACAGGATTGCTGCTTGTCCCTCAGGAACCGAGCACGAACACGACTCCTCGGAATGTTGGTAGAACTCGGTTGCCAAATTCCAAAGAGAACTGCATGCTGCAATGCGTGCACGCACTTTACTGTCACTGCATTGCACTGACACTGGACAGTGCATGGTTTAGATAGAGCAGCATGTACTCCGTATGATTGATCGGTCGATCATTATCAATGGAACCTCCGTTATGCCGCTCAGTCCAAGGAAGACCGTCGGCATCGGCTGCCAGCGGAGGCGACGTTAGCGAACCACCGTTAGTGAGTGCATAGTTATAGGGCTGGAAGTGAACTTGTTGCGGATCATTGTTGATGCATCAACGTCACTGACTCTTATTTCTCTTCCTTTCTTCCATTCAAGTTCACTTACCAACAGACAACAACTTCTCTCCATAATAACACTACTACTTCCGATCTCATGTCTCTTTGGTCCTTTCTCCCCTCCATTCCGTACCCGTCCACCAGGGTCGGTTTCTGGAGTCCTGTCACGTCGACTCTGAATTGGTGCGAAGAGGTATGCATACCTATGCCAATTGATATACCTCTGTCTACATATCATCGACAACAACCAGTCCAGTCGTCTTGACCAAGTGAAAATATTCATTTCGCACCGCTGTAGGATTACTATGCGACCATCTACTCCGCCGAAGTCGTCAACGCTTTCACCAATCTCATGTTCATGTGGCTTGGCTTCAAGGGTGTCTTCAGCTGTATACAGAATCAACATGACTCGATCTTCTTGCTTTCCTTCATTGGCTATCTGGTCGTTGGCACGGGGAGCTTTCTGTTCCATTCTACCCTGAAATGCATGTATTCTGCAATCGATTCAATACTTCAATGTTCCGTGCAGTATAGCTAGGGCTTTGTATATGCTATTATAAGTTGCTAACTGTCTATAGACCCCATGCAACTCGTCGACGAACTCTCCATGATCTACACAACTTGCCTCATGTGCTACGCTACCTTTGGCTACCGAAAATCCCTCTCCACCCGCTTCTTCCTCGCCATCTTCCTAGCCGCCATGGCCGTCTTCATCACCCTCTACTACCACTACCTCCAAGACCCCGTCTTCCACCAAAACGCCTACGCCCTCCTCACCGCCGTCGTCCTCCTCCGCAGCATGTACACCATGGAAGTCACGCTGCGTCCGAAATGGCGCCACTCGCGCGAGGAGGACCGCCTGCACCGCGAGAAATCCGGCCTCCCCGTCCCGTCCCGGGAACGGCAGCATTACGAGAATGTCCGGGACCTCAAGACGCTGCGGACGATGTGGTTTATGGTCGTGTATGGGCTGGTTGTGTTCCTTGGGGGGTTTTTTATTTGGAATTTGGATAATCGTTTTTGTTCGACGATTCGGGCGTGGAGGAGGGAGTTGGGGCTTCCGTGGGGGATACTTTTGGAGGGGCATGGGTGGTGGTATGTTTTTTTTAATTCTGAATGCTATCGATCTTGCTACTGTGAAGATGGATGATTT